>OU015746.1:127438265-127469056 GCA_907169655.1 Acomys percivali | reverse complement strand
TTTATTATAGCAACCCAGAATTATGTTCATATTTTTAAATAATATTGAAAGCAACTTTTCCAAATGAGAATTTTGCTAAAAGTGTGTCATTCCTAGATCTGCACATGGTGATACACTTATCTTCTCAAACCCATCATTTCACAGAAACAAAAGGCCCTTTTTCTTTTTATTATTTCTATTGTTCACTATATTCTTTGAAGGGATATTCATTTCTGCTCCTCTTTTCATCCCATAGACTCCTCAGCACACATTTCTTATGACAAAGGTCTTACATGTGTCTAATGCATCCACTTTAGAGCCACTGACAGGGCAGAATGCCATTGAATTAGTGGGTTGGGGCTTCAGTACAGAGTTGTGGGCTTATGCACTTCTGAAAGGTGTATGGGAAGTGGAAACTCAGGGGCAGCTGGAGGGTCAGAGAAGGAATTCTCCACTAGCTGACTAAGCAACCATGCACCTTTAGCTGATGAAGTGTGATCTGAGTTCCTGACAAAGCTCAGGGAACTGTTGAAGTAAGAGACACCAGTGGGGTTATCGCAAATGTTGCTGTCACCCAATTTCTCTCTACTTTCCCCACTTAGAGCACAAGGCACACCAAGGGATTGGGTGTTTTCTCCCTTCACTTCTTCCCTCTCTCCTGTGTGGTGCTCCTCTCCTAATGCAGGCAAAAATCCCACCACCCCAACCCCAGCTTTCAACAGGGATGCTCTTATTCACAGTGAATCTACATTCATAGAAAGCCCAACAAAACCGTTCTTCATATCTTTATAATAATGTCAGGACACACATTGTTGCAAAGTAAGCTCAATTATTAGTGTGTATTCCATCTTTTATTTGGACTATTGGTGTGCATTCTGTCTTTAATTTTGTTTCTGTAGCATTTCAACTTCATGAGAGGCATGTAGCAGCTGCCACTCCTGGGCTTTGTATTTGGGAAGTTCTACCTACCTGTGGTGTGACTTCAATACACGCACATGCGTGTGTGTGTGTGTGTGTGTGTGTGTGTGTGTGTGTGTGTGTGTGTTGTAATGGAAAGAGGGGAAAGGCTGGAGGAGAAGAAAAGGAAGAAATTGCTTGAGGATAATAAAGGATATCATTTCATGGACTAGGAATTTTTACTTTTTTGAAGTTAAATTCAAGGTGTTCATAAAATATTCAGTAAAACAAAAAAATTCATCTATCTATCTATCTATCTATCTATCTATCTATCTATCTATCTCTAATTAGAGTGTCCTCTGGAGGATTAAGTCTAGTGCTAGTACAGCATTCTGAACAGCATTGCAGCCACACACCCCAGCCACCAATCACCAGCAGCTCCTTAGCTAGGCTCCTCCTGACTCCATGCTGGAATGTTGATTGGCTTGGTCATTTGCCAATCCGTGCAAGCAACCGCAGCTTCTGTGAATCCATGGGTGCCATGGCCCTGTCACATGCAGAGGGTAAGCGATGGTTCAGTGTTAAGTTCTAAATGGGATACTTATATCACACTTCCCGCCCTACCCCGCAAGGCTCAGAGAACATTGTCGGAGAAGAGGGTAGAAAGAGTAAAAAGCTGAGAATGGGGAGCACTGTCATGCACTCTGTCTTCTGGACATGATGGGGCTGTTGCATACCCCCAGAAACTTGTGTCTGATCTGGAATCAACAGTGTATTTTCAGGAAGGCACAGGTGCATGGAGAGTTTCATTGCTCTTTGAAATGGAGATTGCAAACCAGAGGATTTGGGCCTCTAGGGAACGGTGGCTATGGGAACTAGCTGGCAGCCTTCTGTTACCACAAATGAATTCCTTGGAAGGGGGAAGAACTGCATCATTTATTTATTCTTTGTGTAGAATGCATAGCAGGATACAAATGAGAATTTGAGCGCATTTTACGAAAGTTGTGGTAAGCAAATCACAAAACGTTACTCTCTCACAAAGCGCCAGGGACCAAGCACTTACACTTACCTTGCACAGATTGTGCGAGAGAAGAAGCATTCTCCAATTAAACACTCAGGAAATGGCCGATACCCTGCACTGTTTTCTTGTTTTCTCACTGTGTCTGCATTGCTTTTCAAGGAGACAGACTCATAAACACAGCGATGTGAGAAGGCGCTGGAGAGTCTTGTTGGGAAGATGCAAGCAAGCCCTTTGCAGCTAAGAACACTTCCCCAAAAAGGTTCAAGAGAATGAAAACAGTTTTATTATTTAATGTGCAATAAGCCAGGATATATGCATATCCCAGGCAATTATCTAAAGGCACGGAGATTGAAAGGCATCTCATCCATTCTTATAGCTGGGAAAACCAAAATACGTAACATTCCTCAAGACAAACAGCTGAGTTCTCAAATAAGCAGGCTTAATAGCATGCTTGGCCCAGCCTTAGTTTACCTCATAATTGAAGCAGTTATGTTCTGAACGCCACTTTTCTCAAGGAAAAATAACTCTTGTCTTTATGACAGGAAGTACGTCTTACACCTGAAGAAAGTACTCCAAGGTTAGCCACGTCCAGAGGGGGAACTGTGTCTATTGAAGACGACAATTCACAGTTATGGCTCCCAGAACCTTGAGAAAGACAGCTGTGGGTTAATAAAACTGGCAAGGGGCTTATTTCTTTTAAAAAAGATTTATGTATACCTCAAAGGGACACAGGCAGAATTCACAGTAAGTTTTCTAAAGCTAGCACTGGAGAAAAAGGAAGGGACAGTGTCATTTCCCTTGTACCAGAGAAGACTAAAGTTGTCTTATCATTTTTACCTTCTTTTACCACCCCTTCGTGTGTGTGTGTGTGTGTGTGTGTGTGTGTGTGTGTGTATGTGTGTGTGTGTGTGTGTATGTGTGTGTGTGTGTGTGTATGTGAGCATGCATATGTGTACTTTTGATCTGATACCTGAGAAATTCAGGAGTGAGTGTTATATTTCCTGTCATTACAGGAAGTTGTGAGCCACATAATGTGGAAGTTGGGAATTGAATTTGGTTTTCTTCAAGAGCAGCAATTGCTTTTAACTATGAAGCCATCTTTCCAGCCACCATTTTCTTATGTATAATTTTATATTTTCCTTTAAACTTATGATGAAGGCATGGATGCACCAAATATCTCAAGGGTTGCTTTTGGAGTGGTCTACTGCACTAATGCTAGACTATAAAACATGGAAAGTAATCTTCAAAATAGAAATGTAGAAAAGCAAAATGTAAAATATGGGAATTGATATTGGCTTGATTACAAGACTTGGGGAGGAAAATGGACCCCAGAGTCTTCTATGAAAGTAAGAAATTGATGTGGGTTTTTAAAAAACAAAGCCCTGCTAATAAAAGGCTTTGAAATACAAGAATATTAATATTTTGAGAAATAGTCAACATTCAGAATGGTCTTTTGTAAAAAGGTTTTGCTCTCCTTACCACACTCGCATGTGTAAAGAGAAACCACAAAACCATCGCAGTTTTTTGTAGTTACAGTTGTGTTTGGCAATAGTAGCAAGAGAATCATTGGCATGAGGCTTCTTTAAAATGATTTGTGCTCAGATCCACCAGGGGGGACATTGGGTTCTGTTGAGGTGGCGCTAGAGTCAGAGTTACACTTGCACTTTTCTTCATGGTCCATGTTTTCTAGAAAGGGAGAAAAAAAAAAAAAGAAACAAAAAGAGCCCATGAGGCAAGGAGAGGTTGGGGTGCTATTACTGCTCATGCCCACATCTAGGTGAGGAGGAACTAGAGGCTTGTGGAATCAGTATGCTAAGAATATGCACCAGTAGCAGCAGCAGCAGCAGCAGCAGCAGCAGGAGCAGCAGCAGCAGGGTTTCGGTGCAGGCAGCAGGTGTCCCAAGAGCAATGTGTCCCTGCGCAAAAGTAGACACCGGCATCCCCAGGCTGGGCTCTGATGATGTTCAGAGAGCTGCTCTTTCTTGCTTCAGCAAACTTAGCAGTTATCCTCTTCTGTTCCTTTACCTCTCCGCTCCTGGCTAACGTCATCAGGATGACAGGACCTTCCCCGGGCACCTGTCTGTACCAGTACAATTGGGGCAAAGTGCTTGAGGAGTTGCAGTACACAGTGAAATCTTGTCCTTCCTGGATACTCAGAAACTGAGGACTCTGCTCCAGCTGTTGGGCGCCTACACCTGTTTCAAAACAAAGCAAGACACAGAGAGCCAAACTTGAATGCTCTTGCTCATGTGTATAAACTAAAAAAAAAGAAATGGTGGGCATAAAAGTCTAACGGTGATCCCTCAGGAGAGGGAGTACATGGGGGAAGGTGGGGGACAGTGGACGGAGAACACCAGGGCAGGCTATATGCAAGACAGCGAATCCCACATTGTGAAGACTGTATATATTAATAAAGAGAAAAACCCAAAGGCACAGGGATTTAGGGAATGCTTTCTAAGTTGAGGTGAGTTTTCTTTCCATTACTCATCTCCTTATCTACCCCCTCCCTTCATACTTGTTAGTTGTCGCCAGAGACTGTCTTTCTCTTTATGAGTTTATGCTAAGTACTCTGGAAATCTCCTGAACTTACCAGCCACTTGATTCCAAAGGAGCAACACAGAGACTTTCAGGAGCATCTTTTCTTCCCGTCACAGGGTGGCCAAGGTCCCTGGGTCTAGTGCTCATCTGCAAAAGGGTTTTCCTGGGTTGGGGCACGTGTTTCTAGCACTTTGATCTCAATCAAGATGTGGAAACTTGTGAGGCAGATGTGAGGCAACTAACCCAGCTCCCACCCTCCCCCATCTAGCCCCAGACTCTGCTCTGATACTGGGAAAGATTTTGCCTTTTGAGATGCTACCCTCCAGTGGAGAAACTGGAAAATAATTTGTTTTGAGTGCTCCTAATTCCCCAGTTTCATATATAGAGTCTATGACTTTCAGAAGTAGAAACTATTTCTTTTTAAAAAATGGATCATTTAAAAGCCAGAAATAGTAGAGAAATAAAAGAGACTGGAGTATTATTCTATAACTTTTTATTTCCTCAAGAAGCATGTTCCTGAATAATACTTGAACCCTCCTCCACGCTGTGTTGTGTGCACAAGCTGTAGATTTTTTAGATCATGGGGCATGAATAAATGATTTTTTTATTCAGCTACTCTTACCAAATTAAAGATGAGTGTTTCTGTTGTGCGTTATTTAATTTAGAAGACTTTGCAAGCACCATCCTGTAGTGCTCTGCCATTAGGTCCTGGATCACATGGAGCAACTATCTGACCACAACACGTTAAAATGTATTCAGTGGACTGATCTGGTAAATACTCCAAGGGAAGAGTCATGTTTTTTTTTCAACTAAGTGACCTCCCAAATTACTAGGAAATACTTGAATTCGAAGTTACCAAATACTAAATAAATGTGGTATGCATTTGTATGATTAGTGCAGTGACGTGAGGGTATGGTCGGGGTAGGATGTAGAGGGAGAGTATATCTGCTCACAAACATCAGTAAAGGTGATAAGGGCTGGACACGTGACTAGCTGGTAGTGTATCGAATGGAAATATAGTACAAATGTATTCTCCTTTCATACTTTTGTTCTGTGTCAGGTGTGCCTTGATCTAGATTCCACAAGTAAGATTAAAGCGGTGGGTGATTCAGGTTGACAACAGTGTTAAGGGGATGCTTAAGGATCATAGGCTGTTGGGCAATTCTTTGAGACACCTCATAACTCATGCCACTTAGAAAACAATGTGGATTTCTTTCCAGTGGACTAGCTGACTTAGCTTTAAGAAGATAAGAACAACTTCCTCCAACACTAAAATGACAGCATAGGCAGTATATTGACTGGGAATCTAGAATGGCCTTTTAAAATACCCAGATCAAGGCACCAACCAAGGACAATACGTGCAGTCATCATCAAACCCCTACCCAGATCTAGCCAAGGGATAGAACATTCTCCACAGTTAAGTGGAGACTGGAGACTGACTTTCACATGAACTCTGGTGCCCCATATTTGGCCATGTCCCCTTGATGGGGAGGCCTGATGGCCCTCGGAGGAAGGATAGCAGACTATGAAGAAAAGACTTGATACCCTAACATCATATTCAGGGGGAGGAGGTCCCCCTCAGTTATAGTCATAGGGAAGGGGAATGGGATGAAAGCGGGAGGGAGGGAGGAATAGGAGGGTTCATGGGATGGGATAGCAAATGAGATGTAATATTTTATTTTTCAATAAAAATGTGTAAAAAAGAGAAAATAAAATAAAATAAAATACCCAGATCTCCTAACCCAGAAGAAAAGCCTTGCCACAAGTCACAAAGGGAGTGGGATCCACAAGAGCATGCCTGGAGCCTTGTGTTCTTTCTGGGTTATGATCTAAGAATTGCTGGGTGTAAGAGAGGGGAGCATAATGATGGGTTGACTTGAGAGATAGAATGAGCCATATTCAACCTCCAAGTATCCTTGAAGTTCACGTTTCTAGCACAAACCAGCTCTCAATGAATCAGGATCCCTTGTCAAGGAGCATGGCGCCTTAGCTGTACGTGTTCCTCACTTAGATGACAGAGGTGGCATTAAGAGCTGAGTTTAACCAGATGAACAGGCAATGTCCTCTATCCCTGAGGAACTTGGTTTAATAAGGATATAAGAGGCAGAATGGGGTATAATGTGATGAAATGTGCTAATGTAAAACTGCCTTGAAAACGCTAAGAGAAGAAAAGGGCAAGCACCTATAATTTTGATTTGTAAATGTAATTCCATAATTCGGTAATATCATTTAGCTTGGGAAAAAAGCTTTTTGAAAGCATGTGGCATTTGTGGCGGTTTCATTAGTGAGCAGTGCTTTTCAAGGTTTATGAAGAATGACTTGTATTTAAAAAGATGCTGGACTGAGCGTACCCAAAATCATGTGGTAAAAGAGGCCATGAGGAAGGAAAGTCACAGGGACTAGTAGTGGAGACGTGCTCCTCTGCGCAGCAGAGTGCTCTGGGAGGTCCTGAAAGAGGGAAGGGATCAGGCTTTAAACAGTCTGAGTGATGGTGCGCTGGGCAGATAGGAGATAAGGGGTAGGCAGTACAACTAAGAAATTCTCCCAGGTCGTCAGTGGAAAGAGAGTGAGAGTCTGGATCCGACAGAAACAGGAAGTTGAAGAGCCACATCTGAATATGAGAAACATATTTTGTTTTCAAAAAACTAGTAACACGGCTTGGCGTGTCAGCCACACTGCTGAAATGCACATGGTAACATTCGCAAGACCTTAGTGACTTGAAATAAGGTTTGCTTTATTGCTCCTGCTATATTAATTTTGGGTCAGCTAAGTCCTGCTTTCTGAGACTCTTCCTGGACTGTGGATCTGCTGCACATTATGAGCTAAAATCTGAAAGAATACTAACTGGTACATGCAGGACCAAGCCATGTGATTATATTTGGTGTTTGCTTAGATAGTTACTCCCCAGAAACTCACAGCGTTGCTCAAAAACTAGCGATGTGGCCAAGCAAAGGCATAAGGGGAAAGAGAAAGTGTGCCTGGACAGAAGTGTGTCTGCTAACAAAGTGTCCCAGCTTCTTACTCTACTTGACACTATGCTTAAAGTGCCTTTATTGGGGACAGGGTGCATTAAGATCATTCTATGGGCAGTGGTGGCACAGGCCTTTAATCCAAGCGCTCTGGGAAGCAGAGGCAAGCAGATTTTTATGTGTTCAAGGACAGCCTGATATCCAAAGCAAGTCAAGGACAGCCAAGGCTACACCAAGAAACCCTGTCTTGAAAAAACAAAATAAATATATAAATAAGATGATTCTAAAATATTTAAGAAGAGTCTTGGTGAAAGCCTAGAAGAAATCAAGGATATTTTTCTTATCTCTTTGTTCTTCCTTTTTATACTGTGTGGCATGTCCTCAATAAACTACCTGTTCACACCAACAATGTCCTTTAAACAGTCTCCCCTTCTATCAGAGTCAATGGCTCTGTTCTGGTGGCAAAGGTCCCATTTCTCTTTAAATTTCTGTTCCTTATCAGAAAGCTTTGATTGAACAAGGTACATATGACTTTTCCTATTGGGTTTTTTAAAAATCTAGTTTAGTATTTTCAACTCTGTGTGACCACAGAATAGATGAAATTAAGTGGTTTAACCTATGGTATCAAAATATGTGACCCACAAGTTAAAATTCAGAACTGAAGTTTTTCAGAATACCAAAATAGCTAGAAACAGTCTATTTGTTGGTTAACAGGTATAGAATCTTGCTGAGCAGTCACTATACTCTAGATTTGGCTTTTGTTCCACAAGCATCGTAACAATGCCAAACAAGTTGGATTTGGCATAGGGTGTCTGCATAGTTGAGTTATCTGAGTTGTAATGACTGCCTCACCATTTCCTCATGAGCGGCAATATTTAGAATGTATAACAATGGTTCCACTATGCAGTGATTTATATTCTGAGGTGATATGGGATTGCTATTTACTTTGTTAAGTGATTGAAGAAATGTTTTCTTGATTGTCTCACAGATGTTCTCATTACAGGAAAATGTTTCCATAGTGTCCAGACTAATTTGAATTTCCATCACCAGTGCACAAATGTTTTAGGAATCTCACCAGAAAAGACAACTTGGATACAGTCAATAGACAGCAAAAAGTCCTTATTTCAGCTGGATGGGGCTGTTTTCAGGTATTCAGGGATCAACTATAGCATCCAGTGTTTAGAGTAAGGGGTTTATAAAGGCAAAACCCACATTATGGTATCTTTCCCCACAGTTACATGAGGAGGTTTTGCCCAAGCAAGCAGTTTAACAGAAGCAGGCATTTCACAAACAGGCATTTAGCAGAAGCTAAGTTAGCTGGAACATCTTGAGCTTGGGTTCCTAGAATAGAGTTGGATAAATTTCCACAGGGCTTCCCATCAAAGAGATCAAATTCTAGTTAAAACTCAAATGGCCTCAGCAAAAATACAAAATGGAGAACCTCTGCACTGTCTTGCCTTATCAGATTACATTTTTTTCTCCACATTTACACACATAGTTTGTTTGTGTTTTGTTTTATTATACCTGTAATGAACAGGAAAATATAATTTCAACATAGTTTTGATTTGCATTTCCTTGAAGAACACTTTTATTGGCTATTGATACTTCTGACAACATGTTTATTCATTTTATATTCTCATTTACTGACTAAATTACTTGTTCTTTTGATCTTTAGTTTTTAAATTATTTACATATTTTGTTTAATCCCCTGTTAGATTAATAGCTACGCATTTGTGAATCAACTCAGCATAAAATAGTGAAACCTGCACATACATATTTATCATGGTGTTAGCTACAATAAAAATGTTAAAACTAGAATCCATCCAGGGAGGCAGACCCCATTTCCAGCAGGCACTTCCTGGGAACATGAAGGCCACTTTAGTCATTGAAGTAGGTAGGCTAACTGTAGATCTTTACTTAGCTCTTTCTTCTTTCCTCCAATCCCGCAGTCTCATCCCTAGGCTGACAGCAGACCACCTGCTGAGGACTCCCTTCCCCCTTGCCCTCATCTGCAGCAGATAACACAGATCTCCCCTGCTCAACTCCCCTCCCCCACACATATGCTTTATCCCAGACACCAACCCCAATGGACATTCCCTGGGAACTTACCAGCCTCTCCAGCCAGGGAAGCAGGTATGCTAAGCACATCTTCACTTCTCTCTCCATTTCTATAAAACCAATCCTCAAGTCTCTTCCACAGCTCTGTCGTAGACTACCTCTTCTCATTCTCTGCCTTCATTCCCAGGAAACCAAGCAGATCCTGATGGAACACATTGATGTCCTCCCTCCTGTGGACACCTGCAGCACTTAGTCCATCCCCATTCCTAAGTGTCAGCTCCCAATACACAGAAAACAAGGAACACAACACCCACCCAAAAAGACCACAACAGATCAGCACCTAGAATTACAATCTTCCCAAACTCAGAGGGACCTGACATGGGTGGCAAGAATTGAACTTTGGTCTTCTGAGAGAGTAACTAATGCTTTTTACCAACAAGTCATCATCTCTCCAGATTCCTTCACATTATTTTTATCATCACTTCTGCAATGTTCCCCAATGGGGGTAATATAGATGTCCATCTATGACTAATGATTGGGCCACTATGACTTAGCAACAGTTGTTAATCTGTTTTCAGGAGAGTCGGCTATGATTGTGAGTCCCTAAGGTAAACTACCCATTGGAAAAAAGTTTATTTCCATGTGTGACTGAAGCTGATGGCAACAATGATCTACGGCCACAAGCACAAGCGTTTAGAAGGAAGTTTGATGGGTACAGCCCATCAATTCAATAAAATGATAACAGTTGCTTCCTATTGGGGCCTATGATTTCTTCAGTCACAGATTATTGTCCTGACTTATAGAACCAGACAAGAATGTGCTGAGGTGGGTTGGTGAAGGGGCTCCCACTTTCTGAGGACTATAGGAGGGAGAGTAGGGGAAGAGGGAGGGTGGGACAGGGAGGAGGGAGGGCTATGATCTAGGGGTAATGAGAGTAAATTAATTAATTAATTAATAAAATAATTTCTTCATGTGATTCAAGCCTTAAATCTAACAGAAAAGCAGTTGGTTGCATCCATAATAGTCAGCTACTGTTGCACTAGTGGGTGTGTCTTGCATGGCATGTTGACATTAAGCATGTAGGGTCTCTAGCTGAGCAGAATGTCCGTGACAATTTTTCCCTGGCAGCCTGTATGCTGTCTTCCAGCACTATAAAAGCCAGAATGTAGGAAAGGGGCTTCTAGTCAGTCTTAGCTTGATTTTTCCCCCCACATTTTGTAGCCAATATGAATGGTATCTCCTGCAATAGGAGCTTATGGTTTAGTTTTGGCATGCAACCAACAGCAGTGGCAATAGAATTTATAGTTTGTATAGCTTCAAGAATCTTTCTAGTCAACAACTCACAGGAAAGTAACATGGCTTTCTGTGGAGAACCAGGCTGATCCAAGGCTTTCTCAGGGACCCTGATGAAAAATAAAAGATTTCTATCTTCTTTTCCGGGGGGGGGGACTTGGCAAGGTCTGGTCTGAGGTGGTGGGGAGGGACAGGGCATCAAATGTGTTAAGGGATTTCATTCCTGAGAACTTAACTTTTTCTTCTGAAGATCCTGAACTTACCAGTCTCAAGGCTGCTGTGTTCTATGTTTCTGCCCTTGAGATGTTCTGTGTTCCCCTCAAACAATGTTGCTTGATTAGCTTTCTGCTAACTTCATCCCATTTCTCCCCTAAGATTTGTGTATAAGATGTTGTGTTTCTTAAATTTACTTGACATAGCTTGTAAAAGACCTCCTGATCTCATTTTTCTATCTTATCATCTTATGATTTCCTTGTCCTTTCTTTCTTGGGACCCTATCACTGAAAAATGACCTGCTGATCTGGGTCAGCCATGATAATGCTATTTTTATCCACCAGTCTTCCAAGTGAGTATAAATTACTTTTCAGTGGCTAAATGTAGAAAGAAACATTTTTGCTGAACACTTTAGAAATATCAAATGCAATATGAAAAATCTCATCACCTCTATTAATTGTTTAGTCAAAAAAGCAATGTTGGATATGGCAGTATGGGTGGAGGATCGTACCTCATCTAGCCCTCTTAATTCTTAGCCAGTTCCCTTGAGTCACTTAGCTACCTTATCTATTCATAGAATCATATCTATCTGTTAAACCTAGGATGTATATTCTTGTAATATAAATAGACTGGTAATTGACATGATCATGATTTGATCAACTAACAATTAATGAGTATAACTACTTATCCTAAACAGCCTTCAAAGTATTGGAGGTAAACCTTGTATTCCACTTGAGTTGTATGGATACAATACCTCATATTAGAGTAAAAAATATATATAATGTGTGAAGAATAATCTTAAATTTGAATTTCATACCAATGTATCAAAATTAAACTTATTTTGCATCAATCTACAAAATTCTATGCCAATGAATTAAAAATAACCTTGTGAGTAATAATTAAGACCTTAAGTTGGAAAGTCGTTTCAATGATCTACTTTTGGTCCTATCATCCCTATATATTTCTATGTTCCTCCTTCTTTCTTTTTAACCCCTGTCTCCAAACTTAAGAAAGAACGATAAAGGAAAAGAGAGACAGCCCTGAGTCCAACCTCGTTTTATCTCTGAATAAGATGAATAGTAACTTATAACTAACTCTCCATGAAAATAAACATCTATAGTCCAAGATGTGGCAAACCAGCCATTGGCCAAAATGTCCTTGTTTTGACCACTGATAGACATCTGCCTAAAATTGGGCAAGCTTGGATGCAGGCAGAGTTGACGGCCAAACTCTGCCAAGACAGGGTAAGGTAAGCAAGTCCTCATCAGCTCCTGCCTCACAAATATGTATGTGAGATATATTGGGCCAGAAGGCTGAAGATGACACACCAACATTATAGAGAGTGTTTTTGGTGGCTGTTTAGGTACTAAACTCTCTCTGTCATTTCTTTTTCACTTTGGAAGATGCTAACCTGAACTTCCTGTTTACTCAGGTAATTAATTTTGTTCCTTCTCAAGTTGAAAACCAGATAGTTTAGTTCTACAATTAAGCTTATTTGTTTAGCGGTTAAGATGTTTTTAGGTCTAGACAGATGTTTTAAGTTGATAGAGATGAGATATAGTAGATATTGATTACATCCAGAATTTTAGATTCACCAAGATAAGAAAGAAGTTTTCTTCAAGGTTGCCAAATACAAATAGCCAAATCACTATGAATGTAACATTTATATAATTCCTATTTGTTTCAGGGTTCTTCTTGCTGTATGTAGTTTATTTTATATATGTGTAATAATATAAATGTATATATAAAATAAAAATATTAAAAATAAAAGAAATAAATATTTTTTAAAAGAAAAATATTTAAACAAACTGTAAGCAAACATGGGGGATACAATACTGATACTGAAACTGACTGTCCAGGATGTGAGGAGGTAGGAGGGTTAAAATAGCCCTTTGTACATTGAACAATAGAAGAAAGGGGTGGGGCCAAATAGCAGCCCTGGGTCATTTCCCTACCTCTCAGATATTACACATAAGTACCACTGTTACACCAAATTCTTTAGAAATGACCAGTGATTGGAGCATTTGGCTAACACACCCCATATCCTCCCAATTCTCAACACTAGAGCTGGTGACGAGTGAGAAGTGGAGGAAAATGCTGTAGTGATGGGTAAGCTTCCACTGAGTGCTGCAAACCAGTCTGCATATGCCAGGTCTCATCAAGACAGACAATGTATTGAAGATAAAAACATTTTGGATCTGACAGCTTTCACAACTACTTCTAACAACTGAAAGTTTTGATGACGCAATGATAATGGCTGCCTTACTGATTTGTTGGTGGAGTCCAACAAATTTAGAGTAAAAAAATCTATGATTGACATTTTCCAGCCTGTTTAAATTAAATAACCCACTTATGTAATGCTCTCATGAGAGGTAAAATGGGTTTGCATGACTGTTTACACATCCTCAGGATGCGTGGATATTATGTACATAAGGTTGATTATGTTTCAGCAAATCTATGTAGACAATTCCATGAAGCTCAACAACAGTATCCTCAGTCTTCATTAACAAAAAAATTTCAATACATCACCAGACATATTTACAAAATATACTCAGACTGCCTAAGTATTTGCTCTTTGCAGGAGTTAAATGAACAAGTGGGGCAATTACAAAAACCCAAAATAATCACTTTATCCCTTTTTAAATAACAGTGATGAAATAATCAAAAAGCATCTTAAAGCCTATGTGCAGTTTTAGCCAAGTACATTTTATGAGCAACAAAGACATACACAACTACTAATGCTATCGATTCTAACAAGTGATCAGTTCATTGAGCACACACAACAGGACTGGGAGGCTGCTAGTGTCTTCTCTCTGCTCAGGTAAGTGACTGAGCCCGAGAAGTTAATCAATCTTCTCATAATCACGTACTGAGCAAGCAGTAGAGCCTTGATTCTAATCAAGTCCTTGTGGCTGAAGAAAGGACACAGTTAGCTGCTCTAAATACCGTGTCACTAACATAGTGTGGGCTGGACACAAGAGCTCAGCAGAGAAGAAGCATCAATGTTGGCTAGTAGCTCATTGCAGAGGTAGAATCTCAGGTCCCACTGAATCATGTGTAGTTTGAACTCTCGGGCCGGCCACATCAAAGTCAGATCTGCAAGTGGTACCTATGAAAGCCCCAGATCAGCATTTCAGTTGATGAGAATAAATACATAAATAAGCTAAGTGATACAAGGCAGAAGACCATACGTTTACCTTTGTTTGACTACACATACACCTTCCCTATAAACACCCGTGGATAGTCATCTCTTTGAACTACTTCCTCAACTCCATCACTGAGTTACTCCTGGGATATATCAATCACTGCCTGTCTAGGAAGAGAAATTTGTTCTATTTATCTACCTTTTTTGCAAGGCTGAAAGTAAACATTATTCTAAAGAATATTTACTTTAGTCAATGTATTAAACTCAATTGCTTTACCTTAACTTGACTTTTTAATTAAAAATTTAATTCCTTAAGATTTTCATCCATGAGTTCTGTATATACATTATTTCCATTTCCTCCCTCTACCCACTTCAACTCCTCCCATGTGCCCTCATTTCTTCTCAAATCTATGTGCTCTTATTCTTTAATTACTATTGTTATATATATATATATACACACAAATATACACATATATAACATATTTACATATACATACAACATATTTACATATACACATGCATGTGTACACATTATACATATGTATATGTGTATTTCTACTGAATCCACTTAGTGTTGTTCATATGTACATATGTTTAGTGTCTTGGCATTGGGTAGCCTATCAGGGGGCTCATCCCTAGAGAAGACTGGTGATTCTCCCTCTCTCAGTATCCTGTTGACTGAAACTCTTCATCCAGAAATGTCACCTTGAAAATTTTCCTATCTACATTGTCATGTCAGCTACTGTTCTTATTATATACTATTCTTGTATTTTATTTCCACAGCCATATTGTTGAGGCCTTGTTTGTGAGAATTTCTCAACATGTCTAGAAGACACTATCTCATAGCAAACATACTGGTCCTTTAGCTCTTATGATTTTTCTGCAGCCTTCTATGAGTTTTTTCACTAAGCCTGACATATATGGGGTATGTTGTAAATATATCAGTTGGGATTGGGTACCCTGTGGTCACTTGTTCTATAATTTTTAAGATCATTACAGTATAAAAAAGCTAGGTCTTAATTTTGGGAACATGAGTTTAAATTTCTTGGATGCTAACAAGCACTATAAGTTAATTAGTTGGCCCATGGTCCTGGTTAATTTGTCAAATAACTCTCTTTACTTTATATGAATAATTATGTATTTAGTGGATCAAATACGTGAGAATACTATAGCATGGTATAAAATACATCTCAAAACAATCTACATTTTACTTCATATACCTATGAGCCTTACATAATTTGTATAATTCTTTATAAACTTTAACATATCCATTTTAAAAGATAACTTAGAATAATCCCATGAGAAGCTGAGTGGGAAAACTTGGTCCCACATACTAGAAGAAAAGCCTATTTCAGCTAACAGAATAAGCATGGATTTTTTAGAAAGAAGTCATTTTCCTGTTGCTCAGCTCAAGAGAGCTGAGAAAAGGAAATGGTGAGAAAGGACAAAAAAATAAAATGTGTGTACTGATGGAAGAGAAGAAAAGGGAAGGAAACTGAGCACACAGTGCTTTCTGGTCCTAATATTCACTGGTAACCATAACAACAGTCCAGCTTCTCTCTCCTAGCTACTTTAATAATCTCCCCCACCCTTTTTTTCTTTTCAAAATTGATCTTATACTTAATCCTTATGTGTATCTACCGTACTTTTCTGTCACTGTAGTGACAATTTTGGAATTTTAGTTTCTTTAAAAGCCATAGAAATATAAGAAAGTATTTTCATTTTAACCCTAGGTGTGGGGATATGAGGCTGCTTTCTACTGTCTGCAGCAGCTGTGATTTGCCTCGTGCTCTAACAGAGGCATGGTTTTGCCAGCTACAGATATTTCTTCGGTTGTGTGATGCTGGGAATTCTGGGAATTTTTCAGAGGTGCTGTCGGTGATTGTTGGTGGTTTAGGGAGGCTGGTTAAGGTTTGTGAGTAGTCATGCTCAAAGATGAAACAAAATGAAAGAAATTAGATTTAAGTATCTCTCTCTCTCTCTTTCCTCTCTCTCTTTCTCTCTCTTTCCCTGTCTGCCTATCTGTCTGTCTGTTTCTCTTTCTCTCTCTCTCTCTGTCTGTCTCTGTCTCTCTCTCTCTCACTCATTCTTCTTTTTATCCTATTTAGTGATAGGCAGATAAACCAGGGAGGTAAATAGTGGGAAAAATAAAAACTCCCAGAGTAGCAAACACTGGTTACATCTCACTTCTAATTTTATTAACTAAAATCTGAGTATATGCCATACTAATCTTGGTTGCTTATCCCCAAGGGTTATTGAAGTCAAAGGGGGCACTATCATTAATTTTGTAGTATGAAATCTATGAAGTAGAAATATTAAAAAGAGGTTGTGCTCATGGGTGCAGTCATACTCAAGAAATACTATAGAATTTATATCAAGCATCCTCCATTCCGAGATTGACATGTTATTTTGTCTACTACATCCAAGTTCTGCATAACCATTGCTAATACTTTAACTAAAAGAATATAGCTGTCCAAAGGATATAAGCAAATCAAAGAAAAAACACAAAACGTATAAATCTCATCACAATAACATGAGAAACATGAAAAATCAAGATAACATAACTCCTTAAAAATCACTAATCCTACAGTAAAGGCAGCAAGTAAGAGTCAAATGAGGTCCCAGACAGAACTCGGTAATAAGTGTGAGGAAAGAAATCAAAGAAGAAAACAAGCTCCAGGTAGAGAAGACAAACACATCAATGAAATACAGAAGGTGATGGAGTATTTGAAAGAGGGGATCAATAAAGGGGAAGTAATTCTGATGAAAGCCAATCTGAAATGCCAGAAATAAAAAATACAGTTGTTGAATAAAATATTCAGCTGAAAGTGTCAGCAACAGAACGGATCAAGGAGAGGGCAGACTATGTGGCTTTGAAAACAAGGTGGAAAAACTTAGAGCCATTCAACAAAGACAAAGAAGGGTACCAGTGGCAACCCCACAATAAAGGCTTCGCTCTGAAAGGAGCAAATTTAGAGTTTTTTGGCCTTTAAGAAGAATAATCTAATGTTTTTAGAAGAGTAAAAGAAATCTCAGGGGTAGGAAAGGAAATTCCAATCTAGATTCAGTAGGCATAAAGGATAACACCAGAAAAGAAAGTCCTGTTGTCGTATTGCAATTAAAACACTAAATATACAACACAAAGGAAGCATACTGAAAACAGCAAGAGAGAGACACCAAGTCACTTATAAGTACAGAATCACAAGGATGACATCAGTTCATTCATCTGAAACTTTAAGAGCCAGCAGAGTCTGGACAGATATATTTCAAATTCTCAAAGACAACAACCGTAGACCCATGCCACTACACCCAGCAAAGCTGTATGTCAAAACTGAAGAAAAAAAACTTTCCATGATAAAACAGGGTAAAATTTAGTAACACTAAGACAGCTTTATCAAAATAAACAACAAACTAACCCCACCCCCTAAAAAAGAAAACTTAAGGAAATTTTAAGATTGAATATGAAAACAGACCCATACACAACTTTCAATAATGACTCTAAATATTCATAGTCTCAATTAACTAATCAAAAACCATAGACTATAAGATTGGGTGCAAAACCAGAAACCATGCATTGTTTTGCCTCCAAGATATTCACCCAACCACAAAAGACAAACATTACTCTACAGTGAAAGGATGGAAAAAGCTATTCCCAAATGGACCCACGAAGCAAGCAGGTGTTGTTGTTTTAACATTTGACTAAACAGACTCGAAAACTATTAAGTAAAGATAAAGATAGTCACTTCACATTGATTAAGGTAATAATCCATCAAGAGGACATGGCAATTATGAACATATGGTGCAAACATAGATGCACTCAATTTCATAAACCAAAGCTCACAGTTAAGAGATCTCGGTTTTCAAAGTGTTAGAATTTTTTTAAATATTGGGGGACTTTAGAATTGGACTTTGTTTTATACTATGACCCCCAGCAATATGAGACATTGGGGATAAGAGTGGATGGTCATGATGTAAACGTGATATGTTTGTGTGTCAGGTAAACTAGGGCTGTTGCTGTGGTGGTCCTAATTGTTAATTTTATATAATATACAATAACCTGGGAAAAGACCCTAAATGAAATGTTTTGTAGAACATGTTGACCCGTGTGCATGCTTGTGGGGGCTTGTATTTGTTATACATTACTTAATGAACAAAGTTTCAATTCCCAGCAGCACCATTCCCTGGTTTAGGTCTTTGGATTGCATAACAGAGAAAGATAGGCTAGCACTAAACACGCATGTCTTCGTTTCTCTCTGCTCTTAACTGTGGATATGGCTAGCTGCTTCAAGATCCTGCCGCTGTGACTGTCCTGATAGGATAGACCATAAGTGGAAATAGTAAGCCAAGTAATTCCTTTTCTCTTCTAAGTTTTTTGGCATTTTATTACATTTCCAGAATGAAATTATGACAGTAAATAAAAATACATACAATAAGAAAATAAATAGTTTGAACAGAGTTAGTGTGGATGGGTAGACAATACTCCAGAAAATATGGGTTATTAAATTAAATGAAAATTATACTGTTAAGGTGAGATACCTCCCTATTGGTCTTGGAGAGCCCAGAGGCATTTCCCCCACCCCCCAAAAACTCCTGGGTTGTTGCTATTTCTCTTGGTTTTCTACCTATTTTGTAGTCATAACACACCTTCATAATGCCAAAGGTTCTACCCTGTTGTAAACTCTGAATGCTACAATACCAACATGCTAGGGAAGATGTATTTAGTGGTACAATAGTGGCATGGCTGTTACAGGGTTGCCAACTGCTTTCTGATTGAACTTTAGGTCTGTTCCACAGGAAAGAAGTCATCACCCTTGGTTGCACATCAGAATTTGATGGTAAAATCATATAGTAGAAGTCACCACATACTTAGTCAGAGGACATGAGAAGGTAAAGGCAGTGCTGACTGGGAAGCTTTCTCCATGCTGCCTATCTCTCATAGGACTGGAAAGTACTATGTAGGATGCTGGCAGAGAAGAGTCATTGAACTTAGTACTATTATCTTAACTGTATCAAACTTCCTTCTAAACACTCGTTTTAATATCTATGCAGCGCTCAGTCCTCATCAGAAGAACCTTTGGGGGTGGAGGTGGCGGTGGAGGTGGTAACAGGAGGTAGTGGTTAATGCAGAATTGCACGACTAGTTTAACTGTAGAGAAGCTTCCGTGGACTGTTCAGCTATAAATGAGATATACATATCATATTCTGTACCCCAAGGCTCAGGGAGCATCACAGAAGTAAGGGAGCAGGAAGATCATAGGAGCCAGAGGTCAGGAAGGACCAGAGTGGAACAGCAATATTTTGGACATGGCAGGACTGACGTTCTCATAAACTCATAGTAGCTGAGCCTTGATAGACAGCACAAGATCAAGTCAGTTGGCATTCCAACATGGAGAACAGCAAGGATGGCAAGCCCTTACTCGTAGTGGAGGAACTATTGATAATTGATGGATACTAAGGAAGGGAGAGTCAGTTTTCTTTAAGGGTATGGCTCCTGGTAGGTTGACCATGCTGCAGTGGATGACCCCACACTCATAAGTATGTGAAAAGCACAAATTATACAGAGTGGGTTATGAAAAAAAGGAGGACATGAATTTGAGAAGGGACCTAGGGATTAGATGCGATATGGAGAGGAATGGGAGATGAATATAATTAAAATATATTCCTTGAATATGTGGAATTCTCATATAATTAATAAAGATATTATATCTAAATATGAAAAAAGTCAGTGTTCATTCACTGGTTGTAATTATTGAGATTTAAGTCTAAGTGTGTGTGTATGTGTAAGTGCTGAATGCTCAGATTTTCAATAGAGTGTCTGATGTTTACTTGTACTAGTCAAGAAATTGTCACTGGGGTTTCTGGGTTGAAATATGACCAATCTCTTCTTATGTGGGATTCATAAATACTTAAAATATCCAATTGACAACGCCATGCTTATGATTCTTAGCATTCTGGCTTTGAGAAGATCTTTTGTGTACTTTTTCACTCTCTTCCCAGCTCTCCATCCATTTTTATCATGAGGCATTACACAGAGACAGCCTCATTCATCACTCTGTGCCTCTCAGAGAACAGTCATACATGGCTGCATCTCTCTTTGTGCCTGGAATAGCCAAGAAGCTGTTTATGTCATTTGTCACAGGACTTTTGTATGCTTGAGTTGGAAAATCCCATCTTTTAAATTTGTTTATTTTGACAATTTCATGCTTATATACTGCATATTGTAATTATATTCACCTGTTAGTATCACTTATGCCCCTCCCATTCCTATCAATCCCCAGCTCTTTCCAAATAGTCCCCTCCTATTTCTCCATACATATCTTTTCTGACCCATTGACTTTAATTAAGTTGTTTGCATGAGCCTGTGTAAGGTTGGTATTTATTATATGGGCAACTTACTTATGCTTGTACCACTTAAGAAAATGGCATCCTTCCCTTCCCATGAAGCCATCACTACTAGTAACTTCTAGGGAGAGGATAGGGCCTCATGAATCCCTTCCACATCCATGATGGGGTGCTGAAGAGCCCAATCTCTTACATGTTTGTGCAGGTAGCCACAGCTGTGTGGGTGATTGCAGAGACTAACCATAGGAAAACAGTGTGAATGTTCAGTCCCAGGAGAGAGACACAGGGAGTTGCCTTTTCATTCTTCCTGGGGTGGAAACTGCATTGAACACTGACTTGTCCTCTATGGCACATATGATCTCGGAGGATATATATCCTAAAATCTGATATGTTAAGGAAAGGATAAAGTGAGAAGGGATATCCACATTCAAAACAGAGGTATTCTAGGCAGTCACTTTAGGACAAAGGCACATCTGAAAGAAGCATGTCCCCATAGTCTCCAGGACCCTTTTTAATACCTCCTTAGGACTTCACACATTCCCTGTTATACTGTACTTAGAGAGCTCTGCACAGAAACAGGACATTTCCAAGCATTTACTCTCCATCATCTTTTCTTGGCTGCTATCATCCCCTAAGTGAGCTCAAATTCTATCCTGACTTTTGCTTCTATCACTGAGTTTTCTCTAACATTATTGCCTGACCCTCTACATATGTCTGTGATAATACATGGTATACACCAGTCCTTTTCTAATTCTGACATCACAACTTACCAGTGAAGACCCTGCTGCCATAGAAAGTGACTATTAAATAAATCCCCGTAGGCTGTTCAGGCAGTGGTCTAAATGAACAAAAACTCAAGAGTACAGGGATACACTGCCAGTGTCACCTTTCGTCATACAGAGGTGTGTCTGCTGAGTGATGGGGACATTTAGTAAACTATCCTCCTCCCCTCTTATACCAGTTGGCCTGAAGACTTTCTTGAGAATAAAGAGGAATCAGCACCAAGATTGTATAGAGGTAAGATGTGACTGTGGTTTAAGATCAGGGATGAGTCAGGACAGAAGAGAAATGATTTCCCCTTTCATCAACCCGAGAAGAAGAAGCTATAAAGCACATGGATTTTTACAACCTTGCAGAGGGACAGGTGTGAGGAAAAAATCAATCAGAGGTTAGAGGCTCCCTCTATCAGATTTGTGGCCTCCACAGATGTCAGGAGATATATCTAGCTATGCAATTGAATACCCAAGATAATATGTTTTGTAGCTTCACAGTACTCCCTGGGTTCCTCTTTCCTTGAACCACCCTTCCGTTCTGCCCATCCCCTACTCCCAGTATATGTGTGAAAGACAATACCCAAGTGACATCATAAATTGAGAACAATGAGATTAAATCATCTTTCCATAGATCAAAAACTCAGTTCTCTCTTCATAAGGTACTGGATGTGTGACTATGAGACTCTGCTTCTTCTTTAAAAAAATGAATTAATGTATTTATTCTTCTTTCATATATTACATCCTGACCACAGTTTGTCCTCTTAGTACCTCTCTGATCTTTGTTTTCCCCAGATCCACTCCTCTTTTTTTCCTTCAAAAAAGAGCAGGCCCTCCCTGAATTTATTAGATACGACTTTAAGCTAGGATAGAAGCTAGGACCATAAACTGTATTTCCATGTTAGATCACTGAAGAAAGTGCTGATGGGTAGAGTCATGGTTATGGTCTCCAGTATATGGATGAAACTCCAAGTCCTAAAATGGTGAGTAACCTCTACTGTATTTCAATAGACAGAACTAAGAGCCAGACATAATATCTATCCAACACACAAACGTGTTCTCTTGTTTGAAGCATAGCACTTTATTTACCAGAAGTTTACTTCAAATTTTCATGGCATAACTAAATAATATTGCACACGTAAAAAGTATTTCATAATACATTTTCACAGTATGTTCATGACAAGAATATAGTACACAAAAAGTGGGAGCGTATAGGACAGCAAGAAATTATGAGAGATTATTGAAGTAAATACTTTCTATGAGATGAAGCCTAGACTTGATTTTTAAAAAAAAACTTATTAACTAACATTTTTCAAAAGGTAATTGGCTATTCTTAGAACAGATTCCAGTTTACAGAAAACTTAGGCACAAAGTGGAAGGAGTTCTGATGCCAAGAATACAGTAGTTGTTCATTCAGTCTGAGTCCAGATGTCTCAGCTTATCTTAAGTATTCACTGGAATCCCAAAGAAGCAGGCTCTAATGCCATTGAAGGAGTGTGTTAGAGGCAAGAGAGATGAATTTTCCAGACAGAATGAAGATGAACTAGCAAAGGCAAAATGCTTCCTTCTTCCATTAAAAAAAAAAGGCTGCCACCAGAATATATAGCCCAGATTTAGAGTGTATCTTTTAACAGCAAATGATCCAATCAGAAAAAATTCTTCACATGTATGGTTGTCAGTTTGGATTTTAGTTGATTCTGAAACTAACTATATCTGATGTACTCTAGTTGCTAACCAAAATTAGCCACTGCAATTATATTTATTGACTTATGGACATTGAATCGTATTTGAATTCTTGGAATAAAGCTTACTTGGTCAGGATGAATGATATTTTGATACATAACTGAATTTGGTTAACAAATATATTTTTTATATTTATTTTACTATGATTATTTCATAAAGTAGTGCAGTACTTACATCATCTCCAACACACTGTCTTCCCCCTCCAGCTCCTCTCTTGTCCCCTCTCCACTTCCTCTCAAATTCATGACATCTTCATGTTTAATTTGTATTGTACATATAATGTTTATCATATATAAATATGACCCTTGGGGACCATTTAGCGTTGCTTGTCTGCATATGTGCTTAAGGCTCACCGATTTGGACTGGATACTCAATCAGGGATCTTGTCTCTAGAGAAGGCGGATTCTCTCTCTCAGCAGCCATTTTTTTCTTGCACATCTTTATCGAGGGTTGGAGTCTGGTAAGGTTGACCCCATCAATGCAGGCACACCAGCTGGCTTTGTCATTGTTCTGGTCTTGTTTAGGCCGCCACATTGTTGAGAGTCATGGTTCAGCCTCACTGCCACACAGAAGACACTATCTTTCAGGAGATGCCCTCATCCTTGGGCTCTTACACACTTCCTGCCACCTCTTCTGTGATGTTTCCTGAGCCTTAGGTTTTGGGTTTTGTTATAGATACAGCAACTGGCAATGGGCACCCAAGGTCAGTTCTCTGCATTTGGACCATTGTGGACTTTTGTGATAGACTAGTCTGCTGCAAAAGAAGCTTCTTTGATGAGAAGTGAAGGATGCACTGTGGATATAAGAATACACATTTAGAATGCAGTTAGAAATTTACTGGCTTAGGAAAGTGATGATAGCTGATTTTCTTCTACAGTTCATGATTTCATCAGCTACGAGTAGGTGGCTAAGTTTGCAGTACTAGACATGAGTCTCCTCTTAATAAATGGGTCTTAACTCCAGTCAGATGGACATGGGTCACCCCCAAGATTCAAGCACCACTATTGCACTTTGGGGGTATATCTTTCTGTTACAGTCATTGTTGTGGTTCTTCGACTTTACCGCTTAGTAAGACTATTGGTTGCTTTTCTCCATTTTCAGCTTGCATGGCGCCTTCAGATACTGTGAGAACCAGTCCTCAGGGAGGAGGCTTCCAGGTAGCGTTCAGGTTAGTCCCTCCAAATCCTGTGTCCAAACTGTGTGGTGTCTTTAGCAAAAGGTTCTTGTGCTCTTGTTCTGAGAGGCAACCATAGGATGCTGAAAAAGCCAAGATTGTTTGGGAGTCTTTTGGAATTCACTTATCTGCAACTCAACGGGGAGGGTTCTCATGCTTGGCAATGAAGATTTGTTAGTCTATGTCACTTGTGAGAGAACATTATCACCCCAAGTAGCTTAACTTCTTTTAAGTTATATACATGCCTATATACATATATACACACATACATAATGTATGTATATATTATGTGTATATGCATGTATATATACATAGGCATATTCATACACACATATTACATATTTTAAAGTGCATATATTATATGTATTTCAAGTAAAACCAAATAGTGTTTCCCTATGGCTTTTTCAATCATTCTTTATTCCCCCTCCTTTCCCTTATCTTTATATTATCCTCTCTCCTTCATCCTCAGATAAGCCCCTCCCCATTTTCCCCTTTCCTCCTTCACAGCACCTGTGCCCTACTAGACACTGTCTACAGTTCCTTCTACCGCTTCCCATGGCCCCTTTGTGCTTTCCTGGTTTCTGTTGTTACTTAATGTTAGCAAATATTTTATTGAGAACTTTTACATTCATACTCACCAAGAGAACGGGCTATACATTTCTTCACTTTCTTGTGCCCTTAAATGATATTGGTATCAGGGTAAAATTAGTTTCATTCAGTTCTTTCCCTTTCTAGATTATAGAATAATTTTAGAAGCAATGATGTTAAGTTTTTATTAAAGGTCTGGGCATGGGTTCCTTTTAGTTGGAACTCCTTTTTGTTACTATTTCAGCCTCATTTTTCACTATAGGTCTATGGTGGTTAGAGTGAGAATGGCTCATTAAACAGCAGCTCACAACATAACTGGTCTGAATCCCCTCAGTAGCGTGAACAGAATCAGGCAGAAGCCTACCCCTGCTGACCCAGCCAGGAGCTTAAGATGTAGAGCAAAGTCTCCTGGAGCAGAAACCAGGTCACCTGCCGGTTCCAGGGAAGAACTCCCTGATCCTCACAGGCAGGGACATGTGACCTATAATCACTTACCAACTATCCATTCTCAATGACCAGTGAAGGCCACCAGCAACTACCACCCAAAATCAGAGATAGCAAGATGACTAAAGGACAGTGTAAGAACACAAACATCAAAAACCAAACAACTCAGCATCTCCAGATCCCAGCTATCCCAAAGAAAGCAACCCTGAAAACTCAAACACAATCGAAATACTAGAAGATGACCTCAAATCCTTAGTAATGAAGATGATAATGAAGGGAATGAATTAAATCCGTAATAAAATGCAGGAAGATGCAGGCAAACAGGTGGAAGACATAAAAGAGGCCTATAGAGAGGCACTGGAAAAAATTCAGGAAAATACACACAACCAAATGAAGGAAATCAATAAAACAGTTCAAGATCTGAAGATGAAAATGGAAACAGTGAGAAAGGCACAGACAGAAGAAAAACGGGATCGAGAGGCCTCAGAGAAGAAAGCAAGAAACAGAGAGGTGACCTTCTCTAACAAAATTCAAGAAATGGAAGAACAAACCTCGGCACTCAAAGATACAATCATAGAACTTGAAAACAATCATCAAAGAAAATGCTAAATCTGAAAAATTCCTGACACAAAACATCCAAGAAATCAAGGAAACCATGAAGACAAAACCTGAGAATAAGAGGCATTGGGGATGTCTGACTCTAAGGTCTAGAAAATATCTTCAACAAAATCATAGAAGAAAATTTCCCCAATTTGAAGAAGGAGATGCATGTAAACATACAAGAGGCTAACAGAACACGAAATAGAATAGACTAGAAAAGAAAATCTTCCCATCACATATAATCAAAACACAAAATATATAGAACAAAGAAAAACATTAAAAGCAGCAATAGAAAAAGACAAAGTAACATACAATGACAAACCTATCAGAATCACACCCGACTTCTCAGCAGAGACCATAAAAGCCAGAAGGGCCTGGACAAAGGTCCTGCAAACCCTAAGAGACCACAGACGCCAGGCCAGACTACTATACCCAGAGAAACTATCAATAACCATTGATGGAGTAAACAAAATATTCCATGACAGAAACAAATTCAAACAGTACCTATCCACAAATGCAGCTTTACAGAAGTTACTAGAAGGAAAACTCCACCCCAAAGGGACATGCTACAACCAAAACTACACAGGAAATAGATAACTCCACCATCGCAAAATTACAACCACACAAACTCTCTACTGTAACCAACATAAAAAACAAAGGGACTTAACAGTCAGTGGTCATTAATATCTCTCAATATCAATGGTTTCAATTCTCCAATAAAGAGACACAGACTAACTAAATGGATGGATAAACAAGATGCAACATTGTTCTGCATTCAAGAAATACATCTTACCCACAAGGACAGACACTAACTCAGGGTAAAAGGCTGGAAAAATATTCCAAGCAAACAGTCACAAGAAGCAAACTGATGTAGCCATTTTAAAATCTAATAAAGTAGACCAAAATTAATCAAAAGGGACATTTCATACTCATCAAAGGTAAAATCAACCAAGACACCATCACAATTCTGAACATCTATGCTCCAAATACAAGGGCACACACATTTGTAAAGGAACTATCAACAAAGCTTAAATCACATATCAATCCCCACACTTTAATAGTGGGAGACTTCAACACCCCACTTTCACTGAAGTATAGTTCATTGAAACAGAAACTAAGCTGAGAAATAACATCATTAACAAATGTCATGAATCAAATGGATCTAACAGATATTTGCAGAACTTTTCACCTAAACACAAAGGATTATACCTTCTTTTCAGCACCCCATGGAACCTTCTCCAGAATTGATCACATAGTGGGTCACAAAGCAAGCCTCAACAGATAAAGAAGATTGAAATAATACCTTGTACCCTATCAGATTACCATGGTCCAAGGCTGGACTTCAACATCAACAGAAATAAGAAAAAGCCAACACACACATGGAAACTAAACAACTCTCTACTTAATGACACCTGGGTCAGGGAAGAAATAAAGAAATAAATTAAGGACTTACTGAAATTCAGTGAAAATGAAGGAACAACATATCCAAATTTGTGAGACACATTGAAAGCAGTGCTAAGAGGAAAATTCATAGCACTAAGTGCCTTTATAATGAGATTGGAAACATCCCACATAAGCAAATTAATGACATATCTGGAAGCCCTAGGGAAAAAGAAGCAGAAACACCCAAGAGGAGTAGACATCTGGAAATAATCAAACTCAGGACTGAAATCAATAAGTTAGAAACAAAGAGACCAATTCAAAGAGTCAACAAAACCAGGAGCTGGTTCTTTGAGAAAATCAACAAGATAGACAAACTATTAGCCAAACTAACTAAAAGGCAGAGAGACACTATCCAAATCAACAAAATCAGAAATAAAAAGGGAGACGTAACAACAGACACTGAAGAAATACAAAGAATTATAACATCCTACTTTAAAGGCATATATGCCACACATTTTGAAAATCTAAGGGAAATGGACAATTTTCTTGATTGATTCCACTTGCCAAAATTGAATCAAGATCAGACAAACAAATTAAATAGTCCTATTTCTTCTATAGAAGTAGAAGCAATCATTTATAGTCTCCCAACCAAAAAAAGCCCAGGGCCAAATGATTTCAGCGCAGAATTCTACCAGACCATCAGAGAAGAGCTAATACTGATACTCTTCAAGCTACTCCAAAAGATAGAAATGGATGGAACTCTACCAGAATCATTCTAAGAGGCCACAGTCACGTTGATCCCTAAAACCCACAAAGACGCAACAAAAAAAGAGAATTTCAGACCAATTTCTCTTATGAACATTGATACAAAAATACTCAAGAAAATACTCGCAAAATAATTGCAGGAACATATCAAAGATATCATTCACCATGACCAGGTAGCTTTCATTCCAGGCATGCAGGGAGGGTTTAATGTATGAAAATCCATCAATGTAATCCACTATATAAATAAACTGAAAGAAAAAAAGCACATGATCATCTCCTTAGATGCAGGAAAAGCATTTGACAAAACCAACACCCATTCATGTTTAAAGTTTTGGAGAGATCCGGAATAAAAGGCACATACCTAAACATAATAAAGGCTATATACAGCAAGGCAATAGCCAACATCAAAGTAAATGGAGAAATACTGAAGGAAATTCCTCTAAAATTGGGGACCAGACAGGGCTGCCCATTTTCTCCATCTCTTCAATATAGTTCTTGAAGTTCTAGCCAGAGCAATAAAACAACCAGAGGACATGAGATCAAGGGGATCCAAATGGTAAAGGAGGAAGTCAAATTATCCCAATTTGCAGATGATATGATAGTGTACATAAGTGATCCCTGAAATTCCACCAGAGAACTCTGACAGCTGATAAACAACTTTACCAAGTCTGCTGGAAACAGTATTAACTCAAAAAAGTCAGTAGCTTTCCTATATACAAGTGAAAATCATGCAAAGGAAGAAATTAGGAAAACTACACCCTTCATGATAGCCACAAGCAATATAAAATATCTAGGAATAACTCTAAGCAAGCAAGTGAAGGACTTGTTTGAAAAAAAATTTAAATCTCCGAAGAAAGAGATTGAAGATGACATCAGAAGATGGAAGGATCTCCCTTGTTTGTGTTTTGGGAGAATTAACACAGTAAAAATGACCATCTTACCAAAAGCAATTTACAGATTCAATCCAATCCCTGTCAAAATACCTACACAATTAAAAAAAGACATTGAAAGGTCAATCCTCAACTTCATGTGGAAAACCAAATAACCCAGAACAGCTAAAACAGTCCTATACAATAAAAGATCCTCTGGAGGAATCTCCATACCTGATCTCAAGCTGTACCATAGAGCAATAGTAATTAAAACAGCATGGTACTAGAACAACAGTAGGCTGCTTGATCAATGGAATCAAATCAAAGACCCAGAAAGGAATCCACATACATATGGTCACTGCTTTTTGACAAAGAAGCCAAATCTATTCAATGGAAAAAGGATAGCATCTTTAACAAATGGTGCTGGTCTAACTGGATGTGTACATGTAGAAAAATGCAATTAGACCCATATTTGTCACCATGCACAAAACTCAAGTTCAAGTGGATTAAAGACCTCAACATAAAGCCAGAGACACTAAATCAGTTAGAGGAAAAAACCGGGGAAGAGGCTGGGATACATTGGCACAGGACACAACTTCCTGAACAGAACACCAACAGCCAAGGCCTTTAGGTCAACAAATAAGAAATCAGACTTCATGAGGCTGAGAAGCTTCTGTAAGGCAGGAGACACTGTCAACAGAACAACGTGACAGCGCACAGGCTGGGAAAAGATCTTCATCAACCTTACATCTAACAATGGTCTAATATCTAAAATAAAGAAGTCAAGAAATTAAACACCACCAAATCCAGTAACCCAGTTAAGAAATGGGGCTCAGAAATAAACAGAGAATTCTCAACAGAGGAATATTGAATGGCTGAGAAACACTTAAATGCTCAATGTCTTTAGTCATCAGAGCAATGCAAATCAAAACAACTCTGAGATTCCATCTTACACCCAACAGAGTGGCTAAGATTAAAAAAAAACCAGAAAATGCTCCACCACACAATAAGGACATAAGTTCAACCATGTTCATAGCAGCCTTATTCATAATAGCCAGAACCTGGAAACAGCCTAAATGTCCCTCAGTTGAAGAATGGATAAAGAAACTGTGGTACATTTACACTATGGAATACTACTTGGCTATTAAAAACAAGGCAATCCTGAAATTTGTGGACAAATGGATGGAACTAGAAATGATCATACTGAGTGAGTTAACCCAGAAGCAGAAAGACTCACATGATATATACTCACTTACAATTGGTCACTAGCCCAAAAGGCATGTCCCACGAAAGTCTTCACTTACCAGGAGATTGGGATAGATGTGAGGACATTCTACTGAGACTCTAGGTAAGAGAAATATAGAAGATGGGGAAATAGAAGGACGCACAGGGTCCTAGAAACCTCCAAGAAGATCATTGTGATGGGTGGATCGGGGCCCAGGGATGTCTGCTCAAACTATTGCACTAACCAAGTACAATACAAGTAGTAAACATCGCACCCCTACTCTGATCTACCCAATGGACCGGAAAATCTCCACAGTTATGTGGAGAGCGGGGACTGACTCTGACATGAACTCTGGTGCCCCATATTTGACTACCTCCCCTTGGTGGGGAGGCCTGGTGGCACTCAAAGAAAAATAAGCAGGCTACCAAGATGAGACTTGATAGCCTATAACCATATAGTGGGGGAGGAGGTCCCCCTCTGTCATAGACCTAGGGGAGGGGAATAGGGTGAAATCGGGAGGGAGGAATGGGAGGATACAAGTGATGGGATAACAATTCAGTTGTAATCTGAATAAATTAATTAAATAAAAAAATTGTAAAAAAAAAAAAAAAGAATGAGATTGGCTCCCATTGGCTCATACGCTTGACTGAGTCTTTTCCATTTGGTCGAGTGGTTTGGGAACCATTAGCAGGAGTGTGGTTGTTAGAGGAGCTGCTTCACGTGTGTGTGTGTGTGTGTGTGTGTGTGTGTGTGTGTGTGTGTGTGTGTGTGTGTG
>OU015746.1:127423560-127438255 GCA_907169655.1 Acomys percivali | reverse complement strand
GTGTGTGTGTGTGTGTGTGTGTGTGTGTGTGTGTGTGTGTGTGTGTGATCATGTATACATCTATCTGGGATACTTTTTTTGTTGAGAAGTTAATTCATTCCCTCTCTGTTTTCCAGTGTATTGGGATATATATTTCAAAGTGTGCCCAAATAATCCCCTGAATTTCACTGGTGCTCATGGTAATCTGTCTCTTAGTAACACTAATTTTAATCATATATGTCTTCTCCTTTTTGTTTTGGTCAGTTTGGCTAAGGATTTGTCAATTTTGTTTATCTTTTCAAGAACTCCACTTTTGTTTTTCTTTGTTCTCTGTGGCATTAATTTCCATTTCATTAATTTCTGCCCTGTTCTTCATTTCTTTCCATCTACTCATTTGAAGTTTGATCTTGTCTTGTCTTCTCCACATCCTTAAGATGTGTAATTATTTACTTAAATTTTTCTTATTTTTGAGTGTAGGTTTCAGGTTCTGCTATGCTGTGTATTCATTCAACTTGAGGGATTTAGAAATTGACCTCCTGATTCATTCAGTAACTTTGCCACTTAGTAGATTATTATTTTTTCTCCACACTTCTGTATAACTTCTGTATTTTCTCTTGCTGTTAATTCCTAGTTTTATTTTATTGTGATTAAATGTAATACATGAACTTATTTTAATTTTATTATTTTTGTTATAATTTACCTGTGCCCTCAGTTTCTTTTAAAAAGAAAATTCTAAGGTGTTCTGAGAAGAATGTGTACTCTACAGTGTTTGACAGGAATATCTTATGGATGTCTGATACAATCATTCATTCTGTAATGACACATAATATTAATTTATTTGTTGTTTTTTTCTTGTCTTGATGACCTGTCTGTTGATGAGAAGAGAGTATTGGTGTACTCATATCATTGTGTTGAATACAGTCTGTGACTTTTCATCTAGTGATGTTTTGCAAAACTAGTTTTCCTATGTTCTGTGAATACATGTTTAAGGTGATAGTAACCTGTTGGTGGATTGTTGAACATAAAGTTACCTTCTTTTTTTCCTGAACAAATGTGAAGATTATTTTGTCAGATTTTAGTATTGATTCAACTGATAGCCTTTAAGTTAAATTTTTCTATGAGAATTTCATATGAGTACTACATTTACATGGTTTCCACCTCATCCTCTTCCATCTTCTCCTGTGCCTCATCCCACTCCCTCTCAAATTCACAAACTCTTCTTCGATTATTATTTTTTGATGTTATATATATTATTTTTAAAAATATCTGCTAGGTCCATTTAGTGTTTCTAGTGTATGCATATGTGTTTAAGGTTGATTCCTCAGGATTAGAAAGTCCACCGGGGCCCATCTCGGCAGACTGAGTCTCCCTCTCTCAGCAACCACTAATTACTTGTAGCTCTCATCTAGGTGTAGGATCATGTGAGATTTTCCTTATCTATGCTGGCATGCCAACAGGTGCTGCAACCGTGCTGGTCTGCTACTCCGTGTCTTTGGATTAGAGAACTGGGAACCCTGACATTCATAGTTCTTATTCAAAACTGTTTACTAGTTCCTGACATTTGGTTGTTTTTAATACTGTTTGCTGTGTTCCTAGTCTTCCCCTCCCATGTCCTGTCCCAGTGTGGTTTGCTCTCTCCTGAAGCCTCTGGATGTGCTTGTCTCATGGAACGTTGGCTTTGTGGTCATGAACTCCTTTAGTTTCATTTATCATGGAAATTTTTTCTTTTGTCTTGAATAATAGTTTGTTGATAAGTCATTATTAAAACACATCACTTTATGCCTTCCTGGCTTTTAGGATTTCTGTTGAGAATTCTGCTGTTATTTTGGATTTATACACAATGGGCTTTTTCTCTCTTAAAATTAAAATTATAATAGTTTTGTTGTGTCTGCTTAGTGTTTAATAATGATGTTAGGCAGATGAGTTACATTCTGGGCTTTTGTTCTTGTTGTTTTGCCTTTGTAGCATTATAAATGTCTCCCATACCTGAATGACCACCTCCTTTTAAGACTTGGGGATATTTCTGCCATGATTTTGTATTGCCATGATTTTTCTATTTTTTTTTATTAAATACATTTATTTTACTACACGTGTATAAAACAAACTACATACAGCAGGGAGAACCATGTGACAATCATGAGTTATATAAATGTTACATTCATAGTGGTTTGGCTATTTTTATTTGTCCAGCTCGAAGTAAACATCTTTCTTGTCTTGTTGGGTATAAATTTCTGAATGAAATTCAATATCTATCCTGTCTCAACTCTAATAACTTCTTTATCTTGATCTAAAAAGATCTTATCCCCTAACCAACTAAACTTGATTGTAAAACTATACTATCTGGCCTTCAATGCCCCAAAGAGACTTGAGAAGGAATAAAACTTAAAATCCTGAGTGAACCAGCAGTGCAGCTTAGCAGCTTCCAAAATAAACCAATTAAGTGAGACAGTTTACTGCCTGAACAGTCACCCAACACTCTCTATAATGCTGGAGCCTCATCTTCTGCTTTCTGGCCTGATATCTCTGACAGATTTATTTGCAGGGCAGGAGCTATTGAGGACTTGCTTATCCTGTCTTGGCAGGTGTGGCTGTTGACTCTGCCTGCATCTAAGCTGCCCATTTTTAGGCAGAATTCTGCTTGTGTCAGGAATGAGGACTTTTTTTTGCCCAGTGGCTTGTTTGCCACATTTGAAGCCTCTCCCTAAGGAGGCTCTTTGATGCTCATCATCTTTGATGTTGGCTGGATGATGTTAGGAATTAACTTGTCTTGTTGTCAAAGAAATTTAGGATTATTAAAAAAACAACTTTACATGCCATATATTGTGTGTCTCCGAGGCTTTTGAAGACCTTATTCAACTATTTTACCTCATATATTGATAGAGTCATATCTATTTGTTAGACTTAAGATACATATTCTTGTGCTAAAAATCTGACAAGTATTTGACATGTCCATGTTTTGTATCAATATACTAAATTCTATACCAATGACTTAGACATGACCTTCATTATGAGTAACAATTAAGGCCTTAAGTTAAGGAGTAGGTTTAATCATCTAGCTTTTGTTCTATCTTCCCTCTATGTTTCTATGTCTCCCATTCTTTCTTTTCAGCTCATATCTCCTTACCTACATATGTAAGATAAAGGAAAGGAAAGACATCCCTGAGTTTCCCCTAGTTTTCTCTCTGTATAAGAACAATAATGACTTATGACCATCTCCCGATGAGAATAAACATTTGTAGACCAAGAGAACAAACAGAAACCTATACGACCACCCACACCCCCTTAGAGAGAATGGGGCATCATTCTCATAAGGTTTCTTCAGGCTATATTGGGGCAAATAATACCTTGGAAGGGTCCCAAAAAGATTGGAGAAAATGGTTAAGCAAGCCAGGGATTGCATTTGTAGTCCAGTTTCTAAATGTTGAGAGATTCCAGACTTAGTAGGAGATTGAAATGGTGGTCCAAATTGGATCAGAAGTTTTCTACTATGTTGTCTGGGAAGCTGTCCAAGTCTAATGGGTAACAGCAACAGAGTCATCTGGGGCTGGAGGTAGGAGGATGCAGGATGTCAGTGCCCATCATGTTGAGAGGAATGAATTCTGTCAAGTCTGATCCAGCATCACTGTCTGGTTATTTTGTTCTGAAAACATAATTTCACAAGCATTATACGGTTCCAACATAACTGTATGAGGTATGCTTTCACCCATTTTGAGTCCCATGATTTATATATTTTTGTCTTTTAATTGTCACTCATAAACTTCATATTCTCTGTTTTTATACTCTTACTGTTTAATCTTTGTATTTGTCTGACTGTTCTAGTTCATCTACTTGTCTCCAAGCCCTGATAGGTCTCTTGCATTTGACCCATTCTTCTACTGACCCTTCTCTATTGACAGTAAGACCTGGGAGTCATTTATCTGGTTGACTGATATTTTAATTTCCAACACTTAAATTAGATTTTTTTCAATATTCATACCCCTTTATTGAAACTGGCTTTTATACCTGTATTGACTTCATTTTATTAAAAAATTTATGCTCATATAATATATTCTGACCATGCTTTCCCTTCCCCCAATGACACCCAGATTCTCCCCACCTCCCTACCCATCCAACTCCATGCTCTTTCTTTCTCTCTTTCTTTAAAACACAAATGAAAAACTCCAAGGAAACACATACACACACACACACACACACACACACACACATCATAAATAGGAATATAAAATATACAAGCAAGAGTCCAACAAGTCAACAAATCCCCAAACAAAGCTATTTGTGACAAAAAAGTCTATAAAAATACCACTGATTTCCTTTTGTGTTGGCCGTCTACTGCTGGGTATGGGGCCTACTCTTAAGTGTGGTTAATATACCCAGTGAGACTCCATTGGAGAAAACTATTTTTTTTCTTTGCAAGCAGGCACCAGTTGAAGACAGCTTCTTGATTAGGAGTGCAAGGCCATACTCATTTCCCCTTCTCAGTACTGGGACTCTGGCTTGAATCCAAGCAACTCCTATGGATGCTTCCCTAGGCTATATGAGTTCTTATGAGCATCAGTCCTATTATATCTGGAGGATGCTGTTTCCTTGGAACCATTCACCTCCACTGCCTCTTGCAATCTTTCTCACCCCTCTTCCTCATAGCACCTTGAGCTCAGGGAGGAGACAATATCTCACCCCTTCTGCACATTGTCCTGTTGTGGGTGTCTATGTTATAAGTGAGGCACTGATATATGGGTATAGTAGACTGTCATTGAAAAATTTCTCCCACCCACTCCCATGCCTTCAGGAGAGCAATAGTATTAGGTTTTCATCTAGGCATATGGCCTATTCATATGGCCAAGTCTGATGGGTAACAGCAACAGAGTCATCTAGGGCTGGAGCTAGGAGGATGCAGGATGTCAGTGTCCATTATGCTGAGAGGAATGAATTCAGGTTCTTGGCCACCCTAGCAGTGTCAGGCATGGGTTCCATCTCATGGATTAGGCCTTACATCCAATAAGATAGTAGTTGGTTAAGTCAACAATATTATCCTACTCTTTCACCAGCCTATCACTACCGTAGTTCACAGAGTTTGTAACTAGGTTAATGATTACCTTTTTTCCATGATAGCATGAAGAGTACCATCCAGTATTCCAGTACCATGAATACTAGTGAGTAGAGGTGAAGCCTCTAGTTGGGCACCAGCTTGACTTCTCCATGTTAGAAGACATATTTAAGTGTTGCCTTCAGCAAAGCACCTCACCATAAGTTTGTGGGGAGCAACCAACAGCCTTGACAATAGCCTGAGATATTTGGGAGTTTCCATAGAGCTCCTTTAACTGATGACTTAGCCAAATGTATCCCATTCTTGGCACTGGGGGTTTCATTTTGTAGCTAAATATTATCTAGCTGGGACAATGTCTTCCCTATAATTTGTGCTTCATTAAACTGTTTTCACCATCATTTGCCTTATTGATCTTGGCCATTCTGAATGGTCTAAGATGAAATTGCATTTCCCTGATGATTAAAGATAATGAACATTTCTTTAATTGTTTCTCAGCAATTTGCATCTTATGCATCTTATGCAAAGTCTCTTTATTTCTATATCCAATTTTTATTTGTTATCTAATGTATAATGGTAAAGATATTTTCCCATTTTTAGTCTGCACTTTTCCAGAATCATGGTGTTCTTTGCCATACAGAATCTTTTCAGTTTAATGAGGTCCCATTTCTTTTGTTTTTATTTATTTTTAATTAATTTATTCTTGTGAGGTCCCATTTCTTAATTGTTGATTTTAGTGCCTGTACTACTGGTGTAGAGCTCAGAACGTCTTTTCCTGTGCCAATGAGTTCAAGCCTGTTCCACACTTTTTCTTCTGTCATGTTGAGGATATCCAATATTATATTGAGGTCTTTGATCCACTTAGAGTTGAGTTTTGTTCCAAGTGATAGCTATGGATTTAGTTTCATCTTCAATCTGCAGCCATTCAACTTGATCAGCACCATTTCTTGAAGATATTGTCTTTTCTCCAGTGTATATTTTTGACTTCATAAAAAGTTTCACTGAGCTGTTTGCCATATCTTTAGATTCTTTCATGAGTATATTTGTGTTATGTTTGATTTCATTATCTATCATATAATCATGTATTGATTTTGTTTGTTTAGAGTTTCATCTAATTCATGATCATTGCAATCCATTACTATAGAATTAGTAATTATAATAGGAGTCATGCTACCTTGATTTTTTTCATGGTTTTCATGTTTTTTAGTTAAGAATCATACATCTTGAATGAGATTGTTATCTGACTTTTAATAAATCACCCTTATCCTTTCAGCAGAAATATTTGCATTGTTCAAGAATGAGAAGGCTGTAGTCAGGTTGATCAGCCATTTTTCCTCACTCGACCAGGTTCATAGCTCAACAACTAGACCTCCATCCCATAGTTTCAGATCCCCACATTCCATCTCCAATTCTAATCTAAAAGTAGAATATTTTCTTCAGAAGAAGCAACAACCAATGGCTAGGCCCACTATTAAAACACAACAATGTTTATTTAGAGATGATTACTCCTGTTATTATAAATGTTGGAGGGTAAAGAATTGGCCCAATATGTTATGTTATAAGGTGTTAGTTACTAAGGGTAGGGATGGATAGGAAATAAACCATGTAAGATTAGTGGTAATAGACTTAGAGCAATAAAAGGAAAAATAAACTATAAGAAGAAAAGGTAAATAGAAGATAGAACAATAAAGACAAAAGAAGGAGATAAAATAGCACATGTGATGGTAGAAAAGAGAACGAGATAGAGAAATACAGTCAGACAACCTAGCGTTATCCTAGCACTCAGGCACTGGTACACGCATACATCCAACTCCAAGACAAACTGTTTGCTGTTCGCTCTTTGGAGAAGATTAGCAGAATGGTGACAACAACAAAGGGGGAAAGAGTCTAGGGCAGACAACACTGGTCCACTAAGTTGAAATTATATATTAAATAAGAGAAGAAGAGAAGTGAAGAGAGATGGCCAGCGGTACAGAGTATGTATTTGGTTCCTTATGTGGTACAAGGCCCACATAAGGTCTTTCTGAGAAATCTCTGTGTCAGGGACTCAAGCTGGTCTCTGTGTTCAGTTCCAGGTTATGATTTGGTCTAGATTTCTACCCACCCGATCTTGATCAAATTTTCCCCCTGAGCTCATTACAATTGCTCAGGTCCCCAGAGTTAGCTGGTCACCCAGCAGGGATCTGAAAACTCTATGTGCAATTTTGTACTTATAATCTCAAAAAGAAAAAAAGAAATAAAGAATGCATTGTAGCATGATTATCAAATAAATACTCAATATGATCTTTTAAAAAATATGTATTCATTCACTTTGCATACAGATCATATCCTTCTCTCTTTCCAGTTCCAGCCCCTCCCTCTTCCCCCTGTCCTCCCTCTCCTACTCTCCAGATAAGAGGCTCCTCCCTCTACTAACCTACACCAGCAATAAGAGTGAGTGCATCTTCTTCCCTTGTGGCCTGACAAGGCAGTCCCACCAGGGGGAAGTAATCAAAAGCAGGCAACAGAGTCCTTGTCAAGATATGTTGCCTGCTCCTCTTTCTAGGGCACCCACATGAAGACCAAGCTGCCCATTAGCTATGTATGTGTAGATGCCCTTGATCGAGTCCTTGTGTGATCCTTGGTTGGTGCATCAGTCTCTGCAAGCCCCCTGGGCCCTGGCTTGTTGGCACTGTTGGTTTCTTGTGGAGCTCCTGTCCCCTTCAGGTCCTTCTATTCTTCCCCTAACACTTCCACAAACCTCCCTGTGCTCTGCCTAGTGTTTGTCTGTGAGTCTCAGTGTGTGTTCCAGTCTACTGCTGGGTAGAACTTCTCAGAAGATAGCTATGCTAGGCTTCCATCTGCAAGCAGAGCAAAGTATAATTAATAGTGTTAGGGGTTGGCTCTCTCCCATGGGGTGTGCTTCAGATTGGACCAGGCATTGGTTGGACATTCCTTCAATCTCTGCTCTGTCTTTATCCCTGCATATCTTGTAGACAAGGTTGGTGTTCCCTTCTCTCTACTAAGAGTCCTAGTTAGAACAAGGCCTCGTCAGATTCGATGACTCCTACTACAAAGAGTCTCAGCTACAGTAATCCTCATGCCTACCCTATCATGAGATGCCCCCCCCCGCCACAGTTTCTCTAAAGAAAAACTGAATTTCCTTAGTCACCAGGGGCAGGCAAATTAAAAGGACACCGAGATTCCATTTTATACCCATCAGAATAGCTAAGATAAAAAGAAAAACCCTTAAGTGACAGCAGATCCTGGCAAGGATGTGGAGAAAGGGGAACACTCCTCCATTGCTGGTGAGAGTGTAAACATGTTCAACCACTTTGGAAATCAATCTAGCACTTTCTCAGAAAATTGGGAATAGATCTACCTCAAGGCCCAGCTATACCATTCCCAGGCATGTACCCAAAAGATGCTCCACCATACAACAAGGACACTTGTTCAACTATGGTTATAGCAGTTTTATTTGTAATATCCAGAAACTAGAAACAACCTAGATGTACCTCAATCAAAGAATGCAAAGAGAAACTGGTACATTTACACAATGGAATACTACTCAGCTATTAAAAACAAAGAAATCTTGAAATTTGCAGGAAAATGGATGGAACTAGAAAAGGTCATCTTGAGTGAGAAACCCAGACCCAGAAAGACAAACATGATATGGACTCAATGTGATCTTTTAAAGTGACAAAATCACAAATGATCCTTACCACATTGAGGGATTAGACATATTTTTCATTAGACTTAATTTATATGAAAATAATGTCTGTTTTTTATATTTTATCTGACCCAAGATGTAAAAATTCTGGTCTATAAACATGCAAATAACTTAGCAGAGCTTTTAAAACATAGTACTAGATTTTAGTTTTACTTTTTTATTATTAAGATATTGTGGCATATATGCAGTTGTACATATTCATGGGGTACAGTGTTATACTTCATACATGTACCCAATCATGGTCAGATCAAGGTGGTTGACATATCCATTTCTCCAAAGCATATATCATTTCTTTACATTGGGAATACAAAAATCCTCTTCCTAACTATTTTAATTGTGGTTTACCTGGTTATTTCCTGTGCTATAGAATATAAGACATCATTGCTCATGTCCAACTGTTCCTTGTGCCTTTCATCCATGCTTGTCTGCCCACAGCTTCCCAGCGTCTGGTACCTAGTATTTCATCTTCTAGTTCTTTGAGAGAAACTTTATGTATTGTTATCTATTTATTTGTGTATAAATGGCATTATTTGATATTTTTTACTTATTTCTCTTTATGTCTTTTGTGGTTTCTCTTAGGATTATGTTATGCATAGCATCTAGTTATTCATAGTCTGATTACTGTTATTTAACATTTTAAATAAAAGATTGAACAGCATAGGTGACTTTACCCTCTCCTCCTTAGGATGTGGGTCTCAGATGCCTTCTGCCTTCAAACCTCAATAACTACAGAATGCAATGATAATAGAAACTAGGGTAGTATGCACCATGAACCATGAGGATTCAGACTCATTATTATATACATATATATATATCATACTATATGTTATGTAATATATAATATTCGACTGATAATTTTATCAATATAAATTAATAATTATATATAATATGTACATATATACTATTACAATATTATACTGATATTGTATAAGTGATATACATATAATAAGCAATACTGAACACCTCTTTGCACAGATGTTGGCTATTCACATGTTTTCTTAAGGAAGATTTCTTTCTAGGACTTCTAGCTATTTAAAATCAGGTTTCCTTAAACTACTTTGTTATAAGAATTCCTTGTATATATTGGCACCAGCCTCTTGTCATATAGGCAGCTTGCAAATACTGCTTTTTTTTTTTTAGCGCATGTTTCCTTTCTGAGGCTCAGAGGTTTTTACATTTTATGCCATTGAACTTCACTAGTTTTGCTGTCCTTGCTTATGCTTTTGACATAAAGGTCACTTCCAAGATCTATGGCATGAAGTTTGCCCTCAGATCTTTTTCAGTAGTTTTAGAGGTGTGGGTCTTATGTTCAAGTCTAATCCATTTTGAGCATTTTTGTCTGCGATACAATATAGGGGTCCTGGGTTTCACCATCTTAAATGACCCAAGAAACAGAGGAAATCTGAATAAGCTGAAAGTTCATTGACAAATGAGTAAACAAATGTAGCATACAGACACAACGGGATGCTGTTTAGCCTTGAGGATGCCGGGCATTCTCGGATTTATGATGAAGCGGATGAAGACAGATGACTATAAAGGAAATAGGTCAGTCATAGAAGGGCCAGTACTTATTTAATCCACTGACATGAGTATCTAAAAATAGTCAAATTCATGGTTGTAAAATAGAATGGCATTTTCCGTGGAGTAGAATAGAAAGGGACAATTGAGGAGTTACCGTCCAGTGGTTACAGCATAGCAGCCATGCAGGAGTCAGCTCTAGAGACTCCACAGCCAAGTGCCAAGTCAGCCGCACACCCATGCCAACTCAAGACCTAAGGGGACGGATTGTGTGTGAGACACTTAGAAAGAGAAATAACAGCAGCAAATAAGTGTCCAAAGGAGTGGCTGTGATGATGGCTTCAAGGGTGCCCAAACTCATCAAATTGTATATTAACTATGGGCAGCTTGTATATATCATTATCTTAATATACATATCTTTAAAAGAGATAATTTATTTCTTGTGTTTACTTTAGATCTACTCCTTCTGCCATTCGCCTTCCTTTTTGAGGTTCCAGTCTCCTTGGATGGCTTCTCCCTCTAGCCTGGGGAGATTCTTTCTTGATTTCTTTTTCTTAATTATGATATTTATTTTTATTTTGTTTATTTATAGTTAGGATAGAAGACAATAGATTATACTATGTATACTATAGCATTTTCACACACACACATTCATTGTATTTTGTTATTATTCACATTTCTTCACTGCCTTCTCCTACGCACCTACCTACTCCTTTGGGTGTTGTTGTTGTTTGTTTGTTTTTGGAGACAAGGTCTCTCTGTGTAGCCCTGGCTGTCCTGGACTGACTTTGTAGACCAGGCTGGCCTTGAACTCACAGTGATCTGCCTGCCTCTGCCTCCCCAGTGCTGAGATTACAGGCGTGGGCCTCTGAGTCCAGCTGCCCCTAGTTACTCTTGCTGGCCCTCTTCCTCACCCCTGAGAATAATTATACTAAGAAGAAGCCAAATTCAGAAAGACAAACACGTGTGTGCGTGTGCGTGTGTGACGGAAGTAAACAGGACCATGTCAGGGGAGGAAGGAAGAAGAAAAAGAGAAGTAGACTGTGACACAAAAGTCTTTTAGAAGTCTGAGAATGAATTCTCACCATTTGTTTTTATGTGAAGATGTTCATATTTTACTATAGTTTCTATAAGATATTTTCACTTGTCTTTAGAAATCAGGATTGACATTTCTCAGCAAGTCTCTAAAATATAATGAGTCGTGGCCTTGTCTACTGCAGGGACTACAGTAGGCTACAGAGAGGACTTTGCTTTTACTCTAGGAAAAACAGGACACTACTGCAAGGATATGAGCCAAGTGTATCGTGGTCTTGGGTTGAGGAGCCTCACTGGTTGTTTTGTTCAGAGTGTCCTGTAGTAGATCGTGCAGCAAGGCCTTTGGAAGTCCGTTACAGCTTGGTCAAACAGGCAGTGGCAACCAGAGAGTAGATCAATTTTTAAAAGTAGGGCCAAATTGATTTCTCAGAGTTATACGTGAGGGGTGAGTGCGAAATCTTTGATAACTCATGTTGGAGCCAGAAACGCCTTTGTTAACTACTGTTGAAACACAAATATTGGTGATGTAAGGAGCGTTTGGTAGGGGAGTGTGTGTGTGCGCGCGCGCGCGCGCGCGCGTGTGTGTGTATCAGGAGATCAGGTTTGATCACACTCTGCTGTCGTCCTGAGCGCAAAGTCTCTAGAGTACAGTGTCTCCACGCAGAAGGACACTCGCCGGAGGATCTCCCCTAGGTTCATTCTGACATCATATGTTAAATTTCCGTTTCTTTTTTAGGAGGCAAACATTCTCCACATCCCCGCTCCCACAATGCCTTCACTTCCGTTGCTAGTGTCCTGCTGTGAGTCATTCATGGTGTGCTCCCAGCACAGCAAGCCTCAGGAGGTTTGTGCTCAGCTCCCCCTGCAGCCTCAGGCACTGTGTCGCTCAGCGCGCAGAAGTACGTGGCTGAGTCTCTCCAGTGGGCCTGGGATTTCCTCAGGTTGAAGGTGGAGTTGCTTTTCCTAAACTCAGCCTCAAAGCTGTCGATGCCTTTAACAAGAGTGTCTCCTGTGAAGTATTTGAGGAGAAGCTGGAGACTCTGGCCAGGATACTGGACGTACCAGAAGAGGTAAGGTGTTGCACCGTAGGAATAGCTGCATCTGAGCTCTAGTGAGGCTCCTTCAGCGACGGCGACGTGGGCATCAGGCTGGACCACTGACTGGGCCCTGTTTCCTCCTGTAACGCCAGTGCAGAATCAGTGAGACCAGAACAGACCTACATGGCATAAGACTGCTTTCCCTGTGTAGATTCAGGCTAGGAACACGTTCCGTCCGTGGAAACAAAAGCGAGAGCTGAAATAAGACTTACTCAGTGAGAAGAAGCCGAGCAGCAGAGTGGTCACTGTGAACATGTTTAGGCAGTGAGAAGGCTGAGAGATGTATTCTGGAAAAACTCCTGGAGCTTGTGAAGAAACCGATTCAAGGGCTCCCCGAGGACAAGGCTTGGAGACTATTAACCCAGAGAAGCTCCCTTGGCAATGACTGCTCTGTAGCCCTTTCTACTTAGAATGGCACCTCAGAGAGCTGTAGGGTAAGAGGCTCTCTGGAGTGACGTTTTTTTTTTTTTTTTTTCCCCAGCTCAGACATTCAACTTATGCAACATTGCCCTCTGGAGGCCAAAGGTGGAAGTTAATTACGTCTTAAATTTTTCGTTAGGTCTATTTTAGTAAGCAATAAAATCTGCTGAAAGTGCGTTTTAAGAAGGTAACTTTATGAATTAACTAGGACTACTTAATCTTATGAGCTAGAGAATTCTGTCACCCCCATTTTATAAACGGGAAGGCAGGAGAATGAATGAAAGGGCGTGCCACAGCAAGGGACAGACCTGGAGTTTCTCTCCTGACACAGGAGCCCCATCAGTAACGACTCAGGACTGCGCACATTTATCACCACAGCGCTTCGCAGCGTCAGCTGTCCTTATATAACGAAGGGGGAAACAAGCCTTTAGAGAGCTAATTAGCTTTTGTAAGTACACAGGTATTCGGCCATCCCTTTTGTCGAAAAGCTCAGTCCTCCTCTTGTTGTATGTACTATCAGGATACAGACTGTTAGGCGTCTTGGGACAAAGTGTAGATGGCCTGGGCTTAGAGGTCTCCGCCATTCTGACCGGAGCCAGTGCTTTTAAACTTTCTCACAAAACATTGGACATAGCCAGACTCTCGTTCCGGATTCCAAAGTGACCATGGACCTAAGACCCATCTACAGGGCTGTCAACTTATCAAATAAGGCTATAAGCGCAGCACCTCACATCACGACTTCCCCTCACTCCCCTTTAAGACGCCCTTACTCCAGCATGGCTTTTCCACATTAGCGACCCCTTCCTGTGGTGCCTATGAACCCACCTGAGAGCTGCACCCAACAAACCTGCCTTTTCATCATAAATTTGGCTCAATTTGATGTATTTTGTCACAGGAGAAGCCATTCACAGACCTCCCCTAACAAGAGAATGCTCTGTTTCACAAATGTGAGTGTTCAGAGCAAAGTGCAGGAGAGATCAGTATCTTCCTCAGCAATGACATGGTCAGATTTCAGATTTTGGCTATTCTTTTAGGTAAAGCTACTTAATTGGTTGAGATTTCAAGTCTTCCCTTTATAAACTGGGAATTCGATTCATTTTTGTAAAAATGACACTGCTGTTATTTCTTTTTATTGTACTTCTCATGAGTAAGAGAAAAAGAAAGAAGTGTAAACAGGGAAGCTAGCTGTTGGGGTGAACTTTTTCACACACCATGTAGCGGTCAGCTTTGTGTTATTCAAATACTGGTTTCTGTACTAGCAGAGATCCGAGTACAGATCGGACTTTGGTGTTGTTCTTCTTATGGCTGCATCATACTTTGTATACACACCCCTCCAAAACCTTCTGATTGGTTTAATAAAGAGTTGAATATCCTATAGCAAAGTCAGAAGAGGACAGGCAGGACTTTAGCAGAGATAGGAGCTCTCAGAAAGAAAGAGGTGCAAGAGGGCACCCCTATGAGTCATGGAGGAAGTCAGATGTATGAGAGTGAGGGTAGGAAATGAGCCACATGGCAGAGCATGGATGAATATAAACAGGTTAGCACACATTATAAGGGCTGGTTAGGAACAAGAGTAAGCTAAGGCCTACAGCTATTATAAATGAATATGTCTTCGTGTCATTATTCAGAGCTGGGGTGGACATAGAAAGTCCACACGGTTTTAGGCAGCCTTGGTAAAGAGAGTGGGAGAACGAGTCTGCACAGGAGGAACAGATACTGACGGGAACAAGGAAGGGAATGTGAGCAATGACTTCTGTGTAAAGCCCTAAGTATATAGCCTACTCATATATTTTTAACCAGCAGTTGAAAGGGGAGGTCCTAGGAAGTATCTCCAAACAAAGATCATTGAGAGGACAGCCCTCTAGGACCAGGGTCATGGAGGAGGAGGAGGACAGC
>OU015746.1:127410290-127423550 GCA_907169655.1 Acomys percivali | reverse complement strand
AGGGTCATGGAGGAGGAGGACAGAGTCAGGAACACTAGAATTAAGGCAAAACTTCCAGTCAGCACCTTGTTTCAGTAGACAGTGTCTCCTAGGAAGAAAATGATAGTCAGAGGATGACAATGCATCATTGTAATTAATCAAGAGAGACCCTGAGTTTGTTAGGGAAGCAATGAAAAAAAGAACAAAATACTTATTTGGTGAAGGACCATAAAACACCAAATGAGACTCTGCTTAGATTTGAGGAAAATCCTAACTACAGCCTAAAGATACTGATGTTTGTTTGTTTCTCAAAAGTGATTTTTTTTTGCAGGTACTTCAGGGAATGGAATAATTTCTTTTTCTAGATATATAAACAACTCTTTGACCTTACCAGTACTAAGTATAAAGATGTTAGAACTCATCGAGATGAGTACAGCAATACTCCACAGTATTGCCTTAGTTAAGATTTCTGTTGCTGCAATGAAACACCATGACCAGAGAGCAAGTAGAGGAGGAAAGAGTTTATATAGTCTAATCGAGGAAGAAAGCCATAACAGGAACTCAGGCAGGCCAGGAGCCTGGAGGCAGGAGCTGATGCAGAGGCCATGGAAGGGTGTGCTCTCCATGACTTGCTCAGCCTGCTTCCTTATAGAACCAGGACCACCTGACCAGGGAGGTCACCAACCCACAATGGGCTGGGCCCTTGCTCATCAATCTCTAAATAAGAAAACATCCTATAGGCTTCTCTGCAGCCTGATGTTATGGAGGCATTTTTAAAGTGAGGTTTCCTCCTCTCAGATGACATCAGCCTAGGTGGCATAAAAGTACCCAGCACAATTAAGGCTAATTCCATGAAAATGGTGTGCAACTTTGACTTTTCCATTCCACCATGGATGAGCATTCCCACTGTGTTATCTGACCTCTACAGGGAAGCTGTGCTTGAGTTCTGATTTTAAGGGCAAAGATCTTATAAATTCCAAAGTGTCATTTAATTGAACAGATCAGCAAATGTCTTTGGTCATCTGGAAATTTATGGCTTAGTATGATTTTTTCAGTGACCAGATGAATTAATATAAACATGCGTGACTTGTACCGTCACTGTCAGGTTGGCTTAGAGAAGACAGCTGCAGTCTGAGGAACAGAGAGGTGATTATGGCTGAGCCTCTTCTCTGGTCACTTCCCTGTTTCTTCTGAGTCTCCCCCTTACTTAAAAAGAGATGGGTGATCATTTTATCACCTGGTGCTGGGCTACATTGATGGAGATACATTTGGTTTTTTTGTTTTGTTTGTTTGTTTGTTTTTGTTTTTCGAGACAGGGTTTTTCTATGTTATCTTAGCTGTCCTGGACTCACTTTGTAGACCAGGTTGGCCTCAAACCCACAGTGATCCACCTGCCTCTGCCTCCCTAGTACTGGGATTAAAGGTGCGCACCACCATGCCTGGCTTGATAGAGATAAGTTTTGCAGAAGTGATTTTTCAGAAAGACACTGATAGACCTTTTGATTTTGAACACATGTTTTAAAATGCCCAATTTTCAAATCTTTCATGGCGGCATTGAGCTAAGAGCTTAAACTTCTGGCAAAACCACTACCAGAACAGGAACTCATATTTATTTCAAGTATGTATGACATAATTCTAAAAATGTGTTGATTTGGGGATAATTGAAATTCCTTATCTACACAGGAAAACTAAGAGCTGAGGTTTGGGGAACACAGCGGTTAAATGCTTCCATGTCTTCATGGACCTCTGCATACATTCCCACTGCCGGGAAGGACAGTTGCACTGATTCTAGGCAGGTGGTGTGAGGCTTCAGTTTTCTCTTCCTCCAGTTTTCATGAAGAGGGAAGCTGTGCCAGAAGTCTCGGGCCAAGATGTGGGGTCAGGAAACAAGTACTTGGGTCACTGTGCCACCTCGCAGAAGCAGGCTCGCACAGCCATAGTCTAGGCAGCCCTCACGTGCACACAGCTGTCTTTTGTTTCTGCAATTGACTTGTCAGTCCTGATTCTGCATTCCATCCACCCTGCCTGGTGGAAATGGCTTCCCTGGACCTCTGATTGCATCACTAACTATTGAGAGTGCTAGAGAGATTTCAGTGTGCTCTGGAATCCTAAATATCACATGTCAAGTTGTTGTGGGGGACATGGGCTTAAGTCAGTAGAAAGTCTTTATTAGGTGGTCAGTGACTACATGGGTATTCAGGATCGAGTTTAGCAGCTAGCCTTTCTCAGAGTGGCCTTTTGAGCATAAATCCACACCCTGGATTGGCATGTGTGGAACTATAGAGGCAAAAAAGCAAGGTTAGTACATTTAGAGACTTTCCCAGAACTGTGGGCTTTGGTGGATTGGGTCTATATTTTCACGTTGGCAGCTAATACTGTCTTCATGGTCTGAATAGTGCATCCACCATGGAGTCAGCTGTGTTAAGGTCTGGAGGCCTAATAAAGTCTGGGCGCTTGTTATGAAGTGTGTATTATACAATGCTCCCTACAATCATTTATTTATCAGTTACTCTTGTTTCCGTTTATCTGAAATAAAAAAAGGAATAAACATAAACAATAGACACACATTAAGCTAGCAGCAGAGAAAGGGGGAGGGAGGGTAAATGGAGGAGGGAGGGAGAGAGGGAGGGAGGGAGGGAGGGAAGGAGGGAGGGAGAGGGTAAATGGGGGAGGGAGGAGGAGGAGGAGAAGGAGAAATGGGGGAAGAGGAGGAGGAGAAGGAGGAGGAGGAGGAGGAATGGGGGGAAGAGGAGGAGGAGGAGGAGGAATGGGGGAAAGAGGAGGAGGAGGAGGAGGAGGAGGAGGAGGAGGAGGAGGAAGAGGAAGAGAATTCTAAAAAACAAGCCCAAACATCCTCTTCTGCCTTGTGTAATCATGGCAAGACATGCCCTTACTTCTGACCCCCTGTCATCCCATAGTATGGGTCACTACGTCATCAGCCAGCCAGTCCTTTTGAGCCGTCTGACGTTACAGCTGGGAAAGGCTCTCTCCCCAAGACAACTCCTATTACCTCTGGCTTCCAAACAGTTTAACCTATGAACACCAGAGGGCAGCAAAGCCAGCGTAAAGTCACAGCCGCCTTCGGTTGGCCATCACATTAAAGTCCCTCAGGAAAGAATGTCTTAGGTCTGTTTCCTTAGTGTGGAATTTGAGACAACCCGATTCCCACAGCAGGAAAACAGATAAAAAATTTCACATTTGAGTAAAATTACATCGAGGCAAAGAACACAAGCCCTGAGTGGGAACCTGTCGCTTATCCTGTCCCTTAGGCTCTTTAGGCTTCACAGAAAGGGATGCTGGAGCGATGCCTCACACGCCCAGCTCTGTTAACAGGCGAGCTCAGAATTTCCTCATTTGTGTTTTTTAAAATCTATGGATCCTTGGGCAGTTTGTACTTAGGTTTGGAATCTTTTAGTTCCTAGATCATTTCCTCATGACTCAGTGTGCTGAGAGGGCTAGAGAGGTAACCAATTAGCAGTTTGTTTTTGTTTCTCTAGTGAGTAGTGATGCTAAGTGCCTCTATGTAACTGGATAATCATATTTCTGAAATAGCTATACTTTGACATTTTATTGATGTGAGTGAACTCTTTATACATTGTGTTTTTGAGTCTTCTTCCAGAAACAGGCATTGTAAATAGCTTTCCAGGCTGTCCTCTGCCTTCCTGTGTGTGTGTGTGTGTGTGTGTGTGTGTGTGTGTGTTACTCACAATCTCCACCTTCTTTTTAAACAGTAGATTTTATTTATTGAGTATGTGTTCTTTTTAAAAGATTGGTTTATTTTATTCTATGTGTATGGATGGTGAATATTTGCCTGCATGTTTGTGTGTATGCCACGTAGATGCCTGGTGTCTACAGAGGCGGTAAGAGGCTATCAGTCTCCCATGCCCTGAGACTGGAGTTATAGATGGTTGTGAGGCAGGAGTTATAGATGGTTGTGAGGCAGCATGCGGGCGCTGTGAAACAACCCTGGGCCTTCTGCAAGAGTCATAAGTGTTCTTAACTGCCAACCCATTTCTCCAGCCCCAATCTTCCCCTTCTTAGCGGTAGTTAAGAACTATTAGGATGCTTTCTTCCAAGTGACTTTCATTGCTTCACAGAATAAGTCTTTCTTAATGACATATCTCTGAACTTGAAATGACTTGCCCTGACCATTAACACACGGATGGTTTGTGTGGAGGTGGTAGGACTGCACCTAACTAAACACTGAAGACTGGATCCCCCTTCTCGTCTGCCACACTTTTTTGATTAAACCACCGCATCCAGCTTGAGGAACTCCTCATCAAATTTATGATCTCCTTGATCAAGGACACTTTTCTGTAAAAATAAAGGGGAAACCCAGTGCAGGAGTGACCATGGACTATATGACTGAAAAACACTGAATGGGAGGCTACGTGTAAAATCCAGCTGCAGGCATATGAGCAGTTGTAGAAACAAAGACCATGATCAATATGAAACTGCTTCTGAATTAAACTCAGTGGAAGCGCATTTATGGATATACCAAGCACTGTTTCCTAGCCTTCCACTAGTTTGCATGTTTTAACAGACGATGTGCTAATGGAAGATAATACTGCATTTTACTGGACTTGAGTAGCACACCTATATATAGGGTATCAGCAGGAAATGAGACTTTGCCAGAAGATGAGCATCATCCACAGACATGAACTTTGTCCTCTTTGAGGAGAGTCATGACGCAAGCAGGAAGCCCGATGTTTCTATTTTCTTCACTTGAACTGTACGTGTTGTTGAGGGAGGTGCACAGCTGTGACTTATGACTCAAGAATTCAAGATAAAAATGTATTAGAGGAAAGTTACTCCTGGCACCTATTTTCAAAGAAGACAGTTTCACTTGTAAATCTCCTCTGATCCAGACCACAGATAAAGCAGCCACAGCTCTGTTCTCTTGTCTGGGAGCTGCGTCTGGTGTGTGCGTCTCCGCTGGGATCCCTCAGCCGAGGCTAGCTCTAGGGAGATCCTAGGTTTTTGTCCAGGTTTTACTGTCACATCAAACACTGTGGGCGCTCTCACTGAAAGGACTTTAGCAGATTAGGAAAGATAGTTTCTCACCTAGGAATGTAGTTCTGTCAGGGTGATGACTTCTTCACTGCCTGGATGTGTTTGACCAGACTTGGGGTGCTGACTAGACCTGGTGAGAACAGTCAGATGATGGTTTGATGCAGTGAATAAAATACTGTGAAAACCAGACCGATTTAGGAATGACAGACAAACCTAACTGAAGGCGCAGTCGGCTTGCTCTTCTCCATCGTGGTTGCCCCTCCAGGGCTGAAGCATCACATGCCCTTGAGTGATGTCTCATCGTTAACATCAACAATCGTACATGAACTCTCTGTTCCAGAGATGCACAAACATTAACGCACTGCAGGTAAGAGAGCAGTGTGTGACACAAGTCTCTTTGCATAATTGTGACTTGTCTGCCTCAGCCCAGAGCTCTGTGTGCGTACGCATTACCTTGATTCTTCTGCTGTGCCTCAACCAGGAAATAGATCATCTTAGATTCACAGGCCACAGACTGAACACAGATGAGAAAAGGCTTAGCTCACCACAAACTGTTGCTTCTTATCTGTTTGACTTTCTCTGGTAAGTAAGACAGGCAGTAACTGAAAACAGAGTTAGGAAAGCCATTAGCTGAGAGAAACACAGACAGCCAGATGACATGTTTCAGTGCTATTCAGTGGGATAATTTGGGAGGTATATTTCAAGTAGAATTCATGATGAATAAATGACTCTCCTAGTAATCTAGTTGCAGGTCATTAATTTAGCATAGAGGCTTTCATTTTAAAATTTGGATAGACTTTATGAGAAGACAAACACTCACAGGCCTTTGTCTCAGTGAAAGACAATTATGTCCAAAGCAAGGACAGTGTCTCCTCCTTATTTACTGGCTCTATGTCCTACTTAAATTCTGCAGTGAACAAAACTCTCTAAAAGTCAATCTTCCCATTGTCTGTGTTTTGTGGACTTGTAACAGGAATTAAACTACCCAACATTGTTTTATTTACTAGCTATTAAAATGGTGAAGACATCTGAGCATGTCACCTTATCCCAAAGAATTGTGCTTTGGAGATGATGAGCCAGGATTGCTCTGACATCATACTTTCTGGCCTGTTAACCCAAGGCCTTTGGTTCTAAGTCTAAACGTCTATATTTTTGTAATTTGTAAAATGACTTCAGAGTGAACACACCAAGCATGTCTGTGATACAGTGCTGGGATCTGTTCCTATAGAATGTGACATCTATGTATACATGTACACATGCATATATGTACACATCAAGCATGCTCCAGTGTGTGTGTATGTGTGTGTGCATGTGTGTGTGTGTGTGTGTGTGTGTGTGTGTGTGTGTGTGTGTTGCAAGCCCAATCCTTAGTGCATATTAATGTCACCAAAATTGGTAACTAATGTTTTTGTTAAATGTCTCTGGAATCTTCCATTTGATTGAATGATTTTTTTAATGAGTGAATTACCACAAAAACACCAAATGGCAAAATGAAAAGAAAGTACAGGTAAGGTCTCTGAGAGGTCCTGGTTGTTTGATGCAGATTTAAATACAGAGCACTGTGCATCCTGAAGGTCAGCTTTAAGTGTTTGACGTCTACTCTTCTTTGCCCCTCAGCTCCAGTGTTGACGGGCAGCCAACATCCTGGTTTGCAGTCTCTGTAGCTAAGCAGATGTAGACGCTGAATGTCCCTGGGGGTCTGAGGACAACATCATGGCAGAGCTTCCCTTTTGTCAATGTGGTCCCTGCTTGGTGTTATTGGCAGAGCTGGTGCAGGATACCTTGGCAGCAGACAGTAGCTAGCCCTGAAATGTGACTATTTGGGGATTGAAAGGTCAAGTTTGAGAGTGCTATCATACCTAGCTTGAGAATTTATTGCATTTTAAACACTGTGATAATATCTGATAAAAGATAGAGTTGCTGTCTTCGGAAGCACCCAGCAGGATTTGTACTGAACATTTGTAAGTGTAGTAAATTAATCTGTGATGAGGCCTGAGACCTGCAGCGAAACACTAGGAATTCTATCTGCAATCAAACACACAAATACCACGAATCTGCCTGTGACTGCCAATATTTCCTCAGCTTTGATTGTTCTCCCACCATTAGTCTGACTACAAAGTGAGCGATGTTCACCAGCCCGTGGCTTCCCCGCGGAAGCAGGGGAGACAAAGCAGGAGTCCTCACATTCCTTGCTTTCCTCTCATCCCAAGCTGTAGCTAGGCAGCACGGCTTCTGTTCCCATCGAGATCCCGACAGTCTCTGGTTCTGAAGTCTCTGCAGGTCTCTGCCAGTGCACAATGGCAGCAGCAAAGGCCCAGCTTGCACAGGTCACATTTGCTCTCACATTCTCAGAAGTCCAGAAACAGGAAGAATTGGGAGTCTTCCAAATCCAGGTACTTAGCCCAGCTGTCACCAGGAGCACAATGTGTTGTTTGGAGCTGTTTTAATTGGTGTTATAGTTTTCAGGAAGACAGAGCCTCTCCCCTAATGTTTAACCTGCGAAGCATTCCCAATATCCACATTATAAAGCTGAACAAACGCAGCTGTCTACCTGTTTAGGCATCAACTGGAGGCTACCTCTCATCTTATGCTAAAAAGTTATCAGTTGAAGGTGTGTAGTCAAACCCCCAAATTTCTTTTTTTTTCTTTTTTTAAAAAATTTTTATTATTTATTAATTTATTCTTGTTACATCTCTATGGTTATCCCATCCCTTGTATCCTCCCATTCTCCCCTCCCTCCCATTTTCCCCTTATTCCCCTCCCCTAGAGGGGAATTCCTTAGAGGGATTACCTCCCCTTGTATATGCTCATAGGGTATCAAGTCTCTTCTCGGTGACCAAATTTCAAAAAGATATCTTTGTTTGACTAGTTTATGGAGCAACTCAAAATGGGAGTAATTGAATTACTCCAAGGTAAATTATTCTCAGTATCTCTCTGTTTTCTTTGTAAAAAAAATTAGACACTCGTATTGGTATTAAATTAGAATTCCATCATCTAGACTAGAGGCTCCACTGCCAAAGACACATAGTCCTTGTAGGGTCTGCAGGTGTACATTTTATCTGGACTTCTGCAACAGGTGTGCTGGGAGCAATTGCACACTCCAACTATGCAATCCAATTGCATAATTGGGTTGGCAAAAGCAAGCCAGTGAGCTTCCTGGAGGCAGCCTACTTGTGTTTTGCACAGCTAACAAATGGGTTGTATCCCTGGTTTAGTCAGAGCCCCAGGGATTTTGCCTCAGGACTGCTTATTGTTGCTACACTGCCTTTCCACACTTGTCTCATATATCTGGCATGGCAGAGACCCCCACTCTCTACTGTTTCACTTTGTTGGGCAGTTTTCCTACAGATGACACGCTGTGTGCTGGAGCTGGCTTTAGCACAGGAGACTTTATTTTTCACATCTCCTGGTATCTATTTGTTCAGCCTACACTATGGGATAAACAGTATGAGTCATTTCACAGAGAGTTGTGAAGTACTCCAACACTCTCTGGGAACTGACTTGTGGTTCATTTATTTGTTTGTTTGTGTTTTTTTTGTTTTTGTTTTTTTTTGTTTTTTGTTTTGTTTTTTTGGTTTTTTTTTTGCCCATAGTGTTGGAGTACTTCACTGACTCTTACAGCTACAGGGATGAAATAATGAGGCTCTTAATTTTAGTTGCTTCTTGGAAGCACACCAAGAAATGACTATTCTATTGTTCTGGTCATAAGAACTCCAGCAAATAAGGAGAATCATCTCCCCACTAGGAAGTGGCTTGTACGAAGACTGTTCTATGAGCACTGATTTCATGAGACAACTCAAGGTCACCATATCCCTCTCTTTCCTGCCTAGATGTGTCTGGTGGGACTTAAGTTACTTTTTGAGCCACACTAACTCCTGTGGGAATAAATATAAAACACGATGATTCTCTGATGTAAAAAATAAGTCACTGTAGGCATGAGACCAATCTAAGACCCTAAAAACAAATAAAAATAAAACAAGAATCAGGTTTCTTTTCCCTGTCTCTGCTTCCCTTTCCGCAGGGTCCCTGTGAAGTCTTGAATGCCTATGTGAGACACTCCTCTAACCATGTGTGGGCCACCCATGTGTCTTCTAGCCATGTGTAAGCCACTCATGTCTCTTCTAATCACGTGTGAGCCATCCATGTCTCCTCTAACCATGTGTGAGCCATCTATGTCTCCCCTTATCACATGCAAGCCATCCATGTCTAAACTTAATATTTTACTTTTAAGGTTCTTTTCTAAGAAAATATATTTAGACCCACTTTTTTGTAATAGATACTTCATTTCTGTTGTATTAATTAGCTGCCATCTTTACATCCCATTAAGCCACTACATTTAAACATTTTAAACAGTCTTGAAGTGACCTGCGTGGTTATGGCATTGCTCCATAGCAATACAACACTGGCTAAGAAAGCTAGCTACCAGGGAAGATGTGCCCAATGATTTACAAACACATAGGGATTACTAATTTCTCTCTTTTTAAAAAAATATATTTTATTAATTTATTCATATTACATCGCAATTGTTATCCCATCCCTTGTATCCTCCCATTCCTCCCTCCTCCCATTTTCCCCTTACTCCTCTCCCCTATGACTGTGACTGAAGTGGACCTTCTCCCCTGTATACTAATTTCTCTCTTGATTGGATTCAAAGCTTCTCCACATGTCAGAATTAATGCCTGGTAAGGCAATCATGTTTGGAAGCCATGGCTGAGGAGGTCATAGGCACAAAGGCAAGCGTGTTGATTTAACATTTTGGTAAATGTTCAGGTTACCTAACTGCCATCTGGGTACTAACATTTCTAACCATTGTTTTTGCTGCTCCCAGCTCTGTCGGAGAGGCTTCTTATTACATTGGGTTCATGTAAGGAATCATAGCTGTTCAAAGTACTAGATAAGTGACTTTAAGTGATCAGCCTTACCTCCTCCAAGACTCAAGGACACTGGCAGGGAGGGAGGAGGAAGGATGTAACAGAAGGTGGGGAAACACTGAAATGCTATCCTCTGGCTATGACATGGCTGTTGTGCACAGGGAGTCACAGCAGTATTGCCTGGCTGCTCAAGATTTATTGAGGAGCTATTGGCAGCTGATGGCACCTGAGGAGGAAAGGAAAGGAAAGGGTGCCTTTTCTCTCCAGGGAAGTGGCTACCTCACACTCACACACATGTGGGCAGTCTGAATTGGACTCAGTGAGTTGTTTTTTCTTTCCTTAAGTCATAAGTTGGGAGAGATATGTATTTGAACGTTCTGACAGGAAATGGAAGAAGTGAGGGGTAGATATGAACAAAATGTATTGTACAGATGTCTGAAATACTCAAATAATAAAAATAAGTTAATGAAAAATTAAAACAAAAATGCTTGTGTATACTATCTTTTGATTTTTTTTTTTTTTTGGTGAATACAATTATAGAAATCTGCAAAGGACTTTCAGTGAGGGCATACAACTTTGTATTTTATCACTAATGTATAACCAGCTGTCTACAACATAATTTAACATATATGGAAAAAGTATTAGAAATAATTCATTCATTAAACTAAGTTTCTTTTATTGATTTTGTTAACCACACTTTTATAGTACCACACTAATGAGTTTGCCTACTTCATCACATACTTGTGCAATTGAAAACTCCTCCACAGCTCTGCAGGATCAGACCCACAGCAGGATTTTGCTGCTCCATGAGCAAACAGGCCATGTCCAGACCTGTACCCAAGGCTCTAGAAAATGCTTCAAGGGGGAGGGGAAGACAAACTTCAAGAAATTCTGCCTGTTATCCAGGTCTATCTGGTAAGAACACTTCATGGGTCTTCTTCCCAATATGGCTACTATCTATTTCATTACCTGCTGATTTGGGAATATAAAGAATGGTTTTTGAAAAAAGGCAAAGATTTTTGAGAAAGGAGATGTTTTATTAATCAAGAATTCAAATGTATAAATTACACCGAGCCCCTTGGACATGATCTCATTTCAGTGGATCTGCGTTAGAATGTGTGAAAGGAGAAACACACACAATCAAACAGGGGTTTGACAGTGTGAGTTCTGTGAAGGTCAGCTTTAGTCACTGTAACAAAATTCCTCTAGACACCTCAGATAATCAACTGCTAATAGAGCAAGTTCACTTTGGCTCACAGTTTAAAAAGCTTTGGTCTATGTCAGATTAGTCTTATTGCTGTTGGTCTTGGATATGACATCGTATCATGTCAAGGGCACAAGTCAGAAGATCTGCTCACCACGTGACAGCCAAGGAGCTGTTGTCTGGAAAGACCCCCACCCCGCCCTCTCTGTTTGCATGTGTGTCTGTGCCTGTCTGTGCGTGTACATATGAAGGCCGGAGGTCGGCACTGGATATTTCCCATGATCTCTTTTCACCTTGGTTTTTAAGACAAGATTTGTCATTGAACCTGGGATTTGCAACTTGGGGAGGAAAAGGGTTTATTCATCTTACAACTTGTCTTTCATCCTCTAGGAAAGTCAGAACCAGGAACTGATGCAGAGGCCATGGAAACGTGCTGCTAACCGGCTTGTTTGCCAAGGCTTGCCCAGCCTGCTTTCTTATATATTCCACAACCACCTGCCCAAGGTGGCACTGCCCTCTGTGGAATGGACCCACTTGCACCAATTGCTAACTAAGGAAGTGCACCGCAGGCTTGCCCACAGGCCAGTCTAGGTGGCCCAACTTTTCCTCGCTGATGACACTGGTACTAAAGAATCTTGCATCCATTTTCTTGTGGGTCTGAATATCTATCCTCTTGCTTGTCTTCTACACATATTAATAGCACAGAAAGGTGATCACAAACCGGGATAGCATTCACAACAGTTGCTTATGATTGCTTTTCTACATTGGCTCACCTGCATGAAGATACTGTAAGGCATGGCAGTGCACATTTGTAATCCCCCAGCTTGGGAGGTAGAGACAGAAGGACCGCAGCAAGGTAAGTGCAGGCTACATTATAGTGAAGTCAAGATTAGCTTCAGCTACATATGAAAACTATATCTCAAAAAAAAAAAAACCCCTTGCACACATATTCCGTGGCCTAGAATCCAGTTTTTTTGAATATAGATTTCCAATTTTCATTAAATTTAACTAAAAATATTAATACCTCAGATGTTGCAATTTTCTCCCTGCTTTAATAGGTAATATTAAATATTTTGAAGGGAACAAAATGCTGACATGGAAAGTTTACATGAAAATAATTTCACTGGCTGTGAAAGCAGGAGGACCTGGCTTCAGATCCCTGGAACATGTATAAAAGCTGGCACGGGCTCTCATGCCTATAATCCCATCACTGCTTTCCCACCTGGGCGGCCACCGAAACACACATGTGGACATTGAACACACAGAAAGATTAGTCTTTGTCCCAGTCTCTAATGAGAACCCACTGTAGATGGAATGGGAAAGAAACAGAACAGAAACGGTGCACTCTTTTTCTTCTATTTTTATTGGAGTAGCTGCAAACACTGGAGTCTGGTTGTTCAGGAATGTTGCAAATGCTTGAGGCAGCATGCAGGGAAGTAAAGGCCATTAGGGGGCCCTCTGTTGTTAATGGTACTCAACAGAAATTAGGGAAAATCTAACTTGAAAGGAGAAAAAGGGTCTGAGGGCATAGATCAAAGAGGGAGCACTCACGAGCTCCCTCTGGACTCAATCCTCAGCATCCTCTGTATGGGAAAGAGAGAAGTAACCTGTGTGGGTGAAATAGAGAGAGCACAGCTCATGCTCATGGTCAACCCAAGGTCATACGGGAGACGCGGTGGAGCCCTTATGCTTAAGTGGCAATGTGTATTTATCCGGCTTACTAGGTAAAGTCTTTTTTCCTTTGTAGTGTGGATTTCTATAAAGCTGTCATTTCCACATTGCTAAGACAGCCTTGACCAAGTTCTCCAGCCTCGTGCACTTTGCTGAGTGAGCAGGGACCCTTCTTTATCAGAAGATTCAGGGCACCGAGGTCAAGACACAAGGTAGAATATGATGGAGACAATGCGGTTTGAAAAAAAATAAGATGGTTGTCAATTGTCCTGGGCTTCTTTATCGTTTGAGGGATAAGATTAATAATGCAAAGCAAAATAACTCACAGTCAACTTCATGCCCATGCCATCTTGGCCAATCATTCCCCTGAGAGACGGATTCTCATTCTCTCTCATTCTCTCTCTGTCTGTCTCTGTCTCTCTGTCTCTGTCTCTCTCTGTCTCTGTCTCTCTCTCTGTCTGTCTCTGTCTCTCTGTGTCTCTGTTTCTGTCTCTATCTCTCTCTGTCTTTCTGTCTCTGTAT
>OU015746.1:127395764-127410280 GCA_907169655.1 Acomys percivali | reverse complement strand
AAATATGAAATGTAGAGGTTTACATTGGGTGTCTCCTCCTATCACTTTCCTTGTTTTGAGACAGGGTCTCTGAACTTGGAACTTGCAGCTTGAGCTCCAGTGATCCACCCGCCTCTGCTCCCAGCACTTGGACTACAGGTGCTACCATGCCTGGCTTTTTCCATGTGTGCTGGGACCAGAACTCAGATCTTCACTGTTGCAAAGCAAGCACTTTCCCCACTGGCCAACTTCCCATCCCCTCAAATGACATTGGAGAAACTAACTGCCTACTGCTTGTTGAGACTTTTGTAGTTTGATTTACTCTAGAATTTTCACTCCAGGATAAAAATGCTGTCATTCATGAATCAAAAACTTTCTTTGCAAGATAGAAAGCATACAGCCACAAAGATCTATCTCTACGGGAGCTACTTTTTTTTTTTTTTTTTTTGGAATCTACTTTCTCTGTACTGTTTGCCTTCACTGAACATGGCAACTCCCTGAAGGTAACCAAAGTCCCTTATCCTGCATGTATCAGATAGCTTTTATTCAGTTTTTCTCTGTGTGACTCAGGGCAGAGGAACACACATTTACTCCAGTGTCCTGATCAAAGAGTTTCCCCAGGTGGAAGGAGTTTTCATCTTCCTGCACTCAGTCTGAGAGCCCCCCATGCCTGAGACAGGCTGCCTTCCTGGTGTGAGATTCAGGAGGCCCTGGAGACCCAGGCAACAGTGTCCCACATGCAGGAAGGGACCCTGAGGTATAAGGGATGATCCGCTGCTCTGACCGCAGCTGCAGCACATGTGCAGATGCAGCCATCAGGCTGGGGCACCACCTGGCCTCTGCATCCTCCTGCTGCACCAGAGCTGTGGGGAACTCAGCCACAGGAGGGTCTCTGTCCAGAGTGAAGCCACACAGTGCTCTGTCTGTGAAGATGCACTAGAACTGAGTGACACTGAGCACTAGGGCTCCCCGTGCTCATCATGAGTGACTGTCCTCTAAGACAAACAACTGTCACCTTGGGGTGTATGGTTGTGCCTTCTGGCAAAGATTATCCCCACTGTGTTTGTTGACTTTTTATACTCTTCACATAGGGCAGCAGGATAGGGCACAGGATTTTTCGTCAGTCTATCCAGCTGCTCCCTCTACCTGGCAGCCCAGCACATGGCATGGGGGCGGGGCTAGAGTGCATAAAAGCCTGGGAAGAGGAGCACCAAGAGTGGAGGCTCTATCTATGTGCCTATGGGGATGCTCTTATCCCAGCTGGGCACATGCTTCCCAAAGGTGTCTTGTTGGGGGGACAAGCATGGATGCTCATGTACAGAGCCCCTCACTTATTTTCTGTAAGAAGCTCAATAAACTCGTTGGTTCCTTGGAGTGAACTTTGGTAGAGTCCTGTCTGTTTGATATTGGGACCTGAGAAGGCATTTTAGCAGCATGGTGGTATATTGAGAAAACTTTATGTTTTCCCACTAAAATCAGGAATGATACAGGGCTGTTCTTGAGTCCCATTCCTTTTCAATATAGTGCTTGAATCACTAGACAAAGCAACAAAACAAGAGAAGGAAATTAAATGGTTACAAATAGGAAAAGTAAGTTTAATTATTCCTATGTGCAGATGATATGTTATTATACATAAGAGATGTCAGAAATTCTACCAGAAAACTTCAAGATACAATTAACAATTTTGGGAAGTGGTAGGATACAAAGTCACCTTACAAAAATCAATAGCCTTTCTGTACACCACCAACCCACCAACACACATTGAGAATGGGATCATCACATGCACACACACACACACACTCACACACACACACACACACACACACACACACACACACACACACACTTCAAATAAAATAAAATATATGGAAATAAACCTAAGTGTTGTGGTTAATTTAGAAGTAGAGTCTAATAAATGTTTATTATTAGTCCTATAATTATTATTATTATGATGGTATTTTCCAACCCACTATACATAACAGTTGTTATGTTTTAAATCAGCTTTGGTTCACCTGGGGCAGGGCAGATACTAATCACCTAAATGACCTCCCATAGTAGGGCAGGTAACCCATACCCTGCTCCATTCCCGTGCTATCTGCTTCCTCCCATCTGTATACCCAAATACTTGCTAATGCTTTTCACCTGGGATGAATCCTTCATCCATGCCAGCCATGTGCTTCTTACTCCCCCTCACCCATGGTGCACCCTTCCCTTTTCTCTCCCCATCTTGTCCCCTCTTCCCAAATCTCTTCTGGTCTCTCTCCCAAAAGCCTAAGAACTTTAGTATGCCTATCCTATTTGCCCTGCCTGGCTGTGTTGGGTTTCTATTGGTCAAATAGGAGTAAGTATTTAGTTAAGGTTACATAGCAATACTTGGGGCACAAAGACAGCAAGCCGTAATTAGCATCAGAATACATCAGACCCAGGTTGAGGATTTAGCTCAGTGGTAGAGCGCTTGCCTAGCAAGTGCAAGGCCATGGGTTCAGTCCTCAGCTCTGGGAAAAAAAAAAGACAAAAATAAAATACATCAGACCAACCTCCAACACCTAACCAAGCAAGTGGAAGGTTTATACAATTAAAACTTAAAATCTCTGAGGAAAGAGATTGAGGAAAAAACTAGAAAGTGTAAAGATTCCTAATGTTCATATATTGGGAGAATTAAAATTGTCAAAACTACCCTTCAATCAAAAGCGATTTACAGATTCAAATAAAACCTATTTAAAATCCCCATCAAAGTCTTCATAGAAATAGAAAAATAATCTTAAGATTCATATGGAACCATAAAAGTGCCTGGATGTCCAAAGCGATTCTGAGAAACAAAGGCAATGCTCAAGGGATTACCAGTTCAGATTTCAAGATAAATTATAGAGCTACAGTAATAAAGACAGTATGATGCAGAAAAGGCCTTTGACAAAGCCCAACATTGTTTCATGATAAACGTCATAGAGAGACTTGAGATAGCAGGGAAGATTATAAGAGGCAGGGGTGATGGATTCAGTTACAATAGGGCTGCTGCAATACGGACTGAAGAAAGACTGTGACAGCAGGCGTAAGACCTAAACAAATTCAAACTGGAAAAACTGCAGAATGGAGAAGGGGAAGTGAGCACACGGTACCACCTCCAACCAAGAAATTACTTTCAACCAACAATTTCTAACCTCAGGCAGGGTACGTGCGCAGGGCTTGTTAGCCAACACAAAGTAGACTTGAGTTTGTTTTGTTCTGTTCTCTACTTGTTTTTTATGCTTTTTGTTTGTTTGGTTTGATACGTTTTATTTTCTTCTAAGAAAGAGAAAAAATATGAACTGGGGTGGTAGAAAGTGGAGCTATCTGGGAGGGCATGGAGGAGGAAATGAATATGAGCAACACATACTGCGTGAAAAGGTATCTAAAAATAAAAAATTACAAATGAATTTCAAAATGTCTTTAAAAAACAAAAGTTCTTTAAACTGTTGACTCTCTTCCCCAGTCTTCCTGTGTAGCTGTTCCCTTCTTCTACCTTTCCTATTTCTCAAGGGACAAAAACAGCTAGCTACCTTCTGGAATTAATCGATTTGCATCTCTTTTTTAGCTTCAGTTTCCCCAGAGTTTGTTTTATATTGTAGCATCTCAGTCTTATGTTAGAAGTTGAAGTGGGAGTGATGGTTTCTTGAACTTTTTATGATCTAACCATGAAAATTTTTTTTTCTGTATGTTTTTCTCATGTAGAATCTACGGGGAAAAAGACATGAAGTTAAAAGTAGAACTTTTAGGGATACGAAAAAGAAAACAAAACATGTAGAAAGGAGGAACCAAACATGACTTGCCAAAAGAAAAAGAACCTCAATTAAATGATTCCTAATGGCATTCTGGTACATTCATAGATTGGTGCCTAGTCCAATCATCATCAGAGTTGCTTCATCCAGCAACTGATGGGAGCGGATGCAGAGACCCACAGCCAAACATTAGACAGAGCTGAGCTCAGGGAACCCCACAGAAGAGGTAGAAGAAGGATTGTAGGAGCCGAGGGTCGGGGTATCAAGGGCACCACAAGAACATGGCCCTCAGAATCAACTAAGCAGGCTCCCAGAGGCTCACAGACTGAAGTGACAACAAGGAAGCCCATGTAGGTCTGAGTTAGGTCCTCCGCACATGTGTTATGGTTGTGTAGCTTGGTGCTTGTAGGACTCCTAACAGTGGGGGTGTCGGGGTGTCTCTGACTCTTGCCTGCTCTTGGGAGCCTTTTTATCTTACTAGGTTATTTCATTCAGCCTTGATATGAGGGTTTGTGTGTAGTGTTATTCTAACTTGTTATGCTGTGTTCTGTTGATACCCCTGGGGAGCCTGCTCTTTTCTGAAGGGAAATGGAGGAAAAGAAAATCTAGGGGGAGGGGAGGTGTGTATGTGGGGGGACTGGAAGGAATGCAGGAAGGGAAAACTGTAGTCAGGATGTAATGCATGAGAGACGAATAAATAAAGACAAATAAAAGCACAATAGATGTTAAAAAATATGGACATGCAAATTGAATAATAATAATGATAACAATAATAATGCACAGGTGAATTAGATCAAATTATATTATATGTCTGTGTAGAACATCATAATGAAAGCCCTAAATTTCTATTATTAATATGTGTTAATAAAATAATATATCTTAATAAAAGGAAATATATGTTACCTATAAAGACTTGAAACTTCAAATTTTAAGTTAACCCACCTGTAATTAAAAACAATACTTGTAAAATCTGAAATTCATCAATAGTGTTAATTCTTGACACAAATGGAGTTGTAATAATTGAATTTGGGGATATGTGTTGAGTATGCATTAGTGTCAGAAGGTTTAGCTGACAAATTATGGTTATTACTCCATAATATAGTTCATATCTTTTTTATATACAAATATGTATGTTTGTGCATGTGTGTATGCATGTTTGTGTGTGTGTACACCTGTGTGAATGCATGCGACATGTGTGTCTTGCAGTAAAACATTACAAACTTATACCACCAGTCACAGCCTTTTTATATGAGTTCTAACTCAGATGTTCATGCCTAGTGACTGAGAAGTCTAGTCTCAGAGCCCATACTATTTGTTTTTATTTGAGACAAGGCCTCACTATGTAGCTCTGTCTGGTCTAGAACTTGCTATTTAGACCAGGCTGGCCATCCTCCTGCCTTTACCTTGCAAGTGTTGGGATTAAAGGTTATGTGCCCCCAATGCCTCATACAGTTCTTGTTGTTTAGGACAAGCTTAGGGTTCTATAATGATAAAATAAAGGAAGAATGGAGGCTTCTCATACGGGATGAGTTCTCAGAAATGGATGTCATATTAGTTAATCTTGTACCAACTTGACTAGGCTAAAGGATGCCTAGAAAGTTGTGAAAAATGTTGTTTTAGATTGTGTCTGTGAGGGTATTTCTGAAAGAACATAAGAATCAACGAATTGTACAATGTGTGTAGACATTATATTTATCATAGAGGACTGAGTAGAAAAAAATGATAAAGAAGGATGACAATGTTGTCATAGACAAGGGTTATCCATCGTCCATACTGTCCTTGAACGTGAGTGCTCTAGGTCCATGAGTCTTTGATGACAACTGAGCCTGTCACAGCTTGTGGCTGTTATATTAGGAGACTTTCTGTGTTTCTGGATCACTCTAGACAACAGAATTTAAAAAAAAAATTATTTAAGTAATTTATTCAGATTACATCTCAATTGTTATCCCAACAGAATATTTTTAATATATGAAACTGTTAGCTTATGAAGGTAAAGACTTTCTTGTGGATTTATAATTATTCACAGACCTAAGAAGCCTATGTTTGTCCATATTATTGAACATTTATTTTGAATGTAATTCTACAAATATATTACAAATACAGCTACATGAAGGGAATGCACATGTATGTGTTGTTATACACATGCATAAGTGTTCTAACAATATGCTTTGATAGACCCTAAAGTTTACATACTATGTGTTTGTATATGAGGTAAATACATGTAATATATTATTGTTTAAATAAATATTAACAAGGTATACATTATGCAAATATATTTATACATAGTAAATTCAGAATAAGGAGAAGACATGCTTATCTAGATACATGGCTGTTTGGAATGCACCTATGGATGGAAGTTCACAAAATCTACAGAGTAGATGTGGACAGGGCAAGGACCACGGCATCACACAGCATTAGAGTTCTCAATCACAGTAGAAGACATCCTATGGGCAAGGGAGTGAGGAGGTTAAGAGTCAGGATCACAACAGAAGCCAATTCAAGAGCAATAGTCTTCATGGTTTACAGAAACAAAATGCTGAGACCCAGTGTGAGCTTCTCCTTTCCTGGTATAGTCCTGAGCAGAGGAGGCATGGTCACATGGGAATACAAGAGAATCCAGTTGGGGGAGCTATGTAGAAGGTAGGAAGTGGGGATCAGGGACTCAGGAAACAGTGACAGAACAGGCAGGTACAACTTACTAACCACGCATTACCACTATTCAGTCAGAGGGAGCAAGAGGAGGAGATGAGGTGGCAAGGGCTTCCTCACATGCCCTGTGGTTGAGAGAGATGTCAACCAACACCTGCAGCCCCAGAGCTCAGAATCCAGGGGAAGAAGAAATGCTGGGCTTACTTCCCTTCCAGCCCACTGGTCTCTGCAGTTTCTATGCAGAGTCTGACTCCAGTGAGATCCTAAAAAGAACAGACCTGGATGATGCAGTTCACAGGGTTGAGCTACTATAGTGCAGGGTAGCACAGTTAATGTGGAAGCACAACCATGGAGAACAAGATTAACCCCCCCCAAAGTAGCCATCAAAGAGAGAAGGGCAGGTAGTTAAAATCTGCATAGCCTCATTGTTATCTCAGTGAGTTCCCGATTGCTTGGCTCAGATGAACTCCTGTGATGAAAACACGAGCTACTATTTACTGTTGACTCATAAACCAGATCTGTGTTCCGTTTGTTTCCTTTGTTATGAGACACAGCCTTTATCTTACTGCTCTGTGTACGTGAGGACAAACTTATGAGAGGCATCCATATCTTTACATTATGTTTCCTGTATGGCAGAGAAAACATAGGACATTGATATGTTATAGCTTAATGTTTTATTTAAAGCTGAGGTGCATCCAAATCTTGGTCTCTTTCTTCCTGCTTCAGAATTATCCGAGAATCCAAGTGTAACTCGAGGTGAGAAACTAGCACCTCCCTGGGTTCAAGTTCAGATGAAGGCAGGGGGAGAACTGACAGGAAAAGGAAGGACTTCCTGGACACAGCACTTCCTAACTGGGCCGCCTCTTCACGCAGTATGAGGTGGGAACATGGAAGCGTTGGTTCACTGAGAGCCTCCCGATGGCTCAGCCTCTTAAGGACACTCATGAAGTGAAGGTTGGTGGGAGGTAGGTTGAACTCTGCAACCTGATCTAAGGAAATGCAGAGTCTCAGCTGTGAAAGCTGAAGGAAATCCATTAAAAAATTCTATGTCCTTTTTTGAGTGACAGTTGTGTGTAAGAGGAACACAAAATCTGTGGAGGTCTTAAAGAGCTGATGTTGTACCACATCTTGGTAAAGATCAGCAATTGGGTTTCCCTGGACCTTTGTAGTGAAAGCTCCTATGCTCTGAAGGGCTGAGCAGCTTTCCTGGCTGGGCACTGAGTTTCCGGATATCAGTGTTGGTTCTGTCAAACACTGGCTTCTACTCTATTCTTCTTCAGAGTAGTTGGTTCATGGCCTCCCAGGTGTCTGAGTTTTATAGCTGTTCTGGTGAAAGCTAAGGCAACACCACTGAGAAGCCACACAGCCCTTCTCATAGGTCCTCTGGCAGCAGCCTTCCTGCATCCTTGCTTTGCGGGCAGCCTCCCCTGCAGGTCCCCTCACTGTGTCACTCAGAGCACCGCAGTACAGGGCAGAGTCCCACAGCTGCACTGAGGACTTCTATAGGTGAAAAGAGCTGCTGCTCTTGTGGAGAGTGGCGTGGAAGCCTTGGTGCTCTGTCCTCTGGTGTCTGTGGGGCTCTTCAGGAGAAGCTGAGGGGCTCTGTTGAGATATTGCACGTACAAGAAAAGCAGAGAATCTGCATAAGGAGTCTTATAGGTGCAGAGGTGTCCGTGCTGTGAGAGTGACTGGACCTTCCCTCTGAGTTATGGACTTTCTGTTGGTCTTCTGTAGAAATAAATAAGATTGCTTTGTTATAGGGGGAAACAAATGAAGGTTATCTTGACATTAGGAGAATGAGATATCATTAATACTTAGAAGAAACTGTTACTGAATATTAAGAGGATCACAATACTGGAGCAAACAATAGAAAGTATGCTGGTAGAAGGAAATGATTCTTGCTTCTTGCAGTACACCCAATCTTACAGGCCTGGGCTCCAGAAAGACATTCTAGAAACTGCTCTCCCATAGGCAAGAAACTCGTTCTGTACAATAGCGGTCTTTGTGTGTGTGGGGTGGGTGGGGGGATAAAGAGGAAATATGTGTGTTCAACTAGGATGCCTCCAATGCAAATGAAACCACATCTCAAGCATGAGTAGGCTCTGATGGTTTCCATGGGAACTGCACTGAAGCCTTGTATATCATTGTCTCTAATTCTACACTAGACATCTTAACAGGCGCTATGTCTCATAACTCCTAATGAATGGCTGAAAGCAAACATGCTATATGCTATTTTTATAAACACACACACAGAGTCATGATTTATCTATAGGATAGGATTAGAAGACACTTTAATTTTCCACTTTATATTTTATTTCTTTTGCCTACTATTTTCTAATAGGAAGCAGTCAAGAGTTATGAGAAGCAAAGAGCGTTTCCAACAAGATGAGTAGTGTGTTCTCTGCTAAGGGCACTGAGTTCCTTTGATGGACAGAGTGCACCCAAAGGGAATCTGAACTTTAGCTCTAGAGCTTCTACACACAAGAGTTCACTTTCCTCTAGAGTTAATCCAAATTATTCCAGTACTCATTGTATCTTTTGGAGACAGAATTTCAGGATGCTTAAAAATGTCCCATTGTACAAACTTTCATTCATCTCAACGGTGGGAAAATATCTGTCTTTGTGGTTTCAGGTTTGTGTGCAGGCAGCAGGTGCCTGTGGAGCACTGTGTACTCGATGTGCAGAAGTAGGTGGCTGAGTCCCCCAGACGGGCAGCTGTGAGGTTCAGGGAGACGAGTTTGTCCTCCGTATTCAGTAGGACGATGAGTCCTTGCTCCTCTTTCCTTTCCACGCCTGAAATAATGCTTATGAGGAACTGGAGTCCTGTCCCAGACTCTTGCTTGTACCAGGAGAAGTAATAACTGTTACTGTCTGTGTAGGTGCAGGTGATAACAGCGCTGCCTCCCTCCTGGACACTCAGGTGAGAAGGCCGCTGCTCCATCTGCTCCCCTCGGCTCACACCTGTGCAAAAGGAAACAGCAGGAAGATGATGAAGCCACTGGTTTCCAGACTTTGCTTTCTTTCCTATCGTGATTTCAGGATGTCTGGAGAAAGCCTTTCTGTTCCTCAGACTGACAATGAACACTGTCAAACTCCTTGTTTCCCCCCAAAGCTCTCACTCACAGTTCAGCTGCAGCCACATGCACAGGAACAAAGGTCCAGCCAGTGTCTTCATTGCTCTCCCTTAGGATGGTGGCCTCCAGCCAGGCAAGGTGCTCACCTCCTCTGTCCCCCACAGCACTGCGGGTCCTTCAGCTGTGCACAGAAGGCTGCTGGCTGCAGGCTGCTCTTAGAGCAGGCAACGGAAGAGTCCCTTTGTGAGTTTGCCGCAGCAGAGATGCTCTGCCACCTTGTGGACAGATCCTTCCTGCTGCAGCAGCTGCCCCAATCCTCTTTGATACCATTAAGTTTTTTTTTTCATGTGTTTACTTTAAAGCCCTTAGCCAACATCACCATTTAGAAAGTAGAATGCATAATTGATACCGGGTAAAGTATCATCTACCTATAGAATACAGTTCCACATATTTGTTATAATCGTAAGTAAATGTTTCTGACACATTCTTGACCATCCTGTCCATTCTGCATAGTATTCAGTACTAAGTAGGATTAGGGAACACTGAGATGGGCTTCCCAGCAACAGATTTCAGTGCTCTCTTGCACCCCCACCATGCTCAGGAGACAATGCCTCATTTAGACATTAGGTACTCAAGGTGTGAAAATTGGTAGTTTCTAGGGTTAATCTGCCTGGAAAATGACTGCAGAACGGAGTTATCTGAGCCATGTCCTGGTGTGTAAAGAAAGAAAGACACTAAAATGACTACTGCTTTTCAGCAACAAACCATTGGCCACAGAAAAGAACAGATAGGTTCTGCTACTTAATACTTGGTGACTTCATGCTCACTCACCTTTTGAAAGTTGCTCTACTTGCCGTGCTACCAAAAATCAAGTGTCCATATGTGTGTGGATTTATTTCTGGGTCTTCAGTTCGATTCCATTGGTCAACCAGCCTGTTGCTATGCCAGTACCATGCTGTTTTAATTACTGTTGCTCAATAGTACAGCTTGAGATCAAGGATGGAGATTCTTCTAGAGGATCTTTTATTGCACAGAATTGTTTTAGCTATTCTGGGTTTTTTATTTTTCCATATGAAGTTGAGAATTGATCTTTCAAGGTCTTTAAAAAATTGTGTAGGTATTTTGATAGGGATTGCATTGAATTTGTAAATAGCTTTTGGTAAGATGGCCATTTTTACTTTGTTAATTCTCCTGATCCATGAACAAGGGATATATTTCCATCTTCTGGTGTCATCTTCAATCTCCTTCTTCAGAGATTTGAAGATTTTTTCATACAAGTCTTTTACTTGCTTGGTTAGAGTTACACCTAGATACTTTATATTACTTATGGCTGTTGTGAAGGGTGCAGTTTCCCTAACTTCTTTCTCAGCACGATTGTCATTTGTACACAGGAGGGCTACTGACACTTTTTAAAAAAAATTTTATTTTTTATTAATTTATTCATATTACATCTCAGTTGTTAGCCCATCCTTTGTATCCTCCCATTCCTCCCTCCTGCTTCCCCCCCTACTCCCTTCCCCTATGTCTGTGACTGAGGGGGACCTCCTCCCCCGTATATGCTCATAGGGTATCGAGTCTCTTCTTGGTCACCTATTATCCTTCCTCTGAGTGCCACCAGGCCTCCCCATCCAAGGGACATGGTCAACTATGGGGCACCAGAGTTTGTGTGAAAGTCAGATCTCCTTGTCCACTTAACGGTGGAGAATGTCCTGTCCATCGGCTAGTCTGGGTAGGGGTTCGAAGTTTACTGCTTATATTTTCCTTGGCTGGTGCCATAGTTTGAGGAGGACTCCAGGGCCCAGACCCGCCTGTAGTTTTCCAGGACCCTCTGGATCCTTCTATTTCCTCATTCTCCCAGGCTTCTCACACCTAAAGTCTCAATAGGATGTCCTCCCCTCTGACCCACTTTCCTGGTAGGTAAAGTTTTTCATGGGGACGTACCCCTTGGATTAGTGTCTCGATATAAGTGAGTATATACTATTTAACTCTTTTGGATGGCACTTTCTTCTGTGCACAGTACTCCCCAAGAGTTTCCTGGTTTCATTGTTATGATTTGCCTTAATGCATGCCTATCTTGAAGTGTTGCTATTTCTCTATCAGTTTGAAGAAGTAACCTTGCCTGGTGAGCAGTCTTGCGAGGACATGTCTCTCTGAAAAGGAAATGAAGACCGTGTGGACAATGTGCTCCTGAGACTTAGCCTGTGTTTGCCTGATCACACCCAGGGTTCTCAATGCTCTTGAGATTTGGTCTGCATTTCTTTCTTTAGCTTCGGAGAAACTTCTGCTGCCTCCTAATTGAGTAAATTGTATGTGTTTTCAGACTTTATCTCAGCTCCCTTGTCTGTCCTATGGATTTCTAGATTTTCTTTCTTTAACATGTCCCAGAATTCTTGGAAAGCTTGGATATGTTCATTAAATTTCTCTCTTTCCATGTTTCTGATTATATTGTCTTACACATTTGAAATCTGCTCTGCTTGGTCTTGTCTATTAATGATGCTTTCTACCACATTTTGTTTGATTTCCCAGCATTTATATTTGGTTCATTTTCAAGTCTCAATTTCCTTGCTGAGTTTTTCCTCATGTCTTTGGATTTCCCCTCCAAGTTACTGATGCTTTGTGTACTTTGTTACTTTCTTGTGTAGGTCCTGAATTGATTTTCTTCTTCTGTTCATCTACTTATTTGAGTCCTATCAATTATAATTGACTTGTTTTTCAAAGAGGGAGTCTGAAAACATATTCTGGCATTTCAGCACAAGGAATGCTTTAGAGTCTCAACTTAACTACATAGAAATAGATTTCCCAGAATTTCCTTCCCTATGTGGCTCTATTTCAGGGTTGGACATAAAAAAAATACAGAAGACTTGGAAGACAAGATTGGTACAGCAATTATCTTTTATACAACTGCAGATTGGGGCTCTCATCTTCACCTACAGCAGGAATGTCCCAGGCTGGGATAACTCATATGCTGTCAGTTCTGTGCATGGCATGTTGGCATATGACATGCCTTCTTCTGAAGTTACTTCAACAAGAGAGACTGAGGAGGCAGGGAGAGTTGTTCTGCTTTATTGGTCTCACTGTATTTTCACAAGCCCAGGAGCTGCTCTCCTGCAATTTTCCTTCCCAACGGCTGGTCTAGCTGGTCTAGCCGACCTTCAGTACCACAGGCTCAGTGCCAGATACAAGGGAAAGATTTGCAGGCACTCCTCAGTCACTTCTAGTGATTTTATGGGTGAATTCCTTATATTAACCTTTGACTACTTCTCTCATGATGGTTGCTTTTACAAGGAAAGTGTGTTCTTTGTAATTCCAGATACCTAGTCCGAGATAAGCCCTGTTACCACCTTGAAGAGAAACCAACCAACACTAAATTATTATGATTCAAGATTCTCAGTTGTAGAAAATACTACATTTGTTCTTTGAGCTAATTTTTACTAAAATATATTCAAGATAATGTATTATAAAAAGTTGCTTATGATAACTACTTCCAAATTTTATAGAAGGATGTTCTCCTTAGAAACACACTTCTTACAAAGACGCAGATGAAGCAGCTACAGTTGGGACCTCCTGGTATGGGAAGCACAGGTATGCTTCTCAGCTGGGCTCACCAGAGAGGAGCTGAGCTTAAGGAGCTCCCATATTAGTTCAATTTGTGCTGTCCCTTCAAGAGCTGTGAACAGGATCCCATAGAGCACAGAAATACTTTGCTGTATCTTTCACCCGTGAGGCTAAAATGATGAGGCTGACAGTCTTCGTGGCATCTGGAAGATGACAGAATAGTGGTCGCTCACTGTTTTCATTCTGACAAGATGAAGAAAACTGACAAATAAGAAAATTGATCTTTTTATTAAGAAAGTTATACCAGTAAAGGTGGTATGTGTTCTGCATTGCCTCATAGGACCAGCTCAGGATGATGCCTTCTTTTTTCTTCTTGCTTGTGCTGGTTGGACCTGAATCACTTTCTGGCCTGCATTGGATCATGTAGATTCTACAATGTAGAAAAATCAGAAAAAAAGAGTTTATTGAAAATATTGTAGGAATTAGATCATCTTAAGACCCAAAGATAAACCTAACTGAATACCTTCTGTCAGCTTTTCTCCAATCTCTGTTCCCTACCAGTTCCATGTGCACTGCCATACACCTGGGGCAATGCTTCCAGCTTACTATCCTTAGCTATACAGGAGACATCCATACAAGAGAGGACCAAGTCTGCCAACACACTGAGCAGGCTGCAGAGAGGCATGTGGCACGCGCCCTTCTGTATGAGTATGTCTGCTCTGCCTCAGCTCAGCGCTCAGTGTCTTAGTGCCAGGCAGAGTGCATGTGTACAGCTTGTATTTCTTACATTATCTCAGGCAGAAAATGGGTTTTGTATGATCATAGGTCATACGTTCCATGTACAAAGAGAAAATTATAACTCCCTAGAGATTACTTGCTTCCTTGTCTTTCTTAGTAGTCAAAGGAGCTGGCACTTAAAAGGGAGCTTGAGAAAGTCCATTCCCGCTGAGAGTGAGGCTGCTTTGCACACATGGGTGTTATTCAGTGGGATAATCGGGAGACCCAAAGTCAAATACATCATGAGCCATATTTGATATGTAATGCTCTAGCAGACTATTGTCATATGTTTATTTCTCTCCATCTGTTGCCTAATAAATATTAATTTTTAAAAAGGCCCACAGGTCTGTGAATTTCCCCATGAAACACTGGCTTCTAAGATAAACTTACTGAGTGCTACGGTCTATTCAAATTCTGCAATTGACAGAGCTACTTCTGAATCATGTGGTAAAAGGCAGTCCATCAGAATTCCAGAAGATTCCTGTTTGCTTATAGTCTGTGAAATTATCACAGGAACAAAATAACAACCTGATGAGTATTATGAAAACCTGTGTGTGGATAATCAGCATCCACATAAGATTCCAGATGCTGTGGGGCTGCACCTGCAATCCCAGCTCTGGGAAGCACTCAGTCTGTTCTAATAGGCAAGTTCCAGGTTCAGGGCTAGACCATGTTTTCTTTCTTTCTTTCTTTCTTTCTTTCTTTCTTTCTTTCTTTCTTTCTTTCT
>OU015746.1:127368175-127395754 GCA_907169655.1 Acomys percivali | reverse complement strand
TCTTTCTTTCTTTCTTTCTTTCTTTCTTTCTTTCTTTCTTTCTTTCTCTCTTTCTTTTTTAACATTTAGCAAAATGTTTATTAACACAGGAAGGAGTGGAGGACTGAAGTCCTGAGAGCTTGCACTTGAACTGGTGTGTGGAAATGAGGAGAAAGAACTCAAGAGAGAATCTCAGATCAGAAAGAGCAAACCACAAGGGCAAACCCAGCTGTGTTGGAGGAGTAGCAGTCAGGGCCTTCAGTGAGGGGAAGGGAAGAAGAATGAATTGGGGGGGTTGCTGGAGGCCAGCTCCACAGCTCCACAGCTTATGAAATAAGTTGAAACCCATGAGCAGTGTTTTGTGAGGAATGGGAACCCTGGAGCACCTGGAGAAGTTGAGTGTGATGACTGACATACGGTTTTCAAAGGATCCACATGGCCGCTTTGTAGAAACCCTGAAGACAATTGAAGAAACATGATGACAAGCCAGAAAATCACTGCAGTGTGTTGAACCCTGCAGAATCCTAAATATTAGTTATTTATTTATCACCCATCTTTTGGGCTGTGCACATGGTTCATATTTAGGTTACTAAAAGCCCATCTCCATTACTCTTGTCCATTCAGAAGCAAAGCAGATGCAAAGACCTGTTTCCGATCCTTTTTAGTCTAAGAATAATGTCCAATGATGGAAAAATGAACCAAAGTAGGGTCATGCTGAATGTGCATGTTAAAAATAAGCAGCATGTCTCAAAGATCTCTATTAGAGAACAATTATACAAGTTTCCTGGTCTTAAATAGACCATGTTTTCAAATAGCATAGGTGGAGAGCAACAGAGGATGTCCAACATGGGCTTCTGGCCATCACACGTGTACACACATGGATACAAATATATGTAACAACAACAACAACAACAACTTTGTCCTCAAGTGTTCAATCTCACTTGTTAAATTCTCTTTATTTTTTTACTTGCAAACGTCTCAGAATTAGCTTGCCAGGTATCGTTGTGATGCAAGCCTATTATTTGCCCCTACACTACATGATACATAAAATATGGAAGTACTTAGGGCCATGTTAAGGCCACATAAATTGGTTGTTGAATTTTTGTGTACTGCTGCATAGTCATTTAGGATGTAGCTCTTAATCTTTTATTTATCCTCATTATTGTAGTGCATGGATTAAAATAAATCAAAAGGCAATCAGAAAAGAAAGTATTAACAAGGTCTTTGAAAAGATTTGCTGCTCTTTGTTATAAGTTTAAATAACAGATTAACGAGTGTCTCTGGACCAGTTTGGCAATTTGACAGCTGATTGCTTACAGCTGCCTTCATGAAGCAGCTCATGTTCTATAAGCCAGTTTCTGTAGCTAAGTAGGAGCTCACAGCAGCCTGAGATGCTCTCAAGGGTGTGGCTCTGTTCCCCCTCTATGCTTTTGATAGAGCAGGTGCAAGCTCTCCCATGGCCTCTAAAATGTGGTTTGGGGGTATATCAAGTTTGGATGCCTTTCTGTGTGATTTAATTGGCAAGCAATACTGTTTGGTAAAGAATAAAGCTTAAAAGGCCTGAGAAATGAGCCGATGATAGAGAGCACTTGAGGGTGAAAGCTTAGATTTGGTTTACGTTCCAGCCTGCTGGCTGTCCAGTTAGTGCTTATTGCTGAAATGACTAAGGTAATGACACGCTGTTCTGATGTCAGTTTCTGTTTATCTAGATGGTCCTCAGATCTCTATTTCCCTCCTCACAATGGCCGTGCCTGCCTTGGCAACACACTTGAGGTTTCCAAGGTCTTGTCCATAGTACAGATGAAGTAACCAAAATTAGTAAACTAAAATAACTAGAAAAAATGTAAGTAAAACCCAACTGGCATGTTATGTCTAAATTACTGTGCTCTTCCAGGAGTGACTGTTTCACAGTTACTTTGATGTTACTTTCATCTAACTTGGATGTAAATTATGGTCCTCGTGGCATTTGCCTATAAAATATCTGTAACCTTGAATGTGTGCACTGTGAGACACTCAGAGACATGAGCTCCTTCTTAGTCTGGACTTCAATAAAAAAGACTTAAAATTTTTAATTGACTTAATCAGCATGGTTGTCAATAATCATCTCACATGGAGCATTTCAATCCCTCCTGCCCCAAAGTAGCTGACACCATCTTCTTACTTCAAAAAAGCACGAGAAATCGCCCCAACATGTGTGTACATGCACACATATGTGCTTACACAAATATAAGTGCAGACACACACAACCACACATGCACACACATGTGTGAACACACTAAAAAATATCTAAAAGTAAAATATGGATAAAAGAACAAAGAAAAATATAAAAGAACCTTAGGGAAAAACTGTATTGAAGTAATCTGTGATAAAGCCTGAAAGGCTCTCCTAAAGCAAAATATTATGAAATCTCCATGTCTTGTTCGTATTTACTCATCTCAACTGTTCTCCTCACTCTTTGGTTGAAAGTGAAACGTGATCACTAATCCTGGCTTCCCTGCAGACACAAAACAGAAATCCTCATCCTGCCTTCCTTCCTTCTCATCCCAAACCCCTGGGACATCACATCAGCCAAACATCTGCTCAAACACATGAGATCAAAACAGACTTGTGAGACTGGTGTCTCTGGTGGGTCCTGGAGAGTCATTGTCCCCAGCACAGGCTTACTGTGGTGACACAACTGTGTGGGGGTCTGAGCAGGAGCCTGGGAAAGAGAAGCAGGACAGTGAGGAGCCTCTGAGTCCAGATGTCCAGTGATGTCATCCATTGCCACAGGAGCATGCCCATGCTTGATGCTGTTCTGCAGTTGTTGTTACAGTTTTCAGGAAAACAAAAACCTCTGTACATGATCTTTTGCCCACAAAACTGTGAATATGTGACCATTGTCGAAAGTAAACTTTTCTTCAGACACCCCCCTTGACTGTATGCTGAAAATACATCTGGTGAAGGAATTTATGCCAAACCCCAATCTCTAAAATCAGACTTTTGATTGGCCTCTATATGAAGACATCCAAGTGATGATGATTAGGTCTTTATAATTATACTTGACATCATAGGCTCTGTGGTGCTTTATAAAATTTCCAGCCTCATATTCCTTATAAAACGTAGACTCCTGCTGTGGTGCCTAGAACTTCCCAATTCTCCCTCCTGCATCTTAGACTGTGCCTTTGCTCTCAAACTGACTATAACCTAGTCATCATGTTATGTTTTATTCATCTACTTTCTATTCAATGAAGACTATTACACTTATATATAAATAGGACTTAAGTTTCTTATCTGTTTTAAACTTGATAGGAATATAAAACTTTGAACAAAATGGGGAGTTCATGTACTGTCATCGAGTGGCATATCTCTATTTTATTTTCTAACTTTTCTTTGTGCATATTGAAAAGCTACATGTTATGCATTGTTGAGGAGATATTGTATGTTGTGCATTTTAAGTTAAATAGCTTCCTCATTTTCTAGGTTTAGTTTTGTTTTTCTGATACAGTCTTTTAATATGTTGCCCAGGCTAGCCTCCAACGCCTAGACACAACAGTCTTCCTGTCTTAGCTTACCAAGTATCTAGAGCTACCAGATCCTTGAACTGAACTGTGTAGTATGAACAAATTTAAAGATTTTTTTCCCCCAGTGGAATTTTTGCTCACGTAGATATGGCATCATGAGAGCACATCTTGCAAAGTATTCGGTCACGAGAGGCCCTTCCTCCATTCTGTGCACTGCTGAGGCCATAACAACTGCAGCTGCTTCCTTAAATACAAAGCTCTTCGACCTTTGAGATGGCTCAATGGGTAAGTGCCTGTAAGGTGGCTCAATGGGTAAGTGCCTGTAGGGTGGCTCAGCAGGTAAGTGCCTGTAAGGTGGCTCAGCAGGTAAGTGCCCATTAGCCTGATGAACTGAGTTCAATCCCTGGAGCCCACAGTGTGAAAGGAGAGAGAGAACACACACCATAAGATGCCTTCCAAATTCCACACTTGGGACAAGGATTTGTGCACTTGCACACACACACACATACACACACACACTAAAATTTTAAAAAATATAGTTTAAAATTACTTTATTATGTAATTATATAATGTATTGTATATTTTTTTACATTTAAAGAACGGAAGTTATATGACACCTTAGCACTTAGCAATAAGGCTTAGCAGCTAATAAATTATTTCACTTCCTGAAGATCTCTCTTTTTTTATAATAGCATATACTTATATTTTATGTATAATATATAAATATAATATAAAATATTAACATATAATATACACTGCATAATTATATAATATAATATGTTTATATATAATATAATAAGCAGTCACTTCTGTCTTCTTTGTGTCCAAAGAGAAATCATTATCGGGAACTTTCTATATAGGGCATTTGACATATTACCTTTAAGTACACATTAGAAAACAATACATAAACCTGGTGAAAAGGGTCAGTGTATAAACTACCTGTTTAGTCCCAGGAACTAGGTGACAAAGGAAAGAGAGAATTGACTTTTATAAAGCTTTCCTTTGACCTCAGAGGGGGTGTACTATGGAATGTACACACACACACACACACACACACACACACACACACACACACACACAAACACAACACACCCCAAAAACAATAATAAATTTGAGACTATCAAGTACAAATTTCATTTGTATTTCTGAGGGTTATAAATAGTGTCATGAGAGTGCCTCATTCTGACATTGGCTTTTTACGCTCAACTTTATACTTTTTGATTCATCTCTGAAAGCTACACGTGAAAGCACTTCTTTGGTGAAAGTTGGGTATTTTTTTGTTAGTGAGGAAATTTCATTCTTCCTTCTCCACTTAATGTCATTTGCCTGTTATACGCACACCTACATAACTGTGAGTGCCTTCTGGTTTACAAACTTGGATTTCTTGAAGGTGGATGAGCACATAAGAGGCAAAGCAAGAGGAAGCAGAACAGTTGGTGGTCATGTAAATCTCCACTTCCCTGGTCATCAGAGGAAATTAACATAAAAGAAAAGTCTATGTGATTTCTATCCCAGAAGCCAAAGTCAAGATCCCCTGACAATGGCCTGTAACAACTGCACGGAACAACACAGCTGACGGAGATGGGTCCTTCACAATTTACAGTTGTTACACAACACAAAGAGCTACTTGTATGACCATGCAGGAAAACAGTTCCCATAAAATAGTTAAGGGAATGCATCTGAAACTCCAGCTGTCCCTGAGGAGCACAGGGAGACTGGAGAAAAGCAAGCTGTGACTTCAGCATGGATTGTCCCTGGCCTGAATGAGTCTAATTCTTACACTCACTGTGCCCCCTGCCCCTGCAAATGAGAACCTCTCTACACTCTTCTGGGCTCAGCCCCACTGCCGAGCTTTGCTGGGGCCTCAGCTGCAGGTTTGTGTGTGGGCTGCAGGTGCCTGGAGAGCGCTGTGCACTTGCTGCACAGAAGTAGGTGGCTGAGTCCCCAGGCTGAGAGTCTGCGATGTGCAAGGAGAGCTGTTTCTCACTTTTACTGAAGAAGATGGTGAATCGTCCATCTTCCTTTTTATTGGACACAGATAGTATGGAGGTCAGGAGTGCAGGGTCTTCCCCAGGGAGCTGCTGGTACCATGGGAAGTAGTTAAATAAGTTGTTTTCATAAGTGCAGTTCAGAATGGCAGTATATCCTTCAGGCACTGTCAGAGACTGGGGACTTTGTTTCACCTGCTGCTGGTCATGTCTCTCCTTCTGCTGGCCACTGACCCCTGTATAGAGAAATAACAAGTGTCATTAGGTCCGCAGGTATACACTACCTGCTTATGATTTTGACATTTATGACTTGGCCTGGTGATCCAATTCCGTCCTCCCTCTATATAATCACACATCCTGGGGTTTCTCCCCATGACTCACAGGCTAGGTGAAGGCCTAGGACTAGAAACGATGCTTTCAGGGCCTTGTCCATTCCTCCTAGACTAAAGCTAGCTAGCTGAGAACTCAGGTGGCCTTTTCTTTCCCCACAGAACACTGACTCCAACTTCACGGGCACTCAATTCTTTCAGCTAGCTCTGCCCTTCAAACACTTTGTCTAAAGCTATTTTTGACATAGAGTGTTCTCCATTTGCTCAAATTTGGTGTCGCTGAAAATACAGTCATTGAGAATCAGAAGTCCCCTCCTTATAAGGACATTACATCCTGGTGGTAATGCTGCATGCTGTTATAGCCACCAAGAACAGCACTGTAGACATTGCTGTAACCGTAGACCTGTGCTTGGCTCCAACCTCATCAAAGAAGCTTCTTGCAGTAAATGGGAATTAACACAGAGACCCACTGGACAATGTGTATTGGGTGAGAGACTTTGGACACTCAGCCCTAAATGGGATGGTCTCATCAATGGGCTCCCCTCAAAGTTCAAGGATCTTTTTAGAAGATGAGATGGAAAGACTGTAAGAGCCAGAGGTTGTGAACAACTTTAGCAACTTGTGTTTTCCAGTCATAAGAGGACTGATGTACTTAGGAACTCACAGAGATTATGGCAGCATGCACAAACCCACAAAGGTTCAAATAGAAAAATCCAAGCACTGAGAAGGGGAAGTGAATATGTGGTGTCCTTCTTAACCAAGAAACTATCTGCAGTTAATTTCAGCTGGGAAAATCAGTTTTCCCCAGTGAAGTGTTAGCGGTATGTCAACCATACTCCGTGTGGCAGATTCCATGTACTGGACTCCACACAAAAATGCACTCCTTGCTTTAATTTTATTTTTTTTTTGTGGACATTTTGCTTCATTTTGTATTGTTTTGATTTTTTTCTCTCACTAGATTTCTGTTTTTTATTGGAGATGGAAGAAGAAAGATCATGAAGTTGGGTAGGTAGGGATGTGGGGGAAGAGCAGGGGAGCTAAAATATGATCAAAATATAGCTTATAAAAAGTTTAAATAAAATATTTTAAAAAAGAATTTAAAAAAAAAAACAGAAGAAAGGAAGGGTTACCAGTGAGCCAGGTTTTCTACTTGTAGGCATTTATCCAACTAACTGGAGTCACCGAGCTAGAGAGATAGCTACACTTATAGGTTTACCACAGCAAGGCCATAATAGCCAAGATGCAGAATCAGCCTGCTACCACCTGTCACCAGACAAATGAAGAAGATACTGCACATGAGACAAGAGAATATGTTCAGCCATATGGAGGAAATAAATCATGTCATTTGTATGGAAGCGGGTAAAGTTGTAAAGTATGATAATAAGCAAAATAGACACATAAGGAAAAATATCATAATTTGTTTTCATGTGTGAAAACTAGAAAAAGAAGAAAAAAGTTAAGATGATCTGAAGAGAGAAGCAATTTAAGTTGAGGAAGAACTGCTATGTTTGACTGCCTATTGTCTGGGCAGGGCTTGCGTGTCTTTCAATACAGGCACAGCTCCAATCGCCAACCTAGTCCTATCACTCAAGAACAGAAAACTGAAGCCTACCAAAGACACCCATATGTCTAGAGAAGATGATGAAGGAAAGAGTGTGGACACTGCCTCTCAATCCAGGCAGAGAAGGATCTTGATTGAGGAGATGTTTGAACTGGATTCAAACCATGAGAAGATTTCCCAGGAGAAAGGGCACATAACACACTTCTAGGCACAGGTCATATTAGTGTGGCAGAAGAGTGGGCAAGGTAAGGGTGACAACATTATAAATGTACATTAGAGAAGATAGTGTGGTCCTGGGCTTGAAGGATAGCATCAATCTAATAATATTCTATTTGTCAACCCTATGAGCTTGGGAGAGACAGATACAACATAGGTAGATGATTAGATAGATGCATTTGTTTGTTGTTCTCCAAATACATTTAAGCAAGGTAGGAGACAATTTATTTTTATTCAGTTTGCAGACACACATGCAAATAAATAAATAAATGCAATCCGATGAGTACACAGTCTCCGGCTCATTGATGAGTACTTAGAAGACACAAACTGCATCTGTCATGATGCAGTACTGCCCCTCTGTGGCCAAATATGGAACTCTTCACTCAACACTTTCCTGAGCTTCCTAAGCTTTCTGTGCAGAGACCCCTGTAACAATGGGTCTTCCCCCAACACCAATATTCCTTCTCATGGAAAGAGATTTTTGTCCTTGTTGAGGACGGCTATACACACTTTCTGTCCTGTCCTGAGGCGTGCCTCAGGGGGATCTGGAGTACTTAGAATGGTGGAGACACACCTGCCATGAGCAATGCTTTTGTGATGTGACATGCATACCACACCTGAAGTGAGGACTCCAGCCAGGTCACGACAGGTAAGTGCTTTCTTCCCCAAGGGTCAGCACACAGTAGGTCCTCAGGCTGCTTTTATGATTAGACTCCCCTTCTTCTTATATTAAAGGCAAGATTAAATTGGATTATAAATACTGAGTTATTAGATATTAAATTGGGAAAAAGACTTTCAATTGAATAATTATTTGACCTTCTTCCCAGCACTTGATATTAGTCACCACTTTACAGAAAGTCAAAATAATAGAGAAATGGGTGGATTTGCCTCGACACATATTCTGTAGAAGGCCATAGAGCGCCTTCCCATGTGGTTATCAATAAGCCACACTCATCCTTTTTCAGAGTCAGCTAAAACTGTTTGTCCATTTTCATAAATTGGGTTCCTCTTTCTCTTTTAGCCATTAGAGATCTTTATATACTCTGTTTAAAGCTCTTTGAACAATTTGTGTTTCAAGTACTTTCTTTTGTTTGTTTATTTAATCAAACACTCCCAGACCTGTTCCCAGAGAGTTTCAGAGTAATGCTGACTAAAATTAAGGACCGACCTATAAATTGAATGTTGGCTCACAATAATTATTAGAAGATTCAGTAGATTCAAATTTTCTCTAAAGTGTACTATAAATTCAAGGTAATATTATGAAAATTTCCATATTTTTTATTTTAGAAATATATGAACTGGACTAGAGAGATTGCTCAGAGGTTAAGAGCACTGTGTACTCTCTCAATGGTTCTGAGTTCTATTCCCAGCAACCACATGGTGGCTCACAACCATCTAAAATAAGATCTGGTGCCCTCTAGTAGCCTGCTGGCATATATGCAGGCACAATACTGTAGAAATAGTAAATAAATACATCTTAAAAAAATCTGTCTTAAAAATGATTTTTTAAAAAAGAAATGCAGCGTTGTAGAAAACTTCTGATCCCAATTGGTCCAGCATTTCAGACTGTCTCACACAGGACTCCTATTAAGCCTGGAATTTCTCAACATTTAGAAAATGGACCACAAATGCTATCCCTGGCTTGCTTAACCCCAAGTTTTTGGGCCTCTTCAAAGGTATTATTCGCCCTAAATCAGCCTGAAGAAACCTTAAGAGAATGATGTTCCATTTCCTCTAAGGGGCTTAGGTAGGTTTCTGTTTGCTCTCTTGGGCTACAGATGCTTATTTTCATCGGGACATGGTTGTAAGTTGTTACTGGTCTTATACAGATAGAAAACTAGGTTGGACTCAGGGACATCTCTCTTTTCCTTTATCTTTCTTTTGTAGGTAAGGATATAGGAGCTGAAAAGAAAGAAAGGGGATATAGAAATATAGAGGCAGGATAGAACAAAAGGTAGATTTTGAATCTACACCTCAACTCAAGGCCTTAATTGTTATTCACAAATAAAGTTATTTTTAATTCATTTATATAGACTTTTGTATATTGATGCAAAATAAGTGTAATTTTGATACATTGGTATAGAATTCAAATCTAAGGTTCTATTCTAATATGAGTTATTATACCCATCCAACTCAATTACAATACAAGGTTTACTTCCAATACCTTGAAAGTGAGGCTGCAGCCTATTTAGGATAATTAAGTAATTCTAGCTAATTGTTAGTTGAACAAATCATAGTCATGTCAAATATTAGTCTAATTTTATCACAAGAATATATATCCTAGGTCTAACAGATAGATATGATTTTATAGATATATAAGGTAAAAATAGTTAAATACAGACTTCAAAAGCCTCAGAGACCTACAGAATATGGCATTTAAAGATGTTTTTATTATTCTAAAGATTCTTTGACAACAAGACAAGCTAACTCCTGGCAACACCCTCAAAGAAGATGATAATCATCAAAGAACCTCCTTATGGAGTTGGCTTCAAATGTGGCAAACCAGTCACTGGGCAAAATGTTCTCATTTCTGCTACAAACAGAATTCTGCTTAAAAATGGGGAAGACTAGGTACAGGTAGAGTCGACGGTTGCACTCTGCCAAGACAGGGTAAGAAAGTCCTCATAGTTCCTGCCTCGCAAATATGTCTGCTAGATAGATTGGGCCAGAAGGCTGAAGGCGATGCTCAAACGTGATAGAGAGTGTTGTGTGACTGTTCAAGAGGTAAACTGTCTGTCATTTTTTCATTTTGGAAGCTGCTAACCTGCACTTCTGGTTCACTCAGGCATTTAAGTTGAATCCAGGACGTGGAGAAGAAAATCGGCAGCAAAGAAGAACAAGTCAGAAAAATGGAGCTAGAATAAAACAAGGAAATTAAGATCTGGAGCAAACAGAAAAGAATTGTTGGAAATGAGAAACATAATGAATGAAAACACACAGTGGGAAAAAAAGCATTATTAAAATACTCAACCCAAATGAATGAATGAATGAATGCATGAAGGGAGTGTTTCTTAGGAGTTATCGATGAGAGTAAATATTAGGGACAGAGAACAAAGGTGGTAAATACTGCATCCAAGCATTACTAAGGAAATAAAATAATATAAATGAGTGTGACCTCAATGACCAAGACTTTTGAGAAAATATGTAGAGACCAAATCCCCAAATTGATGAGGAAAAGGAGCTGAGAAGAACACTGAGAGCATAGAGACACCATTCAAAATATCATAACAAAAATATTTCCAAAAGTAGAGAAATAAACAGGTATTTGAACACCAAAGGTCCTTAGAACCCTAACTAGACATGACCAGAGAAGAACCAGTCTATGAAGCATTTCAGTCAAGATGCCAAAAATAGAAAGCAAAGAAACAATGTGAGAAGACATGAGGAGAAAACGCTCTACATGCAAAGACAGGAATACCAGGATAACATCAGGCTCTCCCTCAGCAGTCCTAAAGGCAGAAATGATGTAATTCAAGCACCGAAAGTAGATAAATGTTAGACTAGATTGTTATACCCAGAAAATTAGCTTTTAAAACTGGTGGAGAAATAAAGACATTTAAACACAAGAATGAGCTAAGGGAGTTCATGACTATCAAGTTAGCACTGCAGAAGATATTAAAAGGATAATATACATAGAGGAGGAAGAAAATCCTAATCAATGGGAGAAAGAACAAAATATCTGTGCTTTTCAAGTATTTTCTGACTGAGATGAGATAAAATCTAAAAAAAGTTTTAATTTTTATTTTTCTGATGATGAAGGATGTAGAACATGTTTGTAAGTGTTTTGTAGTCATTTGTATTTCATTTTTAGAAAACACTGTTTTACTTTGGGTTGTTTGTTTCTTCACATTTAATTTTTTGAGTTCCTTATATATTTCAAATAATAACTCTCTGTCACATGTATAGCTATCTGGTAAGGCTGTCTCTTTACTTGGAAAATGGTATCTTTTGCTATACAGTAAATATTTTAGTTTCATGAGGTTCCATTTATCAACTATCGGTCTTACTGGTGCACTTCTTGAGATTCTGTTCAGATAATCCTTTCCTGTACAATGAATTAATCCATATTCTCTGTCTTTATCTTCTATCTGATTTAGGCTATCAGGTCATGTGCTGAGGTCTCTGACCCATTTGAAGTTGAGGTGTTTATAGGGTGAGAGATGAGGATTGAGTTTTATTCTTGCATATGTAGCTATCAAATTTTATCACCACAATGTGTTGAAGATGCTTTCTATTCTGCAATGTTTATTGTTGGCCCATTTCTCAAAAATCAGCTGGCTGTAAGAGTGTGGGTTTAACCCTCAGCAAATTGGCTGGATAAAATATTAATTCAAAAAAGTCTGTAGACAAATGACAAGCTTGCAGAGGAAGAAATTAGGAATCCCACACCCTTCACATTAGCCACAAGCAATATAAGATATTTAGGAGTTACTATAACCAAGCAAGTGAAGGACTTGTTTGAAAAAAATTTCAAAAAGCTGAAGAAAGAGATTGAAGATGACATGAGAAGATGGAAGGATCTTCCTTGCTCATAGATCGGGAGAATTAACATAGCAAAAATGGCCATCTTACCAAAAGAAATCTACAGAGTCAATGCAATCCCTATCAAAATACTGACACATTTTTTTAAAAAGACATTGAAAGTTCAATTCTGAGCCGGGCGTGGTGGCGCACGCCTTTAATCCCAGCACTTGGGAGGCAGAGGCAGGCGGATCGCTGTGAGTTCGAGGCCAGCCTGGACTACAAAGTGAGTCCAGGACAGCCAAGGCCACACAGAGAAACCCTGTCTCGAAAAAACAAAAAAACAAACAAACAAAAAAAAAGAAAGTTCAATTCTGAACTTCATATGGAAAAACAAAAAACCCAGAATAGCTAAAACAATCTTGTACAATAAAAGATCCTCCGGAGGAATCTCCATACCTGATCTCAAATTGTACTATAAAGCAACAGTAATTAAAACAGCATGGTACTAGCAGAGCAACAGGCTGGTTGATCAGTAGAATCGAATCAAAGACCCAGATATGAATCCACACACATATGGTCACTTGATTTTTGACAAAGAAGCCAAATCCATTCAATGGAAAAAGGATAGCATCTTCAACAAATGGTGCTGGTCTAACTGGATATCTATGTGTAAAAAAATGCAACTGGATCCATATTTGTCACCATGCACAAAACTCAAATCCAGGTGGATCAAAGACCTCAACATAAAACCAGAGACACTAAGTCCCTTAGAAGAAAAAGTGGGGAAGAGCCTGGCACATATTGGCACAGAAGACAACTTCCTGAACAGAATACCAACAGTCCAGGCCTTAATGTCAACAATTAATAAATGGGACCTCATGAGGCTGAGAAGCTTCTGTAAGGCTGGAGACACTGTCAAGAGAACAAAGCGACAGCCCACAGACTGGGAAAAGATCTTCACCAACCCTACATCTGACAAAGGTCTAATATCCAAAATATATAAAGAACTCAAGAAATTAAACACCACCAAACCAAATAACCCAATTGAGAAATGGGGCTTGGAACTAAACAGAGAATTCTCAACAGAAGATTATCAAATGGCTGAGAAACACTTAAAGAAATGCTCAACCTCCTTAGTCATCAGGGAAATGCAAATCAAAACAACTCTGAGATTCCATCTTACACCCATCAGAAAGGCTAAGATCAAAAACTCAAGCGACACCACATGCTGGCAAAGATCTTGGGAGAGAGGAACACTCCTTCATTGCTGGTGGGAATGCAAACTAGTACAACCACTTTGGAAATCTATCTGGTGCTATCTCAGAAAACTGGGAATAGGGCTTCCTCAAGACCCAGCTATTCCACTCCTTGGAATATACCCAGAAGATGCTCCAGCACACAACAAGAAAATTTGCTCAACCATGTTCATAGCAGCCTTATTCATAATAGCCAGATCATGGAAACAGCCTAAATGTCCCTCAGTAGAAGAATGGATAAAGAAACTGCAGTACATTTACACTATGGAATAGTACTTAGCTATTAAAAACAAGGGATTTCCAAAATTTGTGGACAAACGGATTGAACTAGAAATGATCATAATGAGTGAGTTAACCCAGAAGCAGAAAGAGTTAAATGGTATATACTCACTTATATCTGGACACTAGCCCAAGGGGCATGTCCCATGAAAGTCTTCACTTACCAGGAAACTGGGACAGAGGGGAGGACATCCTATTGGGGCTCTAGATGAGAGAAGCATGGGAGAATAGCAAAGTAGAAGGATCTAAAGGGTCCTAGAAACCTACAAGAAGAACATTATGATAGGCAGATTTGGGCCCAGGGGTCCCGCTCAAACTATGGCACCAGCCAAGACAGTACGGGCCGTAAACTTCAAACCCCTCCCCTGATCTAGCCAATGGACAGGACATTCTCCACAGTTGAGTGGAGAGTGGGGTCTGACTTTTACATGTACTCTGGTGCCTCATATTTGACCATGTCCCCTGGATGGGGATGCCTGTTGGCACTCAGAGGAAGGATAGCAGGCTACCAAGAAGAGACTTGATACCCTATGAGTATATACAGGGGGAGGAGGTCCCCCTCAGTCACAGTCAGAGGAGAGGGGAGTAAGGGGAAAATGGGAGGGAGGGAGGAATGGGAGGATACAAGGGATGAGATAACCATTGAGATGTAATATGAATAAATTAATAAAATTAATAAAAAATTAAAAAAATTAAAAAATAACAACAAAAAATAAAAATAAAATAAAATAAAGGTGTATGTATATGTGTGGGTTCCTCGATTCTACTCCATTGATCAATGAGTCTGTTTCTATGCTATTATTATGCTGTTTTTATTTCCATAGCTCTGTAGTGTAACTTGAAATTTGAGTTGGTGGTACCTCTAGCAGGATTTTAGTTGTACAAGATGCTTGTGGCCATCCTGTGTCTTTTGTATATCCATACCAAACTTGATGTTGCTTTTCAATTTCCATAAAAAATTGCTTTGGAATTTTGATGAGGATTATGTCGAATCTGTAGATTTCATTTGTTAAGGGTGGCCATTGCTCTTGCTAGGTTTTGTCAGCTTGATTCCTGTCAGAGCTACCTGGGAAGAGGAGCTTCCACGCCTCCATCAGACTGCTTGTCTCCAAGTTTGTATGGTGTTTTCTTTATTAATGATGTGGGAAGGCCCAGCCCTCTGGAGATAGTGCCTATCCTGGAACCACAGCCCTGCATGGTTATAACAGAGCAGGGCTCAGAACACCATAGACAGCAAGACAGTGAGCAGGTTCCCCATGGTCTGTGATGCCTTGAGCTTCTGGCCTGAGTCACTCAGTGACTGAGTGTGATATGAGCTATAAGATGAAACAAACTCTTTGCTCCTCAAGTTGCCATTTGTCATTGTGTTTTATTGTAGCCATAGAAACCTTAAAATAGCAGTTTTCTTCACATTAATCCTGCCAATTTATGAGCATGGAAGGTGTTTCCATCTTTTGATATGGTTTTGAGTGTGTATATTAAACATTTGAAAGTTTTCATTATATAAATTCACTTTCTTGATAAAACATATGTATATATCTATATACACTCATAAGTACTATATATATATATATATATATATAGAGAGAGAGAGAGAGAGAGAGAGACATATATGTATAATGAGGCATAGTTGTGTTGGCTCTGTTTCTTAACAATTAGACTTTATTATACAACCCAACTATCCTATACAAGAGGAAAAAGGGTTAAAGGGAAACAAAAATAAACCTTCCAGTATCTGGTCCACAAGATGGATCCCTAGGTGTCTCTGGCTTACAAGCTGGTCCGGCCTGCATGCTGGTCCTCTCCCCATCCATGTGTACTCATATTCAGAACCTGCCTCAGTGGTCTCCTCTCCTCTCCACCTTTGCCTTGCTCCAGCACAACCTCACCATCCTCCTCCAGGTTCCTGCCTCCCATTGATGTTCGATTAGAAACACAATAGCCAGGCCTGAGTCCCCTGAATTCCTGACCCAGGATGGCTTCACTCAGTATAACACAATGTTAATCTCAGTGAGGTTTAAATGGTGTTCCCAAGTAGCGGAGCCAGAGGCAAAACCGCCAAGATGCCAAGATGTGTGGTGTGTGTGTGTGTGTGGTGTGGTGTGGTGTGTGTGTGTGTGTGTGTGTGTGTGTGTGTGTGTGGTGTGTGGTGTGTGTGTGTGTGTGTGTGTGTGTGTGCGCGCGCATGTGGGGTGTGTGTGTGTATTTCTTGATTTCTTTCTTGATGTGTTTGTCATTTACATACAGGAAGGCTACTGATTTTAGTGTGTTAATTTGGATTTTCTGCCTCTTTCTTTTGGGTAGTTTGGCTAAACTTTGGTCAAGCATGCTCATCTTTTCAAAGTACTATCCTTTTATTATTTTCTATAGTTCCTTTTAATTCATATTTCACTACTTTCAGACCTGATTTTGATAATTTCTTCCTCCTTACAGTTTTGGACGTTATTTTATTTTTTTGTTTTGTTTTTCTAGGACCTCTGGGTGCATTATTAAGTTACTTTGAGAATTATCAATTGTTTTGGTGTAGACAGTGCTATAAATATTTCTTTTATGGATGCTTTCATTGTGTTTCACTGATTTTTGTATGTTGTATTTTGATTTTCTTTCAATTGTAAGAATTTAACATTTTCTTTCTTTCTTTTTCTTTTTTGTAAAGATAAGAGGATTATTTGACTGTGAAATTTGCTTAGCAATTAAATAGGAAGCTAATTTTGATCCCCAAGGAGAAAGACAGTGTCAAGTAACGGGAACTGCCAAAACCTAAATGGATTCCTCACCGTGCACCAGTCACTGGATTTCCTAATTGGCCAGTTCTCAGAGTAGGGGTCTTTGTGTCCACTTTGACAGGCTTGGGATTACCTCCAGCATCCTGAGCACAGTCCATGGGGGCTTTTTATTTATGTTTTACATCTCTAGAAAAAGAATCCCAGGACTTTCCCTCCTGTATGCTTTCATCTTGCTTCTTCATTGTCCATGATGCCAGCTGAGGTTGTCAGTACAATGAAGCCAAACTGACAGGGCGGAAGCAGATTGTGCTGCCACTTTTCTAGGTCCTCGAGTTGCACATCAAATTACTCCACACTTGTTCAGCCTGCCTGTGAGGTTCACAACAATCTTCCCAGCTCTGTGGTCATCAGTGATCTCAAATTCACCAATGTAGTCATGCTTTATCATCACAGTTAGGAACCGGACGATGACTGTGGAGCCTGATGAGCACCTGGCGTTTGCCTCTATTCTCAGCTTTGTTGATGCTCTTGAGAGTGTAGGAACCAGGCCCGACTGGGCTGCCTGCCTGTCTTGCTGTTTCATGTCCTGTTTCTAGCAGCTTCCATGTCTGTGTTTATCCTGGTTAGCTAGTCGTGTTTACTGCTCTGAGAACGCGCCCCTCCCTTCCTCGAGACTTCTCCTCCTGTGTGCGATTACCTCTTGAGGGATTTCACCTGAGAGGAGGATGCCTGTTTGGCTGCCTATAAGAAGGCTCTTTGGAACTCTGAAAAAGAATAATAAACCACTGCTGTGGCTGCTGCAGCGGCTGCTGCTCTCTTAGCACAAAGGACCCGCTGTGTTATTGTGTGTGTTTGTGTGCGTGTGTGTGTGCATGAGTTAAATCCGCAGCCCCTTGCCCTTGACTCGGTACTGCGGTGGCACGGGTGCCACAAGTGGAGGTCCCACTGAGATCAGGGAAAGAAGGGAGGAAACTGAAGGATCGCCCAGGGAAGTTGGCCAGTACCTCAAGGAGGTAGGAAATGGGCGTATTGGAAATAGGTGCCACAGGTTTGTCCACGGTTCTGGTGGACTAGTGATTAAGGCACCGGGATTAAGCGTGAGAGTGTTAAAGATTTTATAAAAACAATAGAATTGAGTAGTCCTTGGTTTGTGGTATCGGGAGAGCTAAATGTCCAAGATTGGGATCAGGTGAAGTCTGATCTCCAGAGGACTTTACGAAATGAAGGGTCCAACAGTGTTCCTATCGTTACCTTTTCGTTATGGCGTCTTGTTAGAGATGCGCTTAGGAGCGAGGATGAGAAAATAAGAGAGCAGCTAGGAAGTTTGGAACTTGCCCTAAATGAAGTGCAGGAGGAGCAATCTGTAAAATCTTTGGCCTCGTCTGAGATTGCCTCTGATATATCTTCTTCTAATTCTGAGGAGGAAAGAAGTTGTTGAGGGAGTGTAAGATTGAAGGAAAAGAAACTAGAGGAGAGCGGCCCCCGGCGTATAACCCGGATTATCAAAGTCAATTATCTTTGGCAAAGCCTTCTGCTCCCCCTCGGGGAGTAGTCTTTCCAGTAGTTGAAGTGCCTCACCCAACTAACCCAGGGCAAACGCAGAGACAGCATGAAGCCCTCCAGTTTAAAGACATAGAACAGCTTAAGGAGGCAGTTATGGCCTATGGTCCACATGCCCCTTTTACGATTGCCATTTTTGAATCCTTCACAGGACAATTCTTAACACCTAGTGATTTGCAACAAATGTGTAGAGCAGTCCTCAGTGGGGGTGATTATTTGCTTTGGCGCAGTGATTATCAAGAACAGTGTATTCAGACCGCCGCACGTAATGCAGCAGCTGCGGTTCCACAGAGAAACGTGGATATGTTAGCAGGCATGGGTTTGTATACTGAACTTAGTGCCCAGATACAATATGACCCAGCTGTGTATGCACAGATTGCAACTTGCGCCATGAGGGCTTGGAAGTCCTTGCCTAATAAGGGGGCAGGAGAACAGCTGTCTAAAGTGGCTCAGGGACCCTCGGAGCCCTTCCAGGAATTTGTTGATTGCCTTATGCAATTGACAGGAAGGATTTTTGGAGATATGGAAGGAGCCATGCCTATTATTAAACAATTGGCCTTTGAAAATGCTAATAAGTATTGTCAGGAAGCCCTTCGGCCTTATAAATATAAAAGTGTGAATCTGAAAATTTGCCGAAGTATAGATACTTCTCACATAATGGGACAAGTAATAGCTTCTGCTGTTCGGGGACGGTCATCTTCTGGGGGAGTCTGGCCGAAAACATGTTTCAGATGTGGCCAGATAGGACACCTTAAGAGAGAATGTACTCGAAGGGAGACTGGACAAGCTCGAGATAGAGTTGATCATACTAAGCCAGGTTTGTGTCCTTGTTGCCAACAAGGGTATCTCATGTGCTCCATGGTGACAGTGCAGAAAGATGGTGGAGAGAGGCAATTTTTATTTCTTGATCCTTTCTTTTCTTTCTTTTTATTGGTTTTCCAAGACAAGTTTTCTCTGTCTAGCCTTGGCTGTCTTGGACTCGCTTTGTAGACCAGACTGGCCTCAAACTCACAGTGATCCGCCTGCCTCTGCCTCCAGGACAGCCAAGGCTACACAGAGAAACTCTGTCTTGAAAAACCAAAACCAAACCAAAGCAAACCAACAAACAAACAAAAAACCCAAAAAACAAACAAACCAAAAATCCCAAACCAAACCAAAAACCAAAAACCGAAAACCATGGATGCCTGCCTTTGCCTTTCTTTCCTTCTGCTCCTTAACTTTTATGAGTTCAGCAAACTGTGGCTTAAATGTTAACATGGTTTCAGTCCTACCATCAGTTTCTCTATTAGCTCAAAACTCTACATTTCTGCTTCAGGAGGGAGTATGTATTGAGAAATAAAGATAAAAGCCAAAGTTTTGAACCCAAAGCTTACCTGAGGGTGAAACTCTACCAGATACAGGAAAGAGACGTTGAACTAGACAGATGTGCTGTGGTGTCTTTCTGCTGTCTTGTGACTGGGAAGGGCCACACCCACCCAGCTGCAGGTTTGTGTACAGGCTGCAGGTGTGTGGGCAGCACTGTGCATCCATAGCACAGAGATAAGTGCCTGAGTCTGTGATCTGGGAGGAGGAAATGTGCAAAGAGCTGTGACGTTCCTTAGTGATGGTTGTGGATGTCAGTCTTCCACTTTGCTTTGTTCCAGAAGGATTGTAAAACAGGCTGACGAGATGTCCCCCAGGACTTTGGTAAAACCACTGCGTTTGGGTTATTGAGTTGGAAGAGTTGCACTGCAGTGTTGCATTCTCCCCCTCCTGCAGAACCAGGGACACAGGACTCTGTACCACTTGCTGCCCTTTCACCCCTGACAGAAACAGAGAAAGAGACACAGATGGCTGTCACTGCAGTGTCCACTGAGCCCTGCATACACCCCATGTCCTTTGAGAAGGTGGGAGCTCTGTAGGACTCCTGAGCTGCATTCCCCACCCCTCCATGTGCTGAGGCAAATCCCCTCAGGTGCCCTGATTGTGGACAGCCAGACTCACAGCAATCCTGGGTGCACAGAAGCCCCAGCAGAGAGCACAGCAGCTTCTTCATGGTGCTTGTGTGGCTGCTGGAGACAGAAGCAGGGAACCAACCCCTGGGCTGTGGTGTCAGGGTGGCTGCTGAAGTGGCTCTCCTCCTGCACCAGCCAGCTCCACCCATGCCAGGCCACACCCTGCTGATTCCCTCCCAGTCTTCAGAGCCTGAAGCTCCTCCCACAGCAGGCCTGGCTGAAAGTCTGGGTGGAGCATAGTGTGAGAAGATGATCCTTCTTTGATGACACTGAGGTTGTAAGAATATAGGTGCATGCTCTGACTTAAATATCTTTATTTACCTATGAATTAATTTAAATGAGACACTTAATCATACACAGTGACAAGATAATAACTATTATGTAATATAGATTGAATGAGCCCCCTTTCTTGAAATAGATAAAGTATGTGACTTGAACACTCAGGCAACCAATGTTTGTGCTCAATATTTTTAAAGGACCCATAAGGAGGACATGTAGTGGGGAAAACAAACCAAAGTCCATATGTGCCACCCTGTTCCCATTTCCCTTGGGGTAGCCAGGCTCTTTGGGCACCAACTGGGAGCAGGTGAGCGCAGTGCAGGGTCTTGGTCAGGAATAAGTGCACTAGCAGAGAACACCCTGGAGAAGAGCTTCAGAGAACTGATTCTGTTTATTGGGAAGGGGCATCACTTATACCCCCAGGGAAGTGACCTGGGTCTCTGAGGCAAGTTTTGTGTGGCTGTATACCATTGGTCAGGGCAGGAATGCTTACAGATGCTTCATCTGCATACTTAGGGGCTGCGTGTGTGTGTGTGTGTGTGTGTGTGTGTGTGTGTGCGTGCGCGCGCGCGCGCACCTTATAAGGTCATCCAGGGACTGAGGTCTTATAACCATCGGGGTGACCGATTCTCACTGCAGTGATGACAGTGGCAGCAGGCTTTGTGGTTCTGGGTTGGAAGTGGGGATGTGGCCAACTCCAGCCATCCTCATGGTGAAGTGGTAGGGTTGAAGCTCCCTCGACCTTTCCTCCTTTTACCCTGAGCCATTACCAGTCCGGCACATAAATTCCAGGAGGATAGAAGTAAGAAGTTTTGGTCTGCTATCGTACATGGCGACTACAGGGAACAACAACGCATTGCCCATTTGTAACAATAGAGGAATGTATTTTAAAGTTTTATAGATATGTCAAATCCCTGGACATACATGAGGCTGGGCCATGGTCTCTTATTTTGCAAGCCTCGTGTAGTTTGTACCCTGCCCTGCACCTGTGACTCAGCATAGGCGCTCCCAGCTCCCTCAATCTCAAGGATCCTCAGGTGGAAAGATTTTCACATTTCCTGCACTCAAGTCTGAGAGCCCTCCATACCTGAGACAGGCTGACTTCCTGGTGTGAGCTTCAGGAGGCCATGGAGACCCAGGCGAGGATGTCCCACATGCAGGAAAAGACCTCCAGGGACAAGGGATGAGCAGGTGCCCCCACAGCTGGCTACAGCACATGCACAGATGCAGCCAGTCGGCTGTAGGTGGGGGTGGGCGCCCTGGCCTCTGCTGTGTGGGGAACTCAGCCACAGGAGGGTCTCTGTCCAGGGTGAAAGTGCAAAGTACTCTGTCTGTGAAGAAGCACTAGAGCTGAGTGGCACTCACAGAGCACTCCAAGCTTCAGGGTGCACAGCAAGGGCAGCAAGGCGAGCAGGAAGCAGGTCACTCCTCCTGGGAGATTCCAGGAAGCTAGGAAAGCCTGAAGAGTGGAAGAGGTAGACAGGGGTTGCTCTGAGCTTAAGGAGACGTTCATTCCTTCATCCCAGGGAGACTGAAGGAACTGGCACGAAGAGCCATCTATTCTTGACAAACCATCTTCCTCAGGCATTCTTCCTCCATTGTTTAAAATCCTCTACCTAAAATATATCCAGTCAGGACTCTTGCTTTAGTAGTAGAGAAAGTAGATTCTGGTATCTTTCCTCACAGCTACAGAAAAGTCATTTACTATTTAGAGAACAGTGTCCCCTGGAGGGCAAATTACAAATTAAGTTTACAGTTTAATTTTGCTTCTCAATGTCTGGTTTGTTTTTGTCAACGTGACATGAGCTGGAGTCCCTTGGGAAGAGGAAACTTGAACTCAGTACTTGCCCCATCAGGTTGGCCGGTGGGCATGTCCATGAGGCACTTTCTTGATTAATGACTAATACAGGAGGGCCTAGCTCACTGGCTGTGTCCTGGGGGCATATAAAAGAGCAGGCTGAGCAAGCCATGGACAGTCAGTCAATAAGCAGGTTTTTTTTTTTTTTCATGGCTCTTTTTCAGTTTCTGCCTGGATTCCTGGCCAGATTCCTGGATTCCTGGATTCCTCAATGATGGATTACAGCCTGTAAGCTGAAATAAACCCTTTCTCTCCCGTATTGCTTTGGCAAATAGTTTGTCTCAGCAACAAGGGAAGTAACTAGGACAGACATTGGTACCAATTCTGATGGAGCTGACCCTGTGGCTTTTTATGCCCTGGATTGTTCTGTGTGTAAAAGGTAGAGTTTGGAGCTTTTGACTGTGCTTAATGAGATGTGGGAATTTCGAAGATAGGAAGGCTGACAATGTCTGGCCTGTTTAACAAGTTTCCTGGGGAAGCTTGTGAGTTCCTCAAGGACTCTATTTGGAATGTTTGTGTGATATTTTGAATTAAGAATCCATGGTTTCAGGTTAATTAGGGCTAAAGAATCAGCTGTGATTGACAAGAGACCAGCACCTCTAAGGTGAAATGTCTGCTTTACTGGGGCAATTGATGCTGATTAGGTGGATCTGAAAAAGTATCTAAGATTAATAACAGACCAGATTCATTAAGTTGAATCTAGGAAGTATTTCATCAGGGTGTGTACACAGATGTGGTCCAGAGTGGGCCAAACTTGCATCTTAAGATGGAAGCCAGATTTGTTCAATAACATATAAATGTCTTTCAGAAAAACAAAACAAAACAACAACATAGTGATGGAAGAGGTCAGGTAGAGATTTGAGGTAGGGTCAGAGACCTTGAAGATGCCATAAGAGGCTATTCATAAAGGTGAAGCTTCCTGGTAGTGGGGACCCCAGCGAGATGAAGATGTTGTGGCTACTGTGGGATGAGCACCGAGGGCTGCAGTAGGTATGGAGAAGATGTTGCTTATATAAGCGTATGAGACAAGCTATGTTTGCTGTGGCTTGTAGAGCCATAGAAATTGTACTGCCCAAGCCCCGTGGAGCCCAGAAGACCATGAATTACTCCAGAGGCCAGACACCAAGCTACATTATTAGATTTACACTGGAGAATGTTGAGTTTTACTTTGGTAAGACTGTAACTGTGCCTTGGTCCTTCATCTTTGATTCCACCAGAGATTTGGGTATTTTAAAGAGACCAGACTTTTAAAAAAATATTTATTTATTATGATTTTTAAATTAACTTATTCATATTATATCTCAATGGTTATCCCATCCCTTGTATCCTCCCGTTCCTCCCTCCTTCCCATTTTCCTCTTACTTCCCTCTCCTATGACTATGATTGAGGGGGACTTCCTCCCCCTGTATATGCTCATAGGGTATCAAGTCTTTTCTTGGTAGCCTGCTATCCTTCCTCTGAGTGCCACCAGGTCTCCCCATCCAGGGGACGTGGTCAAATATGGGGCACCAGAGTTCCTGTGAAAATCAGACCCCACTCTCCACTCAACTTTAAAGAGTTGGAATGTTTTAAACATGGTAGGCCCTGTAGAGCCTTGAAATTTATAGCACGCTTTATATCATGATATTAACATGAGATCTTAGAAATAACAAGAGAGGAAAATTGTGTTTTAATAGTGACGTCTCTGTGTGTCGCGAGTTGATATTTCAGCAATAACAAAAGAGGAAAGGCCTTCTTTTAATAGTGATATCTGTGTGTCAAGTTGATAAAGGGCAGATTCTGTGGGTTAGTGTTTTGTTAACATCATACAAACTAGGGTCACCCAGGATGAGGGAACCCCAATTAGGTATTTGCTTACATCAGATTCTGTGGGCAGGTCTCTAGAGGTACTTTGTTGATTGGTGATTGATCTGGAAGTGGACATTGATTGATCTCACTGTGGACATTCTGCTCCTGGTCTAGGGCCAGGCAGGTACCTGGTCCTGGCGTGTATGACAGAGCAAGTTGGGCTAGGCACAAGAAGCAAGCCAGAAAGCAGCCTTCCTTCTTGCCCAGAGTTCCTGCCCTGACTTCCTCAATGGTGGCCTGTCGCTTTAACCTAAATTAAACCCTTTTATCCCCCCCAACTTGCTTATGGTTCATGGTTTGTTGCAGCAAAGGAAAAGTATCTCAAACAGCCATATATCAAGGAAAAGTTATATTTTCTAAACTTTAGAAATCTAAGGTTGTTAGAATCTAAAGTGTTAAACTTGTGACTTTAAAATTATTTTAAGAACTGAAAATGTGCACAAAAATTTTTTAAAGTGTGAAAAATACAGTTTCGTAACATATTCTAAAGGAACCTGTCAGCAATATCACAGCTCAGAAAGCTATGTGCTATTTTATTGCTAAAGCTCTAAGCATCATCAAAATGCATCATGAGTACAATTTGGTTGATGATGCTAGACATGAACACAGTATTTGTTTTGTTTTGTTTTGTTTTGTTTTTCTCTGCACGGGAAACACTATAAATGCGCTACCATAAGAAGACCCAATTAAAAATTATGAAGCCATAAAAAAACCTACATAAGTACATCAAGTAAATTAAAGCTATTATAACAGACCTGAATCTTACATCCCCCAGTTTGTGTCACTAATTCAAAGTCAAATTCAACACATGTCAAACTGATTAGGGGCTTAGTTATTCCTTGATATTCTTATGAAATGTAACCTAATCCTAGAAGTGACACCTGTCATAGTGTAGGTGCTGCCAACAAGAGATTATGCCAGGCTTGCACACCAGGGGATGCCAGGCTTGCACACCAGGGGGCGGGAATCATGGCCATCACCTTCCTATTCTACTAACACAACTCTAGTTCTAGCAAGGTATTGTGAGTGCTAAATTATGCAAATAAACATATCAACAAATCAAAAATAACAAGTACCACTCAGTGAGGCAATTTTGTGCCAAAGAAGGACCACAAAGGACAGAGTCCTCTTTAGAAAGAGCAGAGTGTAGTGTGGGAGCCGTGAGCAGTGAAGTAAGAAAAGAATATTGGACGCACTTAGGGAGGAGAGACACAGATTCCAACACTGGAAACTGGTGGGAAGTAAACTGTTACTCTGAGCTAGGCAACCACAATGCAAAATAGCCATAGCTAAAGACTGTGAAATCTTAGTGGCAACACCTAAGTGCACAAGGAAAAAAGAAGTTGGTAGCACAATGAAAAAAAAAAGTTGGTAGCAAGTGAAAAACAAAGTTGGTAGCACATTTCAGTCAAACTGAATTATTTGCTTAAGCCAACTGCAAAATATGTTTATGGCCACTTTATCATCACCTAAAAAGTAAAGTTGTAATAACTGGTATCAGCCAATTCTAAGTGTGTAAGTTCATTAAGTTGTATAGACTTGGGGTCTAGTTAATTTTTTACTTGTTTTCAACATTTTCTTATAAATTATAAGAAAGGGGAATTTTGAGAGGAAAGACCTTCAAAAATATTTTAGTTTTAAAAATAATGTAGAACTCAAGACCACGTGACCATCCCAGTGCTCTCCTCATGGGCCTAATCTCAAAGTGAGGGACTCTGAAGCAGACTCTACATTACTCCACTGAAATCTTTTAGATCATTTATGACTACATGACTCAAAACAAAATTTTAATATACCGACTTATCACATTAATGCTCATACCATTGTAAGATAAGAAATATTCATCTCACTGATTTCTCTCTTTTTTTTAATAAGAGGAAGGCTAGCACTGAGATAAACAACCAGCTCTTACAACCTAAGCTATTGTACAACTTAGCCACTATCTTATTGGAAGGTACCTAGTTGTGCCCCTTTCCTAGCTGGTGCGAAGGGTAAAGCAACAAAGCATAGATGTGCAGTATTTAAGTGGTATATTGACTTAGGGTCCACTGGGTATATGTCTGAGTCATGTAGTTGGACCATATGGCCATTCTAATTTTAATTTTCAAGGAACCTCCACACTGGTGGGTATAGTGGCCACACCAGTGTATGTCCTGCAGTACATTAGGACTTCCCTTTCCTCACAGCCTCAGCAGTGTCAGTTTTTAAAATAATCACTTGACCAAAGTAAAATTATTAGCCTTTATTTGTGTTTCCTTGGTAGCTAAAGATATTGAAGAGTTTCCCAATATTTATTGGCTGTTCGTATTGATTTTTTTTGCGTATCTATCCAAGTCATTAGTTCATAAATTGACTAGATCATTTCATTTTCAAGAGGGAGTCTTTTGGAAGAGTTGAGGGATGAAAGGACCTGGAGGTGACAGGAGTTCCATAAGAAGATCAATGGAGCCAACAAATCTGGGCTGGCGGTGGGGGGGGGGGGGGGGGGGGGGTGGCTTGCAGAGTCTCATGCACCAACCAAAGCCCACCCAAGATGAGGACCTAGACCCTATGCTCAGATGTAGTCCATAGGCAGCACAATCTCTTTGTAATCCCCGTAATATGGGGATTAGGGGTTACTTCTGACATGGACTCTGGTACCCATTAATTGATCACTTTCTTCTGACAGGACTGCCTTGCCAGGCCACAGAGGAAGAGGATGCAGGCAGTCTAGATGAGACTTGATAGGCTGTGGTCAGATGACAGGGGAGGGGGCCTCCCCCTTTCTGAGGACTAGAGGAGGGGGGAGGGGAAAGAAGGAGGGAGGGTGAGGCTGGGAGGAGATAAGGGCAGGGCCTACAATTGGGGTGTAAAGTGAATAAATTAAAAAATTAAGTTCTTTACATAATCTAGAAGTTAAACCATTGTCTGAAACATAGTTGACAAAGAACATTTTCATATTTGGTAAGCTGTCTGTTGTCTCTATTTTCAGTTTCCTTTGTTATGCAGACACTTTTCAACTTCCCATAATAATAACTGTCTATCCTTGGCATTATTTCCTATATTCTTATTGAAGACTTTTACAGAATATTCTTATCTATATCTGTATATTGAAGAGGTTTTTTTTTCATTTATAGTCACATCTAGTGTCTTCTAGATCTACATTCTTACATTAATATTTTGATACATTGTGAGCTGGTTGGTTTTTTTTTGGTGGCAGAGTGGGAAATATGGATGTAGTTTCATTCCTCAACACGTAGAGATCTTGTTTTTCTAAAACTGTTCTCTCTATGAAGAGAAGACCAGCGGAGACCTGAGAAGCCCTGCAGGGGGTAGCAATGGTGTTCTCTTTATATTCTTTCTAAACATCACATTCTGTACCCTCTCACATATCTGTTTTCAGGAAAACATCACTCATCCTCTCACATCACATGACACAACTGAGTTTATAAAGAAAGCAGAAACTTCCACTTCAGTTAGCACACAGAAGCCGTGGTCCAGTGTGGGCCAAGGCTGCATGTCATGCAGGTAGCTAAACTTGGTAATGTATCATAGTCACTCAGGAAGTACTGGTTTTGAAGGCATGCAGTGCTTTGCAGGCACTGTGCAGCAAGTCCCAAAGGTGGGGGTGGAGAGAGAGTGAGGGGGGCGGTGGGAAGGAGAGTAGGGAGGGAGGGAGGGAGAGAGGAAGGGAGAGAGAGAGAGAGAGAGAGAGAGAGAGAGAGAGAGAGAGAGAGAGAGAGAGAGAGAGAGAGAGAGA
>OU015746.1:127226583-127364287 GCA_907169655.1 Acomys percivali | reverse complement strand
CCCGATCTCTCTAAAACTTTAAACATGAATGGGTGTTGGATTTTATCAAATGCTTTCTCTGCATCTAAAGAGATGATCATGTGGTTTTTTATTTTCAGTTTGTTTATATGGTGGATTACATTGATGGATTTCCGTATATTAAACCCTCCCTGCATGCCAGGAATGAAACCTACTTGGTCATGATGAATGATATCCTTTATGTGTTCTTGTATTCGTTTTGCAAGAATTTTATTTAGTATTTTTGCATCGATGTTCATAAGAGAAATTGGTCTGAAAATCTCTTTCTTTGTTGAGTCTTTGTGAGGTTTAGGTATCAACGTGACTATGGCCTCATAGAATGAATTTGGTAATGTTCCATCCAATTCTATGTTTTGGAGTAGCTTGAAGAGTATCGGTATTAGCTCGCCTTTGAAAGTCTAGTAGAATTCTGCACCGAAACCATCTGGCCCTGGGCTTTTTTTTTGGTTGGGAGACTATCAATGATTGCTTCTATTTCTGTAGGGGAAATGGGACTATTTAGCTTGTTTATCTGTTTTTCACTCAACTTTGGCAAGTGAAATTGATCCAGAAAATCGTCCATTTCCCTTAGGTTTTCAAATTTTGTGGCATATATGCCTTCAAAGTAGGATCTTATGATTCTATGTATTTCTTCAGTGTCTGTTGTTATGTCTCCCTTTTCATTTCTGATTTTGTTGATTTCAATACTGTCTCTCTGCCTTTTAGTTAGTTTGGCTAACGGTCTGTCTATCTTGTTGATTTTCTCAAAGAACCAGCTCTTGGTTTTGTTGATTCTTTGGACTGTTTTCTTAGTTTCTGATTTGTTAATTTCAGCCCTGAGTTTGATTATTTCCAGATGTCTACTCCTTTTGGGTGTTTCTGCTTCTTTTTTTTCTAGGGCTTCCAGCTGTTTTGTTAAGTTGCTTATGTGCGATATTTCCAATTTCTTTTTAAAGGCACTTAGTGCTATGAATTTTCCTCTTAACACTGCTTTCAATGTATCCCACAAATGTGGGTATGTTGTTCCCTCATTTTTATTGAATTTCAGAAACTCTTTGATTTCTTTCTTTATTTCTTTTCTGACCCATGTGTCATTTAGCAGAGAGTTGTTTAGTTTCCACGTACGTGTAGACTTTTTGTTGTTTCTGTTGTTGTTGAATTGCAGCCTAAGAGCATGGTGATCTGATAGGATACAAGGTCTTATTTCAGTCCTCTTGTATCTTGTGAGGCCTGCTTTGTGACCTACGATGTGATCAATTTTGGAGAAGGTTCCATGGGGTGTAGAGAAAAAGGTATATTCTTTCTTGTTTGGGTGAAAGGTTCTATAGATATTTGTTAGATCCATTTAACCCATGGCATTGGTTAATGATGTTATTTCTCGGCTTAGTTTCTGTTTCAATGACTTATCCTTCAGTGAGAGTGCGGTGTTGAAGTCTCCCACTATTATTGTGTGGTGATCGATGTGTGGTTTAAGTTTTTTTTAGCAGATCTTTTACAAATGTGGGTGCCCTTGTATTGGGAGCATAGATGTTCAGAATTATGATGTCATCTTGGTTGACTTTACATTTGATGAGTATGAAGTGTCCTTCTGCATCCCTTTGGATTAATTTTGGTTGAAAGTCTGTGTGGTTTGAAATTAAAATGGCTACGCCTGCTTGCTTCTTGTGACCATTTGCTTGGAATATATTTTTCCAACCTTTTACCCTGAGGTAATGCCTATCGTTATAGGTGAGATGTGTTTCTTGAATGCAGAAGAATGTTGGATCTTGTTTATGCACCCATTCAGTTAGTCTATGTCTTTTTATTGGAGAATTGAGACCATTGATGTTGAGAGATATTAACGACCAGTGACTGTTAAGAGTCTTAATTTTGATGTTGTTTCCAATCGAGTGTTTGTGTAGCTGTGTTTTTGCCATGGTATGTTTACCTATTTCCTGAGTAGTTTTGGTTGTAGCTTGACCCTTTGGTATGTAGTTTTCCTTCTAGTACCTTCTGTAAAGCTGGGTTTGTGGATAGGTACTGTTTGAATTTGTTTTTGTCATGGAATATTTTGTTTTCTCCATCAATGGTTATTGATAGTTTTGCTGGGTAAAGTAGTCTGGCCTGGCATCTGTGGTCTCTTAGTGTTTGCAGGATCTCTGTCCAGGCTCTTCTGGCTTTTATGGTCTCTGCTGAGAAGTCTGTTGTAATTCTGATAGGTTTGCCATTGAATGTTATTTGACCCTTTTCCCTTGCAGCTTTTAATATTTTTTCTTTGTTCTGTATGTTTTGTGTTTTGATTATTATGTGACCGGCAGTTTTCCTTTTCTGGTCAGTTCTATTTGGTGTTCTGTAGGCCTCTTGTATGTTTATAGGTATCTCTCTCTTTAGGTTGGGGAAATTTTCTTCTATGATTTTGTTGAGCATAGTTTCTGGGCCTTGGAGTCTGATATCTTTTCCTTCTTCAATGCCGATTATTCTCAGATTTCTTCTTTTCATGGTGTCCTTAATTTCTTGGATGTTTTGTGTCAGGAGTTTTCCAGATTTGACATTTTCTTTAATGGTTGCTTCAAGATCTGTGATTGTATCTTCTAGACCTGAAATTCGTTCTTCCGTCTCTTGGATTCTGTTAGAAAAGATCACCTCTGTGTTGCTCGCCTTCTTCTCTGAGGTCTCATGTTCTCGTTTTTCTTCTGTCTGTGTGTTTATCATTGAATCCATTTTCGTCTTCAGATCTTGAACTGATTTTTTTTATTTCTTTCATCTGATTTTTTGTATATTCCTGAGTTTCTTCCATTGCCTCTTTATAGGTCACAGCAGGTGAACTGCGGCTGCGCCGATCCGGCTCCCTCGGTGGACCTGAGCGCTCTGCCCAGCCTGTGTCAGAGCAGGGGCGCTGAGGCTGCACTTAGCTGTTGCCTTGGGCAGAATTGCCTGCTGCGCTGAGCCAGCGTCTCCACAGCATTGCGCAGTGAGCTCTACCTGGGACTCTGGGGCTGAACTGTCTGCCATGTCCAGTTTGGGTCACAAGGCACCACATGACCCAAATCCTGTCCAGTGTCCCCTGTCCCACAGCAACTCCTACCAGCCACCACACTAACCGCCTTACTGGAAGGCTCTGAGCTGCAAACCTCAGTCTCTGCCGCTGGTGCCGCTGATGCCGCTTGTGCCTCCGCTGCTCTGATCCGAGAAAATCCGCATTCCTCCCATGTGTAGGGGCACGCAGGTCCTCCGCACCCTGGTCCTTCCGAACCGTGGAGCACTCCTGCTGCCATGGTGTCGGGACCTTGGTGTTCCTGGCTCAGAAATCTGTGCAATTCCCCGAATTATTCACTGGAGCTTCCAAACACGGTCCACTCTGCTCGCCGCCATCTTGGATTCTAGGCTTCCACTTTTTTTTCTTAAGCCATGGTGAAGTGGGTTTTTAAAATTTCTTTTATGCCACGTTTGTTTCTGGCAAACAGAAGGCTTCTGGCCCCTGTATACAGACCTTGGTATCCCTCTTCTTCACTGAGTGTTCATCAGATCTACGAGTTTTCAGATTGGGCTCAGTTGATCTAAAAATAAAATTTTGATAGTAAATCTTAACTATTTGAGCAATCAACCTGATAATGGAGGGTTTAGGAAGCAATATTGATATTGAACCAAGGTATCAATATCAAATCACTATGTGTGTTCTGTAGCTATTTGGCCTCCTTGTAGGGTCCAGCTTGACTTAAGGCCAGCCAGCCTGTGCTGAGGGTCCACCTGTATAAAAATAATGAGGGTCCAGCTTGACTCAAGGCCAGCCAGCCTATGCTGAGGGTCCAGCTTGACTCAAGGCCAGCCAGCCTATGCTGAGGGTCCAGCTGTATCTAAAAATATTCCACTACCCCTACCCCTGGAATGTACTTACCCTCCTAGCTAGCCTGTTAAGTTCTGCTTTTACAAAAAGATATAAAGCATTTGTGCCTGCTTTGGGAGGTCGACAGCTTGAAAGAGCTTGTCAGACCTTGATGTGCATCGACTCAATAAAATTCCTGTGTGTATTTCATTGACACCGGACTCTGTTTCTCTCTGGGGACTCCGGGTATAGACTAGAGATCTCTCTGGAGGTCTCAGTCTTACAATAACACAGAGAATCACTTAGGCAATGGATATCTGGTCCTGTGGGGAATACTATGATTAATTTAATTGAGAGGGAGAGATCCTCCTTCGCATAGACATCAGTGATATGCTTGTTTCTCATGTTCCCAGCACACTTAAGAGATAGCCCCACAGCTAGAACATTAGCCATTCCAGTGAATATGATCTGGGAGTTTAAGTTCAATTTTCTTAACAACTATATTTTATTATGAACTTATTAAACTATCCTACCTCCCTTACAACCCGACTAACCCAAACAGTAGGAAAAGGAGATTAAAGAACACAATGAGACCTTAAGGATATTATTTCCAAGGAATGATTCTCCTGGTACAGTCAGCAGGACCTCAGCGAACCAGCAGTCCCACCAAAGTTGCTGCTGGGACCTGGAGCAACCAGAAGCTGAAGGCTCATCCGGACTCCAAAGCCTTGACGCTTTCCCTGGAGCAGTTCTCTCTAGGAGCGTCTCTTGAAGTGTTGATGAACAGCCAAAACAATCCCAAATTCTCTCTCTTCAGCCTCTTATATACATGTCCTCTCAGAATCTCTACTAGGATGTTTTCAGCTGGCAACATCCAAGCTCCCCCATGAAGTGGTTCCACTTCTAAGGGGATAAACATCCTGCTCTCTCACAAAGTCTGTTCTCAATCCCACACTTAGGACCAACACAAAAACGTTTATCTCTCCTACAGGGACTCTTAGGAGGATGAGTGAATTTGCCCAACTTAAGAATGACAAGGCTAGCAAAGGATCCTGGTACACAAAGAAGGAATCTATTAAAGAAAAACAGTTCTGTTAGACATCAAACACTTGTCCAAAAGAGACTCAACTCTAGCATAAACCAGAGAAATGACAGTAGTCAGCAGACAGTCCCCTCTCTCGTTCATATTGAACTTTGTCAAAGGCATTTTCAATCTTTACTAAAATAATCTTGTTATCTCTATCTTTAAGTTTATATATTGATAGCATTAATTGATTTATCTATATTGAAGAAAACTTGCATCCCTGGAATAAAAACAACCACATCATGGTCTATGATCTTCCTCCTCTTTCTATCATCATTATCATCATCATCATCATATTCAGCACAAAACTTTTTATTCATGTAAGGTTCTTTTAAACGAATAAGTTCATTAACTCTTACTCATCTCATACTTTGCTTAAACCACCTTCTCCTGAGCTCATTTGGTTGGAAGGTAATTTAATAGTTTTCTCACCGCAATAAAACCAGCACTAGATTAAGAAAATATATTGAATTGCACTTTGTTTTTTCCTGCATCTTTGGCACATTTTGTCACACACAGTTTGTAATCAAGTGCCTGAGTCCAGTTGCTCGGCCTGTATATAAATTGTGGATAGACAAGAAAATGCATTCCCTCCCTCCTCTCCCCTTCCCCCTTCCCCTTCCCTTTTCTCTATTTCTTTCTGTTTTTTTCTTTTTTTAATTAATTTATTCTTGTTACATCTCAATGGTTATCCCATTCCTTGTATCCTCCCATTCTTCCCTCCCTCCCATTTTCCCCTTATTCCCCTCCCCTATGACTGTTCCTGAGGGGGATTACCTCCCCCTGTATATGCTCATAGGGTATCAAGTCTCTTCTTGGTAACCTGCTGTCCTTCCTCTGAGTGCCACCAGGTCTCCCCCTCCAGGGGACATGGTCAAATGTGAGGCACCAGAGTACATGAGAAAGTCATATCCCACTCTCAACTGTGGAGAATGTTCTGCCCATTGGCTAGATCTGGGTAGTGGTTTAAAGTTTACCACCTGTATTGTCCTTGGCTGGTGACTTAGTTTGAGCGGGACCCCTGGGCCCAAATCTGCCTATCATAATGTTCTTCTTGTAGGTTTCTAGGACCCTCTAGATCCTTCTACTTTGCTATTTTCCCATGCTTCTCTCATCTAGAGTCCCAATAGGATGTCCTCACCTCTGTCCCAGTTTCCTGGTAAGTGAAGACTTTCATGGGACATGCTCCTTGGGCTAGTATGCAGATATAAGAATAGGGCTTCCTCAAGACCCAGCTATTCCACTCCTTGGAATATACCCAGAAGATGCTCCAGCACACAATAAGAAAATTTGCTCAACCATGTTCATAGCAGCCTTATTCATAATAGCCAGAACATGGAAACAGCCTAAGTGTCCAGCAGTAGAAGAATGGATAAAGAAACTGTGGTACATATACACTATGGAATACTACTCAGCTATTAAAAACAAGGAATTCCCGAAATTCGTGGATAAATGGATCGAGCTAGAAATGATCATAATGAGTGAATTAACCCAGAAGCAGAAAGACTCAAATGGTATATACTCACTTTTTTCTTTTAACATGGAAACTGTTAGCATTTAATTAACCCTCCTGTGTGGCTTCAAGCCTTCAACACCCTTAATCTTCTCTTCCTCTCTTCTGCTGAAGAATTCTGCCTTCACGATGACAGGCTGCTGAGGGAGCGTTTCTTTCCCCAGAACTTTGTAGTAACCGATTGCACCATGTTGGTGATGGGAGCTGCTCCTGTCTTGCTTTTTGCAGCATTGACCCACATCTTATCCAGGTTGATGGTTCGGCAGAATCTCTGGCTCCTCTTTAAGTAGCAATGCCTCACACCACCTTTCCCAAAATCACTTCGATGGTATTTGTTGAAGTTGATCCTGTGGTGATACAAGCTTCCAGAATTCCTCCTGGGTGCCTGCAGTGCTGGCCATGGCTCGCATGGCCCTAGAGTTTCCGGGTGTTCCTCAGCCTGGATGGCATGGTGGAGGCAGAGAGGAAAGAGGAAAGGAGACATTTTTCAAGTGCTAATCTTTGGTCACCTCTGAGCTCTCACTTCATCCCCACTTCCCCTCACATCTGGATCACATCTTTCCTGTCTCTCATTAGAAAAGAATAGACTTCTAAGAGATAACAACAACAACAACAAACAATAAAACTATAATAGGATAAAAATAAAATGTATCACCTCAAGTTGGACAAGACAAGCCAACAGATGGAAAAGAGGCCAAGAGAAGGCACAAGAATCAGATACATTACTCATGTCTCCTAGCTCCTCCCCACTTCCCCTCACATCTGAATCCACTCCTTTTCTGTCTCTTTATATGCAGAGGACCTGGTGTAGTCCTGTGCAGACCTCAAATGTGCATACTTTATCTGATAACTGATAAAGATAGACATTCCACATAAACTGATCTGAGGTTTAATGCCAGACCCTCCCCTGTGCTGCCACAGCCCCCGCCTCTTCCTGTCTGTGGAGTCTAGCTTCAGAGCCTCTATCTCTCCTTGAGGTTTTTGTGAAGCCCTTGTAGATGCCTCTGCCACTGTGCCCTCTCTCATAGCACAGAAATATACTGCCGAGTCCTCAATCTGTGTGGCTCTGATAGTGAGTCCAATGGAACTTTTTGGCTTCTGGAAGTTCAGAGAATAATGACCCTCTGTTGCATTTTCCTTTTGGTAAGAGTCCTGACGAATAAGGAAAATCATTTCTCCACTTGTCGTTTGCTTGTACCAGAATAAGTAGAAAGTGCTTTCCTGGGTTTCATACACACAGTCCAATGTCACAGTCTTCTTCTTCATCACAGAAACTGAAGTCTGAGCCTGTGTTACCTTCTGGGCCATGCCGGTTGCTGATGGAAAGAGCACAGAAACGTTATCTCTTTGACTATAACCATGGGAGTCAAAAGGATAAAGTAAAGTAGCTTATGTCAGAGCTCTGACAATCTCTGCATTCTGAGCCTCAGCAGAGAATGAGGACCTCTTTCCCCAGTGACTTTCGGGGATACAAAGATGATCCTGGACTGGGGAACATCCTTACCAAAATAAATGGAGCTGAAGGTTGCTCCCAGCAGGCTCAGCATCAGCATATTGTTAGCTCTTGTCTTGAGTGAAATTTTCTATGTTCTGTCTCAACCCAGATCTTAAACTATACTGTGTGCTCAAGAGGAACACAGCAAAGTTATTGCTCTAGGTGGTGTAACCACCCCAACAGGAAACGCAGTTGACAGTTAGGGGGCAGGTTTAACTGTGCCCTGCCATACCTTCCTGTATGGGCCTGGGAGAATGTTAGACTGTCCTGAGGATATGTTGGGCTCGTTAGAAGGGACCGGAAACCATCAGTGATAACATGGACTACTTTTCAGATGATTCTTTTGGGATGGACAGACAAGACAGTACAGGACATACAACCTATTATAAAATCCATTAATATGTGGATGACTTAGCTGTGTTCTTTTTGGTCTTATTAATGTATTCCTTTTTTTCTCTCAAGGAAAACATAAGGTTGATAATTTAAGAAGACTGCAAAACTTTGCATTGGTCTGCCTATTTTTCTTTTATTTATGATTCATTTATTTATTATCATTTATTTATCTTACATCTGATTGTTAGCCCCTTGCCTTCCTATTCTCACCCTCTCTTCCTATTCTGCCCCAGGTCCCCTCCCCCAGGTCCCCACTCCCACCGTCTGACCAGAGCCTATCAGATCCAGCTGAGATCTGTCTACATATCTAATAAAAGTATTTGGAAAATTTATATGAAATGTATATGTTAATTTTAAGGAAAGCAATCACATCATGTCCCCTGAGTTAACAAAATCTGTTGTCAGTGCCAAGCCAGAGGAAAAACATATGTGTTCCATGTCAAATAACAGAAGGAAATAACACACACACACAAGCATGCTCACGTGTGTGTGTGTGTGTTTCATACTCACAAGAATGAACAAAAACAAGTTTACAAAATTTTATTGAATGACAAAGCTGCATGGTTTTCTCACAATCAAGGACTCTTAAAAACTCTGTTTCTCATAAAATCACCACACCAGCCATTTCCCTCTTTTTCTATTTTAATATATTAAAAACTGTTTAACTCTAGTAAAGTGGAAATGTATATACCCTCCTCTAAGATCCGTGACTTCACTAGCCCCAGGTAGTTGACCAAGTTCCTAGGACCAGGCACAATTTCCTTCCAGTTGAGCAGGTCTTAAGTCCCATTAAACAGCTGTTGGTTACCATGAAGGCTTGAATACCACTGCTGCACGATAGACATATCTTGCCATCTGCTTATTGTTATGGCTTATAGGTGTCACAGCTGGATAAAACTTTGGTTGCTTCCCTCTCTGAGCATCTTATATAGCATGTTATTGTACTATGAATGGTAGACTGCAGGGAGGAGACTGTCAGGCTAGATCCATTTGAGTCTTTGGAGACCAGTGTCCAAAGTGTGCTCTGGATTCAGCAATAAGGACCTCCCTTCCATCTCTGAGAAGTAACTAAGGGCAACAGCAATAGCCTAGATTGTGTTATGAGTCATAGCATTGGTTTTTTGTTGGTCTATGGCTCTTATGGGGAGCATTGGCAGATCAACGGGCAATATATATATTCACACACATATGCACACATATGTATGGATATATACATAAGTATATATGTATATATTCATATATATGTCCTTCATCACACATATATGTATACATCAGATATATACATATTGCCCCTCATCAAGGAAGCTTCTTTTTGCAGTAGTAAAGGTTCTTGCAGGAAAAAAAAACTGGCACCAAATCATTTACAAGATTTTTAAAACATTATTATTTTTAAAACATATATTAAGCAAGGTAAACAGTTCCTCCAAGATCATGCCACTATATACAGACTGAAGGCTGGGAGATGTGTTTAGAAGCATTGGGTAAGTTTGTATTTATCAAAGAATAAAAGCGTACCTCCCCCTTGTGGCTCTTGTATGTACTGCAACATTGTTTTTTCTCTGAAGTGGTCATTTATCCTGTATTTTAAGTTGTAGACAAGGTAACATTGTGGTCTGGATGGAAGTGCAAGCAGAATACACCAAAAGCAAACTGCATTGCTTACAAGGCTATCTCAGGCTGCAAACGTGGGTATTGGCTTTGTCTTCTCTATGGCATGTGTGGAGAAAGGGCTCCCTATGTCTCCCTACTCCTTGAATGTAATGTCTGTCCTACCTCTCTATATGATAATGTAAGCATCTTACAGTTTACTGTGAGCATGACAAAGCATGCTGAGATCTCTTCTTAATGTATAATCACTGGTTTCCTGGAGCCAGGGAGCCTTGCCTGGATACCTCATTCATCCTTTAAGAACTCATATGATCTCTACCTCCTGTCCTGATGATGTGAGAGCTCACATATCACTTCAGAGGGAGTACATGCCCACATCTCCTCCCACCACATCTGCACACATATCAGTTCCTGTCCTTATCATGTCATAGAAGCATCCTGCCCTCCCCATTTATCAATCCTTTTCTTTAAAAAAAAGATAAAATTAATAAAATTCAAAGTAAGTTGTTAGCTTGAAAAATGATGAAACTAATAAGTTTGTCTTCTGTTATAAGAAAGTTACGGAGAGCTCATTAAAATAGTTGATGAAGTTACTCAGTGATAGCTACTATTTTCTGTGTTGTGTTTAATAGTCAATAGGTTTGTTTGTTTGTTTATATATTTATTTATAATTTTGTTTCAGAATTTTACACTTGCATAAAATGGGTTTTGATAAGATCCAAACTCCTATTGCTCCCCCCAATTTCTCCCTTCCCCTAAACCACTATTCCATCCCAATGCCATATGCTCTTTTTAAAACCACACGGAATCTACTTAATGCTGTATGCAGATGGCTATAGGAGCATGTACTGGAGCATGGCTCTCAGTGGCCTCATCCCTGAAGGAAGCTGGCTCTTCTTCCTCCAATAGCCATTGACTGTCAATAGCTCCTCCAGTAAGAGTGAGATCTATGAGCCTCGTACCCCATGGAAGGTATTGCCTGATGTGATCTTGTGCATGTCATCAGAGCTCCTGTAAGTTCCTGTGTGCAACAGCACTACCAACTGAAAAACACTGCAGACATCCAGACCCTCTGACACTTACAATCTCTTTTGCCATCTCTTCCAGGATGATCTCTGAACCTTGGATATAGGGATTTGATATTATTGTTCCATGCAGACCTGAGTAATCCACAGTCTCATAAAAAGTCACTTCTTTACTGGCAGTTGAGATATGCATTAATGCATGGGAATAAAGCTGAGAACTTGGGGGTGCAGCATATTATGATGTCCATTTAGCAGAGCAATAGTGTTAGATTATAACTCAGGCAGTCTAACCAATATATGATTGGATTTATTTATTTTTTGAGTTTTTTTAAATTGAAAAATAAAATCTTTCATATTACATCTCAAATGCTATCCCATCCTGTGCCTGTGCATCCTCCTATTCCTCCCTCCCTTCCGCTTTCACCCCATTCCCCTTCCCTCTGACTGTGACTGATGGGGACCTCCTCCCCTTGAATATGATGCTAGGGTATAAAGTTTCTTCTTGGTAGTCTGATATCCTTCCTCCAAGTGCCATCGGGCCTCCCCATCAAGGGGACATTTAAATCCCATACGACAAGATGAACTCATGCCTGGGACTGTTAAACATGGCACTAATTTTTCTGATTTTTATTTTTAATTTTTGCAAATTTTAAGTTAACCCAAGAGATCTTAAATAAATCTTCAGCACATAATTTTATTTCTTAGCAAAGCTGCAAAAAGTCATCTCAGGAAAGTATATATTGTGCCTTTACTGTCTATTGGGTTTCTAACATACACATATAAATAAAGAACATCCTCTTTAGATGGTAAGACAATAGCGACAGTATCAATACAGAGTCCTTAGAGTTGGCCCTTCTGTAAGCCATAACCACAGTTAGACTCATGCTGTTCTGACACTTTACCAACAGAAATGTCTATGGTGCATGTATTTGTGGAATATCATTATCTCACTGTTCTTAGTTTGCTGAAACTATACAATAGAAGCCCCAAATCAAGGAGGATGTTCTGTCATAAGCTACTTATCCAGGTAATTAGAAATACGATTTTGTGCCAAAATGAGGACCTGGATTTATATCAAGCTAAAAAGATTCTGCACAGAGATCAAACAATCCATACAGTGAAGAGACAGCCTTCACTCTCTTCTCCAACTATTCACCTGTCACAGCGTTGATGTGAAACCAACAAAAAAGAAGTTACACAATTAATAACAGACTAAAGGTCTGAACAGGACGGCGAAGAATCACAGACATCCCAGGGGTAGATGGGTCAGAAAGCAGATGAGGAATGCCTGGTGTCATTAGCCATTGCGGGAATGCAAAATAAATGACGATTAGACACCAGCCCACTCATGCCAGAGACACGAGTGCTGGCTGATGAGGATGTATGGTAAAGGGGTTCAGGAATGCTGATGGGGGAGGGTGTAAATAAATAAAGCCACATGGTGAGCCTTGTGAAATGCTTCAGAAAATCAAAAGGAAACTAGTTGTTCATCTTACTTCTGGAGATACACTCAGAAAAGAAGAAATTCATATACCACAGTTACACACACATATGTTTATGTTGTTCTATTCATAGAAGTTCAGACATAAAGTCAGCTTAGGTTCTCATTGGCAAATGGACAGATACTGTGCAACAAAGAGCTTGCTCCCCCACTTTGATGGGGAGCTGATTTTCTTCTAAGTTTTCATTTTTTTCCCAGTGAGTAAACCAGGGCCTGAAAACCACAGTACTCCTAAATGCAGAATCAAATGTTTGCTTCTTTCCTCTGAGATTCAGATATTTGCTTCCCCATTGCAAGGTGTCTCTGGTGTCCAGCTGTAAAAGGAGAAGCTTGAGTAAAGTGTTTGGAGAGCTTTTCAATGTCAGACACATGGTCACTGTCTTGGAACTAGAGAGACATAAGAGCCAACTGTATCCTAGGGCTGCACAAGGGACAGATGGGACCTTCCCTCATCCTGCACAAGGATACAGTGCTTATTAGAACCAAAGCCTGTGTCTCCTAAGGCTCAGAAGCCCTGATTTTACATGGAGTCATTAGAGAGACCGCACTGAGGGAGGGCTTGAGGGCACATGGCCAGGACATTCAGAACAAACCCTGGCATTTCAGCATCCTTTTGCCCTCTGCCCCAGCTTGACGATCTGAAACCAAACAAACAGAAATGACACAATTAAACAGGCTTTCTTTTTCAGTTACCAGCAGGACTCATTATGGGATGACATAAGCAGCACTTCACCCTCTGTCAGGATGCAGGCAGCAGCTCTGGAGGTTTGTGTCAGGACTGCAGGTGCCTACTGCACACTGTGCATCTGTAGCACAGAAGTATGCACCAGTGTCTGCAGCCCGGGCAGCAGTGATGGACAGAGAACTGCTCTGGGTGGAGGTGTCAAGGGTGGCTCTTAGTCTTCCATGGAGTTTCTCTCTCTCATTTGAGAGTATTAACACTAGCAGGACAGGGCCTCTGCCGGACTCCTGTCTGTACCACTGTAGTGCGGTTGTATAAGCTTTGTAACTGCAGTTCACGGTGACATCTTCACCCTCCTGGATGCTCAGAACCTGAAGATTCTCTTCTCCCCGTTGGCTGTTCACCCCTACACAGAAACACAGGCCAGAGAACAAATGTCAGTGGTTATGTTCTCACATTGCACTTCCAAGCGGACACTTCTCAGCCATGTGGCCTCTGACCTGATCTTCCCATTAGCATTGCTACCAGCCCCAACTCACAGACCACTTGAAACCATAGAGTCACCAAAGACACCCCTAGGAATTTGTTCATTCTTATCCTTGTATTGATGTAACAGGAAGCTCAGTGCTGCACCCTGAAGCGGAGCCTGGTTCCTAGCACAGAAGAGTCAGTTCTAGCGGAAGAGCTTACATTTAATCTTTTGTCACTCAGAGTCTTAGGTTTTTTGTCTAGCCAGTCAGAGACAGTCTTGGTTCACAATGTCCCCCCCAACCACAACCACAACCCTATCTTTCTGACAGAGAGGCGCTGCCATCTGGTGGTGGCCTCAGCATCCTGTCACTAAAACATGTTCTGAGATGGAGGCCAGGGCAGAGCTGATTGCAGGAATTATAAACTTGTGAAACTCTGCCTTCTCTGGGCACAGAGTGAGAGGACACACAGATTAGTTCTGGCAAGAGGTAAGTGGAGAAGAATGCCAAAGGCCAGTTCACAGAATACGTCTTAAAATCTCTGATAGGGTTCCCAAATAATTACAATTCCTGGAAATGTACCTCTGACGGCAGAGAGATGGCTCACTGGGTCAAGTGTTTGCCATGCAAGCCTGATAGCTTGAGTTTATTACCCAGAATCCCACAGTGGATGGAGAACACCAACTCTAGGAGGTGGTCCTCTGACCTCCATATATGCCATGGCACATATATGCCTGTATGCATGAGTGTGTGTGTGCATGCACACACGTGTGCAGACACACACACACACACCCCAATAATAAGTGAGATACACAGATTAAAATGTGTCTGCAAAGTTCTTTTTTAAAAAAGATACTTTTTCCAATGTTCGAATGATATTGTGTGCAAATGATCTTACTGGTGTAGAAGAAATAGACTCTGACTAGATTTAGTATAAAATGAATGAATAAATTAATAATATGTTGGACTAAAAATCCACAACAGGGTCTGAGGCTCAGGATCAACAGGAGCATAGTCAGAAACTGTGGACAGTATAACACTGTGGCCTGGATGGGACTTTAATAAGGATGTACCAAAATTTTTTCTGCAGTGTTTGAAGGGCTATCTTGGGCTGCAAAGGAAGATATTAGCTTTGTCTTCTCTATGGCATGTGTGGGGAAAGAGTTTTCTGTTTCTTCAGTCCTTGGATGTAATGTCTATCCTACCTCTCTTTATGATAATTTAGGCATCTTACAGTTTACTGTGAACATGGCAAAGCAGGTGCTGAGATCTCATCTTAATATATGGCTGCTGGTTTCCTGGAGCCAGGGATGTGCCTCTTGATTAGCTACTATCCCACCTGACCTTTGTCCTGTATGGATATCTCACTCATCCTTTAAGAACTCATATTTTCTCTACCTCCTATCTTCATGGTGTGAGAGCTCACTTATCACTTTAGGGAGAGGCCATGCCCAGGAGTGGTATTGCTGGGTCTTGAGGTAGAGCTATTCCCAGTTTTCTGAGAAAGTGCCAGATGGATTTCCAAAGTACAAGTTTGCACTCCCACCAGCAATGGAGGAGTGTTCCCCTTTCTTCATATCCTCACCAGCGTGTGTTGTCACTTGAGTTTTTGGTCTTAGCCATTCGGACAAGTGTAAGATGGAATCTCAGCGTCGTTTTGATTTCCATTTCCCTGATGGCTAAGGATGCTGAATATTTATTTAAGTGTTTCTTGGACATTCAAGATTCCTCTCTTGAGAATTCTATGTTTAGCTCTGTGACCCATTTTTTTAATTGGATATTTAGTTTGTTGGTGTTTAATGCTTTGAGTTCTTTATATATTTTGGATATACCTCTTTCTTGGATGTAGGATTAGTGAAGATCTTTCCTCAATCTGTAGACTGCCATTTTGTTCTATTGGCAGTTTCATTTGCCTTACAAAAGCTTTTCAGTTTCAAGAAGTCCCATTTATTAATTATTTATCATAGAGCCTGAGCTGCTGGTGTTCTGCTCAGGAAGTTGTCTCTTGTGTCAACAAGTTCAAAGCTTTTTCTTAGGTTCTCTGGAAACAACCTAGATGTCCCTAAGCTAAAGAATGGATAAAGAAACTGTGGTACATTTGCACAATGAAATACTACTCAGCCACTGAAAACAAAGAAATCCTGACATTTGCAGGCAAGTGGATGGGACAAGAAAAGATCATCTTCAGTGAGGTAACCCAGACCCAGAAAGACACGCATGGTATATACTCACTTATAAGCAGATTTTAGCCATATAGTATAGAATAATCATGCTACAGTTCACAGACCCAAAGAAGATCAGTAACAAGGAGGATCCAAGGGAGGATGCTTAAATCTCACTCAGAAGGGGAAACAGAATAGACAGAGGCAGAGGTTGAAGAGAGGGAACAAGGTAGGAGAGGGCACACAGAGAGAAATAAGGGTGGAGATCAGACCTGGGGGAAAAAGAAGGAGGAGGACAGAGGGCCTGCAGAGAAAAGACTGTGAGTGGGGACATCTCTGTGATAAGCTCAGACCTAAACTAGAATAGGCCTCTGGGACTAGCTGCGACTCCTTGTAGCAAGAGACACAGAGACTGAAGAGGACACCCTCTAACTAGACAATACTCCTAGTGGAGGGAGGAGAACACCAAGCCACCCACGTCAACTTTGATCCAAAACTTGCCCTGCCTACAAGATGTGCAGGGATAAAGATAGAGCAGATAGAGCAGAGATTGAGGGAATGTCCAACCAATGCCTGGCCCAACCCAAGACCTACCCCATGTAAGAGACCTAACCCTTGAGACTATTAATGATACTCTGTTATGCTTGCAGAGCCTAGCAGAGTTGTCATCTGAGAGGCTCCACCCAGCAGTGGTTTGAAACAGATGCTGAGTCTCACAGCCAAATATTGGGTAAAACAGGGAGTCTAGTGGGAAAGTGGTTGTGGTGGGGAGGATGAAGGCACCTAGAGGTGATAAGAGCTCAACAGGAAGGCCAACAGAGCCAGCTAACCAGTCTCCAGAGGGGCCTGTGGAGTATGAAGCACCAACCAAGGACCATGCATGGATGGACTGGACCTAGGTCCCCTACACAGATGGGCAGCTCAGGCTTCATGTGTATCCACTAGTAAGGGGAGTAGGGCTGTCTCTGACATGGTCGTGCCTGTATTTCAACCACTTCCCCCTGGCAAAACTGCCTTGCCAGGCCACAGAGAAAGAAGATGTGTTTAGTCCTGATGTGACTTGATATGCCGGGGTAGGGAGGCTCCCCTTTAATGAGGAAAAGGGGAGGAGGGAGGGGGAAGGAAAGGTGAGACGTGGACAAGAGGATCAAAGGGCTACAGCTGGGATATAAAGTGAATAAATAAATAAATAATTTAAAAGTTCTGCTCTGTCTACCATCCTTGCTTCTTGCTTCCATGTCTCCATGCCATTGTGGACTCAGAACCATAAGATAAAGTAAATTCTTTCTTCTATAAGTTTCTTAGACATGATGTTTTATTATAGCAACAGCAAAGTAGCGAATACACTGGCAAACACCTATGAATCTCGGCTTCAGTCATCTGTACCACAGTCATGATCCTCTGTCCATCACCTTCACACTTGCTGCTGACCCTCCATGCATGCCAACACAGCCTGTGGGTTCCTTACTATAACTTAAACTTCTCCCCCCTCAGTGTTCCTGCATGTAGAGTTTTTACTAGTAGCTAGAGCTGGTAGTACCTGGCAAGAGCAGTATGATTTTGCTGGGTGGATTTGCTGTTTTTAATTAACAACTTAGCTAGCTTCGATTTTCTTTAGCTCATTCCTGGATAGGATCTCTTGTGCTTTTACCTTGACTCTTTTTCATCTGATCACATAAACACAGTTTTTAATCGTGTATTTTGTATAGAAGCCTGTAGTAGCTTGATATGGAAAAAAAGAAAACAATTCTCTTCCCAGTGTTGCTCTGCTTCAAAGTTAGTCGTTAAAGAAGAAATGGTGTGGATTGGGAAACTGATGTGATAGAGCATTGACTTTTCATATTGCTCTTTGTATCCAGGCCCTAGACACTGGGATGGCTCACATCTGCTGATGATCTGCCAGCTCAGTTTCCAGATGACTTCCTACTCTTTATTCATTACAGCCATTTTTTTTCTTTTGGTCTTGGGTTAAGAATGAGTGTAGCATGTTGGCAAATGGAACTGCTTCTTCTGAAGTACTTATAAGAAGTGAGAGTTAGGATGGAGTGTTGTGTGACACAGTTTCTGGTGAGATGTGGATAAACATGCATTCACTCCAGATAGACAGCTAGCAGCAGTGTAAAGGATGAGTATCACCAAAGGCCAACTTGATGAGCCAAGGAGACTTAGTGGGGCTGTTTACAGGAATATTAAAGAGGTTACTTGCAGGAGCAGAAATGGCTCAGTCGCAGAACCCCTCCAAGTATGGGTGACAGCCCTTGAAAGCTGGGAGCCTTAAGTGCCCTGCAGAACCTGCAGGCAATTTAACAGGTGGGAGAGTATCATTTCTACATAGTCCCATTGGTCTAAGTCTCTTTCCAAACAGCTCACCTGGTCTCTGCTTTGTCTAGGCAGCTCTGCTTATTTCAGAGTCTCTTAGCAGTTGTTACTGCTTTGCTCATACATGTTTGTGGAGGCAGAAGCCTACTGAGTCTGGTGAGTTTTTGACACTTCCTCAAACTTTTGAATTGCTTACTTCCTGAGCAGAAGAAGCTTCCCTTGGGATAGAATGTTTCACCACCATTGAAGACATCCAGTGGTTTTACCTCCCCTCTAACATCCTGTCTTAAAATATACTAGTGTCTTAACTAAACATAACCTACAGTGTTGAAAGTTTCCATTTTAGAGAGTCTGCTGTAAAATAGGCAGATTTGTTCTTCCAGGTTCCAGGTAGTCTTATGGACTCACGGCATCTTCACAGGTGTCAGTGCATCTAGCTGCTACTCTCACATAAACATCCTCCTCAACTGTTGACCTAGCTGATTGTCAGGAACTCAGACTCAGCACCAGATATAAAGACAAAGATTTGCAGGGACTTCCCAGTGACTTTAGGTATCTCTGGCTACCACTTGTGATGGCTCTGCTTGTCTGAGTGCAACTTTCATGAAGAAATTATGTTCTTTGCTAATGCAGATACCCAGGCCTTGGCGCATGCTGTTATCATCTTTAAGAGAAACCAACAGTTTAAGTCACTATAGTGCAAGTTTTTTGACTATAGACATAGTTTTCGTAGATTTAAAATTTTTTAAAATTTTGTTTATTTTACATCCCAATTGTAGCCTGCTACCAACCCCACCTTCCCTTTTTCATACCCTCTCCCTCCTTCCCCTAGTCTTTAGAAAGGGGAGCCCTTCTCCCCTAAGAGCTGACCTCAGCCTATCAAGTCTCATCTGGACTGCCTGTATCCTCATCCTCTGTGGCCTGGCAAGGCTGCCCCATCAGGGAGAAGTGATCAATGTGTGGGGGCGAGAGTCCACGTCAGAAGTAGTCCCTACTCCCCATATTATGGGGACACGTATTATGGGACACACAAGGAGACTATGCTGCCTATCTACTACTACATCTAAGAAGAGGGTCTAGGCCCTCACCATGCATGGCATGGTCCTTGGTTGGTGCATCAGTCTCTGCAGCACCCACCTCCTCTGCTCAGATTTGTTGTCTCCATTTGTTTCCTTGTGGAGCTCATGACCCTTCCAACGCTTTCATAAGACTCCCTGTGCTCCATCAAGGATGTCTCAGCATCCACTTGGATCTCGTGCTGGGTGGAGTCTTTCAGAGGACATCTATGGTAGGCTCCCTTCCTATTCCTTTTCTTCAATTGCTTTCAGGGTTGGGGTCTAATCTATTTGCCCTTCTGAGTGACAATTAAACATTTTCTCCAGGGTCTTCCTTGTTATATAGTTTCCTTAGGTCTGTGTGTTGTAGTGTGGGTATCCTCTATTACGTGGGTAATATCTGCATATATATGTATATATATATATATATTTCATCCATACCATAGAAGACCAAGGCCACTAACACACAGAATACAGAATAGGTTTTGGGGAGGCTTGAGACACATGCCCCTCTGTATGAGTGTGTCTGTCTGCTCTGCTCCACCCAGCTTCCACTGTCAGTCAGAGTGCCTGGTGGTGTGTATGTGTATTGCCTGCACTCTTATACTGAACCTCAAACAGGAAATGGGGCTTTGTATGATCACAAGTTCTGAGTCCCAAAAAGAGAAAAAGTGTAGCTCACCACAGACTTTTACTTGCTTCCTTGTCTTTCTCAGTAATTAGAAGAGGGAGCACTTAAATAAGGACATGGAAAAAATATATCCCTGAAGAGCAGTGATGCTGAACAGAAAACACTGACTGATTGGTAACATATATTTACTTTTATCTGTTTCCAATTAATATAATTTGATTTTTGTAAAACCTCATAGGTGTTTATATTCCTCTGTGAAAACAGCATTATTCAAAATAATGCTAGCACCTTTTCCTTCCTTACATAGTATTAGGGACTATTTAAATTCTATGACTAACAAAGCTATTTCTAAATCTCAGGATTAAGACTACCCACCAGAGTTTCAGCAGTTGTTTATTGACTTATGTTTCACGAAGTTATAGCAGGAATAAATGTTGATTATTAGGAGCAGGGGAGATTTTGTTTGAGTGTGTAAATTGCTTGCTGTACAGCATGAGGTCTTACACTTGGGCTTTCAGTCCTGTGGGGTGCACCTGTAACCCCAACACTGAGAAGCAAATTCAGGCTTGACGACTCACTTCTTTGCCATCCTGTCCGATCAATGAACTCTTGATCCAACTTTAGCCATCCACATGCCTACTTTCCTAGGACCTCCACTTCCTCTCAGCCCCCTCTTCTTCCTTTTGAAACTTGCCAAGTCCCAGTTTACTCTCTAGGGACTCAAACCCAAACCTGTAACCTAGAGGCCCTAATCTCTGTCACTCACCTTCCTGAGATCTCCTAGTTGCCTTATAAAGCTTTGAAACACAGGGCCAGGTCACCCTACTAGAACAAACCTGTCTTGTACTCTCAGACTGAACCGCTGGGGGGTGCACTTAGAAGAAGGCCTTAGTAGAATGTAGCTGACAATCAGAAGATGTCTGTAGCCCTCAAATGGCAGACAAGCCAAAGAAATCAACAGCTTAATCCCGTCATGAATTAGCCCCTCTTGACCACTTTAAAGAACTCTGCTGAAAGAACTAAGAAAAAGTGAACAAAAAGAAAAGAAAAATTCAACCAACAAACTAACTCCAGATCCATAAGTGCTAGAAGTAAAACCCTGAAACAGAAACAATGTGAAAACCCAAAATAGCATATCTCTCCCCAAACCAACAAATTACATAATAACACTTAATAAAAATGACGTGAAAGAACTTCTAGACAATGAATCCAAAAGATTGATTATAGCTATGATCAGAAGATAAAGAGATGAATAAAAGGAAGTAAATCCAAGGCATCAAAATAGAGTTTAGATTTTTAAAGAAAATCCATCCTGAAAATGATGCTGGAAATGAAAAAAAAAATCACCGAGTCACTCAGGAAATCCCCATCAACACATTGGATCGTAAGAATGGAAAGTAAATGATGAAAGACTAAGAAGAGAAATCTGATCACTCAGTAAAAATCAATAAAAAGTTAAAACAGAACAGAAGAGGGTTGGGGGTACCATGAAAACAATATATCCTCAGAATTATAAGCAACTATAAAAAGAAAGAGAAAGATACTGTAGCAAAGGCATAGAGAACACCTTCAGAAAATGTCCTTATCTAGTTACCAGAGATCTAGAGAAACCCACTTAGACACATTCAGAAAAGCAGCAGGGGACAAAATAAACACACAAACCCCTCTGGCCTTTCTCTATACCAACAAAAAACACAAAAAAGGAATCAGGGAAACAGCTCCATTTGCAACAGCATCAAAAGAAAGTCTTGGAATAAATGGGTTGTTTTCTTTGGGATATCTGGGATCTGGAGAAGCCATATTGTTTTGTTTTTGTTTTTTGTTTTTTTTTTTTGAGTATGCTTTTACGCTGTCCTTTAGACATCTTGCTGTCTCTATTTTTGTTGGGTAGCTTCCAGAGTTGGGTGAAGGGAATCTGATGATAGATTTACCTGTTTTCTCACAATTTCCCTAGGCCGGAAGCTCTGATGCTTCACTGGTCTGCATAGTAGGAGGCTAGCCCTGTCGTTTTGGACTCTCACAGCCAGTGATCCTCAGCTCCCCTGTACTGTGGGTCCTGCAATCGTTCTGGGTCTCTGAATGTGCATTGGGTCAGGCCAAAGTATCCACAGCCTTCTGGGTTCCCTTGTAGCACCGCAGCTCTCCAGGGACTGAAGCAGGTCAAGTGGAGGTGGTCTGGTGGCCACTCTACTCCCTGTTTCCCTGATAATTCCTTAGTCCTGGAGCTTTGGTGATCTGCTGGTCTGTGGTTCCTGGTAGTGTTTCAAGACCCAGACTGCTTGCAGAGTGCAGGGTAGTGTCACAGGGCCCAAACCGTCCACACACTGAGTCCATTCGTGTCTCTGGACCAAAATGGGTCTCCGGGCCTATTCCATGCACTTAGGCCAGTTAGTGCTGAGTCCACCCAGGGTCTTGGGACCAAAGTGCACACTGAGCTTACCAAGTTCAGTTAGAGTCTCAGGGCCCAAACTTCCCGCCAAATCCAGTCAGAGTCTCAGGGCTGGGACTACCCGCGAAGTCCAGCCAGGGACTCCAAGCTCAAACCACGCTCTGAGCTCAGCTAGGTTGTCTGTGACCAATCTGCCTGCCAAGATCAGCTAGAGTCTCTGGGCCCAAACTGCCCACCAAGTCCAGCCAGAGTCTCAGGGGCTGGGACTTCGCCAAGCTCAGCTAGAGTCTCAGGACCCAAACTGCCTGCCAAGTCCAGCCAGGGACACTGGGCCCAAACCATGCTCAGAGCTCAGCTAGATTCTCAGGGCCAGAACCGTCTGCCAAGCTCAGCTAGGGACTCTGTGCCCAATCTGTGCACCGTGCTCAGCTAGAGACTCTGGGTCCAAAATGCATGCAGAGTCCATCCAGAGTTTCTGGGCTGGGACTGCGTACCAAGTTCAGCTACGGGCTTTGGGCCCAAAGTGTGTGCCGTGGTCAGTTATAGTCTCAGGACCTGAACCACCCACCAAGCTCAGCCAGGAATTCTGGACCCAACCTGCACATTGGGTCCAACCAGAGTCTCAAGGCTGGGACTGCACAGAAAACTCAGCTAGAGTCTCTGGACCCAACCTGACTGCCAAGTGCAGTTAGGGACTCTGGCCCCAAACTACACGCCGAGATCAGCTAGAGTCTGAGGGGTGGAATTGTGCACTGAGCTCAGCCAGACTCTCAGGGCCGTGACTGCATGCACAACTCAGGTAGTGTCTCTGGGCCCAACCTGCCCATCAAGTCCAGCTAGGGCCTCTGGGCTGGAACTGCACACTGAGCTCAGCCTGCAACTCAGCAGTGTAACTGCACGCTGAGCTGAGCTTGGGTCTCAGGAGCCGAACTGCTCACTCCTGAGCTCAGCTAGTGTCTCCGGCGAAACTGCGTGCTGAGCTGAGCTTAGGTCTCAGAGGCCAAATTGAGCACCAAGTCCAGTTTGAGTCTCAGGGCATGAGCCATGTGCCAAGTTGACCTTGGGTCATGGATCCCAAACCACGCAGCATGGCCAGAATCCTGCCCAGAGTCCCCTCTCCCGCAGCAACTCCTACCGACTACCACACCAATCGCCTCCACTGGAGGGCTCTGAGCTGCAAACCTCAGCCTCCGCCACCGCTGCCGCTGCTGCCGCCGCTGCCGCTCTGGTCCGAGAATGCTTATAATGTGTCTGTACCTAAGAATATTGTTGTACACAGGTTCTAGTCCAGAAAAACTCCAAGAAAATGAACAGGTCTTAGGGGCGAGGAAATTACACATTAAGGGTTGCTCACAGGTGCTTAGCAGCATAGAAACATCGGGGGACATTTTCCTATTACATCAATAGGCCAGGCACATGAGCCCAACCTTGGTGTGGGCCACCGTGGTCAGGACTGAATGTGCTTAATACATTAATGTCCATAGCAGTGTTTACATGGATGATTTCCTTTGCCTTTCATTCCTTTTGCTCTGTGCCCTTTAGGAGGTTGGGACATTGTGGCTTAAGTGTTCACATTGCTCTTGTGGGCTTTTCCTGTCCAATTCAGCCCATCCTTGATAGCATCCTTGCTGAGTTCATGTTTGAGCAGTCTTTTTGGTGAGACTTTATGTGTTTAGCTTTCTGGTGTTGCTGATAACTACTAGGAGACATATCCTCCCAGCAACCTTCCTGATACTCTGGCTCTTGTGATCCTTCTACACCCTCTTCCACACAGTCACCTGAATCTTAGCTGTGTGTGTGTATGTGTGTGTGCATGCGTGCAGAGCATTGTAGATGTATCTACTGGGGCTGGGCTCCACAACTCTGCATTTTAATTGGTTGTGATTTTCTGTACTGGTTTCCATTTGTTGCAAAGAGAAGCTTCTTTGATGAGGGGTGAAGGCTATACTTGTCTATGGGTATAAAGACAAATATTTATAGATTAAGAGATCAATAATTGGTTGTCCAGTACCAAACGGTCAGCCCTGAACACACATATAATATATAATATAATATAACATATAATATTATATATGTATATATGTAACATCTTACAACTAAACTATTATAGTCATGAATCTGAAGGAGAAAGAAGAGGTTATATTGGAGATTTTGGAGGAGGAAAGGACAGGGAGAAATGTTTGAACTACATTGTAATCCTCCCAAAACTTCATGATACTTTACTTCCCTTCTCTGTTAGTTCCAAGTTGGACATTCCTATTTCAGGAGGGGCTTTATGTTGAGAAATGATGATTGAGACCACAGTCCTGAACCCGTGAGGTCAAAAGCTTAACTGAAGGTGGAAAACTACCAATTCAGGAAAGAGACATTGAACTAGACAGATGTGTTGTGGTGTCTTTCTGCTGTCTTGTGACTGGGAAGGGCCACACCCACCCAGCTGCAGGTTTGTGTACAGGCTGCAGGTGTGTGGGCAGCACTGTGCATCATAGCACAGAGATAAGTGCCTGAGTCTGTGATCTGGGAGGAGGAAATGTGCAAAGAGCTGCGGCGTTCCTTAGTGATGGTTGTGGACGTCAGTCTTCCACTCCGCTTTGTTCCAGAAGGATTGTAAAACAGGCTGATGAGATGTCCCCCAGGACTTTGGTAAAACCACTGCATTTGGGTTATTGAGGTGGAAGAGTTGCACTGCAGTGTTGCATTCTCCCCCTCCTGCAGAACCAGGGACATAGGACTCTGCACCACTTGCTGCCCTTTCACCCCTGACAGAAACAGAGAAAGAGACACAGATGGCTGTCACTGCAGTGTCCACTGAGCCCTGCATACACCCCATGTCCTTTGAGAAGGTGGGAGCTCTGCAGGACTCCTGATCTACTTTCCCCACCCCTCCATGTGCTGAGGCAAATCCCCTCAGGTGCCCTGATTGTGGACAGCCAGACTCACAGCAATCCTGGGTGCACAGAAGCCCCAGCAGAGAGCACAGCAGTTTCTTCATGGTGCTTGTGTGGCTGCTGGAGACAGAAGCAGGGAACCAACTCCTGGGCTGTGGTGTCAGAGTGGCTGCTGAACTGGTCCTCCTCCTGCACCAGCCAGCTCCACCCATGCCAGGCCACACCCTGCTGATTCCCTCCCAGTCTTCAGAGCCTGAAGCTCCTCCCATGACAGAGCTAATCTGCCTGAGAGCCTGGGGTGGAGCATAATGGGGAGAAATGGACAGTGTGGGATGACCCAGGGATTATAGTGTGTGAGTGATCTTTGAGCAAAAATATCTTAACTACATAACAAGAGACTGGAAAACATTAAAAAAGGAACAAGTAAATATTTATACCCAGAAACAGATGCATATTTGGATTAAAGGATCTTTATTGACCTATGAATTAAATAAAGCGAGAGGCTTTTCAATCATGCAAAGTAAAGTGTATTTTACTGTTTTTAATGACTTCCTAATCTTCAAGTAGATTAAATCTGTGTTGTGCCAAACACATCTAAAATATCTCTTACACTCTAAGAGACTGCAACTTTCACTGGCCCTCACACAAGAGGGGCCTTAAGGCTCCTTAAGACTTAAGGTTGCTATCCTAGAATATACAAAGCCTGTTCACTTAACCTGCCTCTAAGAGACCAGTGTAACAACCAACAAGGGTGCGGCACTCCAGAGTGACAGGGGGACAGTGCTGTGTGCTATGGCACTTAGTAACTGAGGGGGAATAATGTGCTGTGCATTTTTAACAGTTGCAACAATAGAGAAGTGTATTTTAAACTTTATACCATAAAAGCAATTGCTTGAGAATGAGATTAGTAATGTAACACAGAGCCAGAGTTTGCCTGGAAATAACTCACAGCCGACCTTACGCTCTCAGCCCGTCATTGTCTCAAATGCTATTGGAGCAACTCATGTCCTCCAGTTTGAAGAGAATCCTGTAGAATAATTAGAGTAGAATTTTGATTCCAGTAAAAAAAAGTCCTTCAGGAATTGTATCTTTCTTTTGCAAAATGACAAACAGGTGAATGGCAGCTAAGATGTATCCCATAGAAATGAAGCACTTCCCAAGATTCCACATTCTGTGTATTGTTGCCTTCCCAAAATGTGCCAACTCCTTCAAAGTGCCTGAGGCTAGGATCCTAGTCTCTTGCTTTGCAGGTCTCAGGTGACTTATGTCCAGCCCTGCACTTGTGACTCAGGACAAAGGAGCATCCAGCTCCCTCAGTCCCATCCTCAGGGGTCCTCGGGTGGAAAGATTTTCACCTTTTGTGGGTTCGGTCTGAACATCCTCCATGACTGAGACAGTCAGACAGCTTCCAGAGGCACTGGAGACCCAGGCGAGGATGCCCCTCATGCAGGAAAGGACCATGAGGGACACGGGATAAACAGCTGCAACTCAGCTCCAGAGCGGCTGCAGCACATGCACAGCTCTGCATCCTCCTGCAGCATCAGAGCTGTGGGGTACTCAGCCACAGGAGGGTCTCTGTTTGTGTGTGTCTGTCTGTCAGAATGAAGCCACACAGTGCTCTGTCTGTGAAGATGGACTAGAGCTGAGTGACACTGAGCACTCTAAGCTTCAGGGTGCACAGCAAGGGCAGCAAGGTGAGCAGGAAGCACCTCACTCCTCCTGGGAGATTCCAGGAAGCTTGGAAAGCCTGAAGAGTGGGAGAGGTAGACAGAGGCATTTAGATAGCTTCTCCACAGCAACATTGATTGAATTATTGGGAAATGTCAGTCTTGGCAATCAGCCTGTCTCTTGTGTCTGAGACTCTTTCTGTCACTATTTGATATATGTTCAATCAAAGCAACTATTTAAGTTGTAGAGAAATTAAGGTTTGGTGTCTTTGATCTATCTGTTAAAAGCCCCTTTCCCTTTGGAGTGCAGGGTCCTCTAGGGGCCAAACTGAGAAATTCAATTTCACAAGTTCTGTGTGCTGCTTTCTAGCTGTTTTTCTAGGATTGAATTTCAAAGCTCCATGATCATAAACAGAGCAAAACCTGTGCTTTCTATAGCATGAAATCTGTGACCTTTTTAAAAAGCAGAGTATAAAGTCATGAACTGAAAATGGACACAAACTGTTTTAGTTTGAGACAACTACAACACCCCCCTTTACATGTTTAAAGGAAACTCTCAGAAAAAAATCGCAATATTTAGAGAAATCACATAATATGTTATTACTAAAGTCTAAAAAGCATAATCAAAGTGCACCATGAATATACAATTTAACTAACGCTGCTAGGAATAAAGACTGCATTTTTTTCTCTCCACAGGAGACTTGACAAATCAAATGTGTTGTCATAGGAAGAGCCAGTGAGAAAGTTCTGAGGCAAAATCACTTACCGAAATGTCTCAAGAAAATAACATGTTTAGATGGCTTGCAAGGATAATCTTCAGTTTTTGAGAAACTCAGATGCTGATTAGAGACTTAGTTACTTATGCAAAATATTGTTGCCTTACTTATGAAATGTAACCCAGTCTCAGGAGCGATGCCTAGCTTATTCTAGGTCTTTCCAACAGCAGGAGATTGTGCCATGCGTGCACAACAGGGGCAGACATTGTGAGCACCACTGTCCAATTCCATTATCACATTTAATGTCTTCATTTTTGGGAGGTATTTTGAATGTTTCATTATGAAAAAAACCCTCTATATATTCTGTCCTATAAAAAAAGAAGTAGTCACCCCAAGACTTAACAGGGAACATTCAATGAGTCAATTTTGTGCCCAAGGAAGACCACAATGGTAGAATCCTTTTCAATACATTGGAGCGCACAGCGTGGTAGCAGCGAACAGTGAGAGCAGAAAAGAGTACTGGAAACAGTTAGAGAGGAGAGGTCTAGATTCCAACACTGGGATTTTTGATTACTGCTTCTCTTTCATTGGATAATGAGAGTTTGTTTAAGTTATGTATTGTATTTTGATATAAATTTTTAGACTTATATAGCTAAAAATTGATCTATTTCTTTTATTTTTTCAATTTTGTGAAATATAAAATTATATTATGTGTCCTTACAATTTTTAAATTTTTCTTGGCATCTGTTGTGATGTTTCCCTTTTGGTATTAAATTTTTAAAATTTTGGTCTTCACTCTCTTTAATTTAGTTAATTTTCCCTAAAGGTTTGTCAATAATTGATCTTTTCCAAGAATGAACTTCTCATTTTTAATCTTGTATCATTTTAAAATTTTCTATTTCTTTCCTAATTTTGTTTAGCAATTCTAGTCAATGTTTGGGAGTCCTGATTATTCTTATTTTCCAAGGCCTTTAGAGCCATCATTAGGTCATTAATTTGATATTTTTCAAGTTTATTGATGTAGCCACCCAGTGTTACAAATTTCCTCTTAGAATGCTGTCCTTGTATACTACACATTTTGTTATGTTGTGTTTTTATTTTCATTAACTTATGGGATTTAAAGTTTTTCTTTTGTGATTTCATCCTTGACCTAATTATTATTCAGTTATGTGTTATTTAATTTCTATGAGTTCATGTATTTTCTGTAGTTTCTGTTGCTATTGATATCCAATTTTATTCTATTGAAGTCAAAAGAATGCAAGATGTTATTTCAGTTTTCCTATATAGATTGCAATTTGCTTCATATCCTAATATGTTATCAGTTTTTGAGAAAGTTCCAAGAACTGTTGCAAAAAATGTATATCCTTTCTTGTTTGGTGGAATCTTCTGTAGATATCAGATAGGCCCATTTAAATTTATTATGTCATTTTATTATAGAGATTTCATTTACTTTTTTCCCAGATGACCTGTCTACTTCTGAGAATAAGATGTTGATAAATGAGAGATATCCATTAATACTTTGTTGTGGTTAATCTGTGGTTTTGCATCTAATAGTATTTCCTTTACTAAATTGGGTGCACTTGTGCTTGGTGTATATGTTTACAACTGAAATATCCTCTTGGTGGATTGCTCCTTTAGTCAGTACCCAGTGACTTCCCCTTTCTCTTCTGACTAGTTTCTGTTTGAAGTCTATTCTTTAAGATATTGGAGTAGCTATGCATGCATTTTTCTTGGTTCTATATTCTCAGAAAGCTTTTTCATCTTTTCACCCTAATATGGTGCCTCCTTTTGATGGTGAGGTATGTTTCTTGGGCAGGAAGAAGATGGATTCTGTTTTCTAATCTCGAATATTCTTTTTCTTCTTGTTAGGGCCCTGAGACTATTGAGTTATTTTGAACAATGCGTATTTTATTGTTTCTAGTTTTTTCCCATTACTCCACTAGCACTGAACAGTTTTCTAGGTTTCCAGTACCACACATGGTTTCCGTCTTTTTGACCAAGCCTTAAGTCCAATTAGAGAGCTATATATGCCACTTCTGCACCTTTTTCATACCATGCTGGTCTTTTTTTGTGGTTCGTAAGTGTCATAGCTGGGCAGGACCATTTGTTGCTTTCTTCCTTTGGAAGCATGAGTGGCACCCTCAGGTACAATGAATGCTAGTCCTCATGAAGGAGGATTTTAGATCAGTGACTTCTGGGCCTGTGTCTGAAGTTCATAGTGATTTCAGTAATGGGGACTTATCTTCCAACTCTGGAAGCACAACCAAAGGGTAATAGTCTACAATGTTTTGGTAGTCCCTGAGGCAACCTTTACAGTTCTTTCTTTTTCTATTTCTTTTCTTAGAGATAGGGTTTCTCTGTGTTGCCTTGGCTGTCCTGTACTCACTTTGTAGACCAGGCTGGCCTCGAACTCACAGAGATCCACCTGCCTCTGCCTCTTGAGTGCTGGGATTAAAAGTGTGCACCACCACTCCTGGGCAACCTTAACAGTTTTAAAGACAGCTTCTCACACCTGATGTTGCGGTTTTTGTTAGACTGTCTTTGACTCCTGTGAGGAGCACTGTGAGCCCATAGGGAAATGGTCATTTAAACTGTATACATATGTGTATATACCAACACCCATGTATTATAGTAATTTTGTGGCAGAAAGCTAATAGTATATTCCTTATAACTTTTTCAGACACTGTTATTTCACCTTCCTCCCTCTTTTATATTTTTCTCTTTCTCCCTTCTTTAATTAAGACCTTCTCTCATTTTTCCCATTTCTCCCTCAGATCATATGTACCCTGCTACTCCCTTCGCTATTGTTACCTGACTTCTCTGCTTTCTGCAGTAATTCCAGAATATGTACTCACATCTGAAACTTTAGAGCCAGGAAAATCAGAGGAGAGAGAATACTCAACAACTGTCTCTCTGAGTTGCTAAACAATAAGATCATTTCTAGTTCCATCTGCTTACTTATGAATTTTATGCTTTCATTTTTCTTAATTTTATTTTTGAGATATGCATCATTACAATATTTTCCCTTCCTTTTCTTCTATCCAAACTCCCCCTCTCTCATATACTCCTCACAAATCTCCTTCAAATTCACGACTAATAGTTTAGTCACTATGATGTTATTCGTATGTGTTTTCAGTGCTGACCATTTGGCACTGGACAACCAATGGGTATACTGTGTCCTGGGGAAGACCACCTCTCCCTCCTCCAATCCCCTCAGTTGCCTATAGTTCTTTCTGTAGGGTTGAGGTCTCATAGGATATTCTCTATCTGCTTTGGCATAACCCTCTTTGGCATCTTTGTTTGCTCATGTTTAAGCAGTCATGTTGGTGAGATTTTTATGGATGTAACATCTAATATTACTTGGAGATACCATCATAGAAAAAACTCTTCACGTAGTCCATGGTGGATACATATCACATTTTCATCATTTATTCATCAGTTGAAGGGCATTTAGGTTGTTTTCATTCCCTAGCTACTGTGAGTAGATCAGCAATGAACATGGACCAGCCAGTATCCATGGAGTAGGACTTCAAGTCCTATGGGCTTATTTATTTTTTAACTTTTTTAGGCTTCTCTATATTGATTCCCACAGTGTCTAGATTGCTTTGCATTTCCACCAACAGTAGATGAAAGTTCTATTTCCTCCTAACCTCCTCTAGAATTCTCTGTCAGTTGTTTTGTTAATCCTTATATTCTGACTGAGGTAAATAAAATCTTACCCCAAAGTTGTTTTAATTTGCATATCAATAATTGCTAGAGATGATGAACTTTTTTTGAATTTACTGCCACTTTTTCCCCTTTGGAGAGCTCTCTGGATACTAGGCACATTTGGTACTGAATAATTTATTGTTGTAGGCTTTCCTTTTGTACTGACTATTTTTCAAATGTTTGTCAGATTGACGTTTTATATGACTGTTAAACAAGTTCTAGACTTTTTAATTGTATACAAACAGAAGAGTCAGAGAACAATTTGCCTGTGGAGTGCTGTGCTTGCCTCACCACAGTGCTCCCTTCTTCCCTGGAAGCACCTGCTGTAGTAGTTACTTGTAGAGCTGGCAATGTAATGCTTTTACTGCCGACATTGTTACTATTTGAGATGTTAAAAGCATTTATCAAGGAACTTCACTGTGCAACTCAATAAACAATTTAGACATCTACCATTTGTTCTTCAACACTATCTAAGGAAATATTACACATGGAACCCATTTTTCTATTTAAGTCACCTTGCATTTTTCAATGGAGAGGAATTCTTTTTTTCTTTTATTAATTTATTCGTATTACATCTCTATTGTTAGGCTTTCCCCTGTTTCCTTCCATTCTTCCCTCCCTCCCACTTCCCCCTTCTCCCCTCCCCTATGTCTGTGATTGAGGGAGACCTCCTCCCCCTATATATGCTCTTAGGATATCAAGTCTCTTCTTGGTAACTTGCTATCCCTCCTCTGAGTGCCGTCAGGCCTCCCCATCCAGGGGACATTGTCAGAAAAGGGGCACCAGAGTTCATGTGACAGTCAGATCTCACTCTCTACTCAACGGTGGAGAATATCATGTTCGTCAGCTAGGTCTTGGTAGGGGTTCGAAGTTTACTGCCTATATTCTCCTTGGCTGGTGCCTTAGTTTGAGGAGGACCCCAGGACCCAGATCTGCCTGTCACAAAGTTCTTCTTGTAGGTTTCCAGGACCCTGTAGGTCCTACTATTTCCCCATTCTTCCATGCTACTCTCGCCTAAAGTCTCAATAGGATGTCTTCTCCTCTGAGCCACTTTCTTGGTAAGTAAAGTTTTTCATGGTACGTATCCCTTGGACTAGTGTTTTGATATAAGTGAGTATATACCATTTGTCTCTTTTTGCTTCTGGGTGAACTCACTCATTATGATAATTTCTAGATCAATCCATTTGTCCACAAATTTCGGGAAATCCTTGTTTTTAATAGCTGAGTAGTATTCCATAGTGTAAATGTACCACAGTTTCTTAGTCCATTCTTCTACTGAGGGACACTTAGGCTGTCCATGTTCTGGCTATTATGTATAAAGCAGCTATGAACATGGTTGAGCATATGTCCCTGTTGTGTGGAGAGGAATTTTAAGAGGGTAGATTATGATATTTGATTCAGGATATCTGTGCTACACGTGATGCATTCTTTTCTGACTGATGCTATTAGCATTGGTCTTGTATTTTAATACATCTTCAAATAAGAAAAAAAATCCTGATCATATAATTATCCAAGCATCATGCAGAAATATACACTATGCAGAGTTATTTTTCCCCACTCCTCTATTTTCTTCAAGTGTGAAATTTTAGGCATAGAAATCTTATCCCAATACATTCAACAGAATTTACTCCACTTTGATTTCACCTTAGTTTATTTGCCCTTCTGTGTATTTTGCATGCCAGTAGAAGGATGTGATTATACCTGGTAGAAAACAACCTGGTTCTACTGGAGTGATAGAGATAAACAGAGGGAGGGAGGGAGGGAGGGAGGAGGGGGCAGCAATGTGAAATGAAAATAGGACTTTTATATGTGGGACCTGTGTAGATAATATAAATTTTATATATTTGGGGGTAAGTTTGGTACCATTCATTTAAGTGAAAATATCCAACTTCAGGAAGTTTTCTGGTTAATTGGTTGGTAGGAAGCATAGAGTTGTAATTCTGGAACAGAAAAATTCTAATGAAGTCTTTAATTTTAAAGTGACTTGTTTTAAATTCAGAGCCATTATATGCTAGAATCTCAGTGCTATATTTTTGTCTCTTTTTGAATTCCATGATGGATGACTAAAACTTTTACTGCCTTGCAAGCCCCATCCTTCACAAAGGTATTGAAACAACATTTCCTTTCAATTCTTCTGCTGTTCTGGGCACTTTTAGTCATGATCTTATAATGAGAGTAAAATAGAAAATTTACTCAAACTAAAAAGTACTTTTTTCATTTAGTAAAATTTCCTGTGTCAGAAGTCTATAGCAGAAAAACAGCACCATGCTTTAGAAGCGTGACTGCCAAGGAATGTCTCCCAGCAAGCTGTAGTCTCTGCTGCCAAACAGATTCCATGGCCCCTGTTCTTAGAGGTAGTCATGGTTACCAAGTTCTGCATAAGAAGACATGATGGTTTTTAGTTATACACTCCTCTTTAAAGTGGTCTGAGGCATTAACTTTGAAAAGCTATCCCTTTGAAAGGAAAAATGTTTGTGATTAGATTGAATGGATGTTTTTCTGTAGACTTAATTTCACATTTTGAAATTTTTGGTAATGACTTTATTAATTTATTTTGGGAAAGCATCCACTGGGGATCAGCATGTATGGAGAGCATTGATATTCAGTTTATACCATATGCAATTCTTAGACAGACCAGCATGTGAAATAAAATACAAGTGTTAATTTGACATTTTGACTTTGTGATCAAGAAGGTCATTTGAATAATTATCAATAGGTGAAACCAGAGTACATGCTGTGATAGTTTCTTCATTTCATCAATACCAATTGTGACTACCAATCACAGACTAGAAGTAATATATTTAAGAATCATGAAAATATTTTAATTATTTTTGAAATATTTTGAACTTCTTTCAATTTTAAACCACTGAGAGAAATGTTTACTTAACAAATGAGAAAAATACAAAAGAGCAGTACATGTTTTCTGCAACATATCTTAAACTACTTTCGAGCTAATGGAGATTTTGCACAGAATTTAGTCAATCATCATTTGTCATTATCTTGAGCTAATTATCTGAGGTTGCATATCTTACTTGTCTTTTATATAAATTTTTCCCAGTCCTATGCATAGGGTGTTATAGATTACTTTGGACATATGAGTAATGAAATCAAAGATACTAGTTGAATTTACAAAACTAGTTGCAACTAAAAGAATATACATAGGCCAAAATATTCAGTTAATTTTGTGAGATTTAAAACAAAAGGAATGCATGTATATTCCTTAATATTATTTTCTAAAAACATTTTGTTATATATAAGGAGTGCAGATACACATAAGTCCCTTCTCTGCCAACTATCATACTTAGTATCCAGAATTTCCATGTTCTCCAGAAGGGTCTAGCTCAGTGAGTCTGCATGATTACCAGATCCTCCCCTCCCCAACTCCCACAACTGTCCAGATCTAGCGCTTGTCTGAAAACCAGAGCTTCAGCCTAGTCTAGACACCTGTGCCTGCATTTCAGCCAATTGCTAGGCTTCCTCAAGGGACCTGAAACTACCCACAAATCCTTTCTTGGGTACCTCCAGTCACCCAGCTCTGTAGTTGGACTTCCCACATACTACTTCATGGTATACCCTTTGAGTACCCTGTGCTCCATTTTCAGAACCCTCTGGATCTATCTCAAATTCAGCATCTCTGTCCTGGTGTAGTCTGATGATCCATGCCTTTTCTGCAACCTGCAAAATCTGGCCTGGGTCTAACAACCCAAACCAGCTTAGTCGCCTCTCCCTTGCCTGCACTGAAAAGGGGCTCAGGCTTAGTCCATGAACCCTCCTCCTAACTATTCCTCTATGCAACCTTTCAACTCAGCCAGATTGATCCATATATGCCAGGTTTGTACCAGGAAGCAAATCGTATATACCAGCCCTGCACCCTCTTCCATATGACTTCATTTCACATAACCCACTTCCAACTTCTAGGCCCAACCTGCCCACCCATTCTCTCTTATGCTTCAACCTGCTCTGTCCATAACAGACTGAGAACTAACAAAGGAGGCTAATGTGCACAGATCTCAGTGTGAAATACCTAAAATAGAAAAGATTAAGTATCCTCTAGCCAAAACCTGTCACTCCTGGAAAAATGTCTGCCAATGGGAATACTTAGATAAACACAAGGACACAGAATTTAAAAGAACAATCATAAAACTTATCAAAGGATTCAAGGAGTTTAAAGAAGATGCAAGAAAAAGCTAAATGGAACTAATAGAACAGAGCTTAAGAAGAATAAACACTGAGTGATGCCTAAGAAAACATAGTTTAAGGCTGATAGAAAAAAAATCAAGACAATCCAAAACTTGAAACAGAATTCAATTAGGAGATAGAAATGTTGACAAAGACGCAAACTGAAGTGAAGAAGGTATAAAATACAAACAATAACTCACCAAGAAAAATCATTGAAAAGCTTTAGAAGCAAAATGAAACAAATAGAAGATAACATATTAGGAATCAAAGATAAAATCAGGGATCTAGAAAATGGCTACATTTATACAATGGATTATTAAATATTAAAAACAACAATGATGAAATAACAAAATCAATGGGCAAATGAATGGAGCTGGAAAAATCATTCTGAGTGAGGTATTCTACATCCCAATGACAAGTGTTGTATTCATTCTCTCATATGTGGATATTAGCTCTTAAGCCTTTGAAAGACATGCTACAACTCACATAATCAGAGAGGGTAGGTATAGAATAAGGGACTAGAAGATAGGGGAGGATCTGCCAAGGAAGGGTAATCAAATATATAGTTATGGAGATATGGGGGGCTGTAGATTAGAGTGGGAGAATTAAATGGAGAGGGTGATGAAAGATAAGGATAAGGAATGGAATATGGGTAGGGACAAGTAATACTAAGGGTCATTTGAAGAGTCCTATGGAGACCCACTACTGCAGATGCTTCTTAAAATATATACAAAAGAAACCTAAACAGAATCACCAAGAATGGGGGGGGGGGGAAACAAAGTCTCAACTGGACATTTTTTTCACCATCAAGTGAAACATTTAGTGATAGGAAATGGGTTACTTCTATCTGAGTTGTTGGACAAAGGGACACCTTAGAAGCTCCTAAATACCTCCGACTATTTCTAACGCAGCTGGTAGCTCTAGAGAAGCTGGTAATAAGGTCCTATTGCTGATTACAACCACTGTATATATCATTGAACACAGAGAAGTCCAGCTGGTGCCTAATTAGAGCTTCCACCCATATGGACTAGCATTCATGCTACTGGAAGGTGCATTGAAACACCAGCAGAAGAGAAAGGTAAACCCTAGTTGAGCTATAATCCCTTTGATCTACAGTGATAACCTGCCTACATGATACTCTGATGCAATAGTGGCACAAAAGTTGTGAAAGTAACCAACCACACTCCGATCGTAATTAAAGCCCACTAAATGAGATGGAACCCAAGCATGACAGTGTTGATTTAGTTAACCTTAGTTTGGATAGGGCATGGGACTAGTGGAAAACCAAATACTATTTTTCTCTAAAGGAACATAACAATACAATGACTCTTGATGGGATTCCTCTCTTCCCATAGATCCATATCTCACTCAGTGATCACCACAGAAACATTCTCTTAAAGCAGATGGGAACTAATACAGAGACACATAATTGGAAAACATGCAGAGAGTTGTCATGGACCACCGAGGGGGCTTTTTGAACCGTGGGGAATCAGGGTCTGAAGGTATTTAGGTGGGCACAGAATTCGGTGCCACAGACAGACATGAACACTAGAGGAGTTCAGTGTTGTTGTAATTTTACTGAGATTTAAGGTTTTTATTTATACAGTCATTTTAGAAACCACAAAGGGCTGGCAGTCAGCCCAGAGTATAACAGTTTGCAGATTGTATAGATTTAGCAGAAATTATGAATTAAGCATTCTGGTAGTACGCCTTGATTATTTGTCAACTTGTGGTTAATGAGCCAGACAGTGGCCAAGCCTTTTTTAGAATCTGAGGTTATAGCTATGTCTGTTTTTAGGTTTTAGTGTCTATCACCACCATTTGTTAATATTTTTTTTAACTTATTAATTGTATTCTATCTCTAAAGTGGTAGGTATATACATTTTTTAAAATGTATTTTACTGTTGTTTTAAGTACTTTTTTAATAACTCTAGCCCAATCATTAAGGGAGACAGTACACCATGGATCCCTGCTACATTTAATTCTTTCATAATGGGAGAGCTCTAGGTACTTAACCCGCTTCGCATCTTTGTCTACCCATCGGACCAAATCCTCATCATAGGATCCTGTATATGGTAAGGGTGGAGGAGCAGGAGTGGGCAGTGAGTAGGGTCCCCGATGTTTGGGGGGTTCCCATCATTGACCATCTATCCAGTAAGCATTCACATTCCCTTTTTTATCATATTTAGTTTTAATACCTGGAATGTCCCTTCTCTCACGGGTGGCCTTTAGTTTACTCATAGCATATACATCTAGCATCTGTTTAGTTTCTCTATCCAATATAATCAGACCTTGCTCTTTCATCTGGAGCCAGTCTAAACCTTGCTCAAGAGTGGAATTCTCATTCTGCATATGTTTTACAAACATGACAAAACCAGATGCCGCTGAGCTTGACTCATTAATGGTTATATTCTTAATTACAGTTTCAAGTTTAAACTTTATTTCTTGAAGTAAAGCTGACTTATTCACAGGAGCTCTTGTTCCTGGAACGTCCAATCTTCCTCCTTCCTCATGAGGTGGCATGGGCAAATTCTCAGTAATTAGACCATCTCCGTTGTTAACTCAGGAGGCTCAGCCAGAACTAGGACATAGATCAAAGAGATAAAGAATACCAGGAATAACACAGCAACCATCAAGCACCCTTTGTCTCCCCCAGGCCCTTGGGATACACGTCTGAACAAATTTCCGGGCTTCAGCCATGCACCCTTTTCGGGGTCCTCATGAAGCACTAGCTTAGTGCCCACAAGTTCCCCTAGCCCTGGAAGCTTCGTTGTCACACTGGTGTCATGGGTGCAGAGGCTGGCAGGATGGGTGTGGCAGAGAGTAAGAGAATTTTGGAAGGCTTAGTCCTAAGTGGGATGTCTTCATCAAATCTCTCCAGTGAGTGCACAGGACAACCTGTGAAAGAGGAGCTGGAAAGAGCAGAAAAGACAGCAGCTGGCTGACACCAGGATGTATTCATGTATGAACTCATGGAGATAGTGGTAGCGTGTGCAGGATCTACACAGGTTCAAGCCAGACCTGGTTTCAGTACTGAGAGCTGTAAGTGGATACAGGCTCCCATCTCTAAACAAGAAGATATCTCGAATTGGCATGTGCATGCAAAGGAAAATTAATTTTCTTCAGTGGCATCTCAATGGGTACACAAACCACAGCTGAGGGTATGCCCCATTCCTAGCAGTAGATGGCCAACACAAAACTAACTAAATGATAATTTTGCAGGATTTTTCTCTCTCATATAGCTTTGTTTAGACCTTTTCTACATTGCTGGTCTTTTGCTTGTGTATTATGATTTCCAAATTGTTTTTATGGGCTTTATTTTTATGTGTCTCTGTATGTGTGTTTTTTGTGCTTTTTCTTTCTTTTATTTTTTTCCTGTTTATCTTCTAAAGACACATAGAGAAAGTAGGTGTAGTGTTTGTTGTATGAGAAGGTGTGGAGGATCGGGAAGAAAATGGAGTGGGGAAACCATAATTAGAATATAATGTATAAATTTTTTTCAATTAAAATAAAATGAAAAATATTTTAGCCACATCAATATTTGTACCATACATTCTCAGAATAATAAAGCATTTTCTCTGTAAGTCAACCCCTCTCCTGCGGCTCTTAATTCCCATTGCATATGGAGAACAAGAATAATCAGAATTTCTCCACTTTATGTTCTGTGCTCTAGCTCAGACCTTATGTGACCCAGTAGGTTTAGGTGCAGCCTACAGGTGCCTGGGGATCACTGTGTTCTCATAGCACAGAAGTAGACAGCAGAGTCACTAAGCTGGGAGTCTCTGATGTCCAGGGAAACATGCAGGCTGGCTTTATTGAGGTGAGCTGTGAATCTGTCTTCCTTCTTGTCACCATTGGAGAATATGGACATCACCAACTCAAAGCCTTTCCCAGAATGCTGTCTGTACCACCTGAAGTTGTCAAAAGCACTATCACTGTAAGTGCAGTTGAGAGAGGCCACGGATCCCTCTGGGACACTGAGGGATTCTGGGCTCTGCTGCACCTTCTGCTGGCAGCTCACCCCTGTGCAGAAAGACAAAGGTCAGTCAAACAGGACTGGATGCTAACACTCTAAAATGGTTCTTCCATAGGCCTCCCACCTGCTTTAGTTACAGCATGAGAGCATTAGTATTTCTACCCTCCAGCCCAAAAATAGGCAACATCTTCTTCATATATTGTATTTTTATACCCCAAAGACATGGTCAAACTCACCACTTAGATTAAGCCAGAGGACTGCTAGTAGAATTCTTAAGGAGTGCATAATTGTTTTCACTGAAGAGTCTCACTTCAAACATATCAAAAGGAGCAACCTTTAGGCAGTTTAAATTCTTCTCCTTTAAGATGCATAAAAAAGAAAACCCCAAACTTTTCATCCAATCAGAAAGAAGGTCCTAGTTTTCACTGCTACATCAAAAGCCCTCCTCCTCCCTCTAAGCCATCTACCTCTTAGCAGACACAAAGGACATGTGAGAAACTGCCTGAGTCTTCGAGAAGATACTGCCATCCTGTGGATTCACCTTAGTGTCAAAGAAACATTTCAAGTGAATACTCTTCTTATTTAAACCATTAAAACAGGTGATGATTTGGTAGGTGAGAAATTTAAGATATTTGCTCAAATTTATGTGTATGTGTGCTTAGGCATACAATTTTTCCAAATGACAACTTATTTTCTCAGTTAAAAATATTACGGCAGTAACTTTTCTGTAATATTTCTAAAGCTCTTACAATCAAATAATGGTTTATGTTCTTTTCTCTGTGTCAGATCAAACAATCCTAAATTATTCCCTCATTATTTTTTTCATTTCATTGGTTAACTAATTAATTTTACAGTCTCCCCTCTCCCCATTCCCCTTTTTTTCCTACTCAGGGAAGGAGAGGCCTCTCATGGATAACAGCCTGCCTTGGCATATCAAGTTGAGGTAGAACTAGGCACATCTTCTCCTATGGAGGCTAGATAAGGCAGCACAGACAATGTAGTCAGAGACAACCCCTTACAGGAGCCACGAGAACCAAGCTGCACATCTGTTACATATGTATACGGGAGCTAGGTCCACCCCATACATGTTCTTTGGTTGGTAATTCATATTCTGTAAGACCCTATGTGCCCAGGCTAGTTGATTCTGTAGGTTTTGTTGTGGTGTCCTTGACCTCTCTGCATCTTTCAATCCACTTCCCTCTTTTACAAGATTCCCTGAGATAAACCTAATGTTTGGCTGTAGGTCTCTGCATCTGTTTCCATTAGCTGATGAGTGAAGCTTCTCAGAGGACAATTATGCTAGACTCCATCCACAAATATAGCAGAATATCATTAATAGAGTCAGGGTTTAGAGATATCCCATGGGATGGGTCTCAGGTTGGTCCAGTTCTTTTGTTGGCCATCCACTCAATTTCTGCTCCATCTTTATCCCTGAGTATCTTATAGTCAGGACAAATTTTGGGTCAAAATTTTTGAGGATGAGTTGTCCCCATCCCTCCATTGGACATTGCCTGGTTAAAGGAGGTGTCCACCTCAGGTTTTGTATCCCCTGTTGATAGGAGTCTTAGCAATAGTCACTCATATAGATTTCCAGGAGTTTTCATTGTCTAGGTTTCAGGCTTATCCCAGAGCTGCCCCATACATTTAAGTTTTGTTCCCCAGTCCCCTCTCTCTCTCTCCTCTCTCTCCTTCCTGCTCATTTTAAAAGAAATTTTCTATACTAAAACAATCTTGGTCTTTTTGCTCATTTTATAAGGAAATTTCAATAATTAAAACAAACCGTGTAACATAAAATAGCCTTAAATATGTCTTTTTTGTATTTTTTATTAATTTATTCATATTACATCTCTATTGTTAGCCCTTCCCCTGTTTCCTCCCATTATTTCCTCCCTCCCACTTCCCCCTTCTCCCCTCCCCTATGTCTGTGATTGAGGGAGACCTCCTCCCCCTATATATGCTCTTAGAATAGCGAGTCTCTTCTTGGTAACTTGCTATCCTTCCTCTGAGTGCCACCAGGGCTCCCCATCCAGGGGACGTGGTCAGAAAAGGGGCACCAGAGTTCATGTGACAGTCAGATCTCACTCTCTACTCAACGGTGGAGAATATCATGTTCGTCAGCTAGGTCTTGGTAGGGGTTCGAAGTTTACTGCCTATATTCTCCTTGGCTGGTGCCTTAGTTTGAGGAGGACCCCAGGACCCAGATCTGCCTGTCACAAAGTTCTTCTTGTAGGTTTCCAGGACCCTGTAGGTCCTACTATTTCCCCATTCTTCCATGCTACTCTCGCCTAAAGTCTCAATAGGATGTCTTCTTCTCTGAGCCACTTTCTTGGTAAGTAAAGTTTTTCATGGTACGTATCCCTTGGACTAGTGTTTTGATATAAGTGAGTATGTACCATTTGTCTCTTTTTGCTTCTGGGTGAACTCACTCATTATGATAATTTCTAGATCAATCCATTTGTCCACACATTTCGAGAAATCCTTGTTTTTAATAGCTGAGTAGTATTCCATAGTGTAAATGTACCACAGTTTCTTAGTCCATTCTTCTACTGAGGGACATTTAGGCTGTCCATGTTCTGGCTATTATGTATAAAGCAGCTTTGAACATGGTTGAGCACATGTCCCTGTTGTGTGGTAGGGCATTTTCTGGGTATATTCCAAGGAGTGGGATAGATGGGTCTTGAGGAAGCCCTATTCCCATTTTTCTGATAAAGCGCCAGATAGATTTCCAAAGTGGTTGTACTAGTTTGCATTCCCACCAGCAATGAAGGAGTTTTCCTCTCTCTCCACGTCCTCGCCAACATGCGGTGTCATTTGAATTTTTGATCCTAGCCATTCTGATGGGTGTAAGATGGAATCTCAGTGTCGTTTTGATTTGCATTTCTCTGATGACTAACGAGGATGAACATTTCTTTAAGTGTTTCTCAGCCATTTGATATTCCTCTGTTGAGAATTCTCTGTTAAGTTCCAAGCCCCATTTCGCAATTTGGTTGTTTGGTTTTGTGGTGTTTAATTTCTTGAGTTCTTTATATACTTTGGATATTATACCTTTGTCAGATGAAGGGTTGGTGAAGATCTTTTCCCAGTCTGTAGGCTATTGCTTTGTTCTCTGGACAGTGTCTCCTGCCTTACAGAAGCTTCTCAGCCTCATGAGGTCCCATTTATTAATTGTTGACATTAAGGCCTGGACTGTTGGTGTACTGTTCAGGAAGTTGTTTCCTGTGCCTATGTGTTCCAGGCTCTTCCCCACTTTTTCCTCTAACTGAATTAATGTCTCTGGTTTTAAGTTGATGTCTTTAATCCACTTGGACTTGAGTTTTGTGCATGGTGACAAATAAGGGTCTAATTGCATTTTTCTACATGTAGACATCCAGTTAGACCAGCACCATTTGTTCAAGATGCTATCCTTTTTCCTTTGAACAGATTTGGCTTCTTTGTCAAAAATCAAGTGAGCAAATGTGTGTGGATTCAACTCTGCATCTTCAATTCGATTCCATTGATCCACCAGCCTATTTCGGTGTCAGTATCATGCTGTTTTAATTACTGTTGCTCTGTAGTACAGCTTGAGATCAGGTATGGAGATTCCTCCGGAGGATCTTTTATTGTATAGGATTGTTTTTGCTATTCTGGGTTTTTTATTTCTCCATATGAATTTGAGAATTGATCTTTCAATATCTTCAAATATTTTGTAGGTATTTTGATAGGGATTGCATTGAATCTGTAAATTGCTTTTGGTAAGAAGGCGATTTTTACTATGTTAATTCTCCCGATCCACGAACAAGGTAAATCCCTTCATCTTCTGATGTCATCTTCCATCTCTTTCTTCAGAGGTTTGAAGTTTTTTTTGAATAAGTCCTTCACTTGCTTGGTTAGAGTTACTCCTAGATATTTTATATTATTTGTGGCTATCGTGAAGGGAGTAGTTTTCCTAATTTCTTCCTCTGCCTGTTTGTCATTTGTATACAGGAAAGCTACTGATTTTTTTGAGTTTATTTTGTATCCTGCCAATTTGCTGAAGGTGTTTATCAGCTGCAGGAGTTCTCTGGTGGAATTTTGGGGGTCACTTCTATACACTATCATATCATCTACAAATAGGGATAATTTGACTTCTTCCTTTCCCATTTGGATCCCCATGATCTCCTTTTGATGTCTTATTGCTCTGGCTAGAACTTCAAGAACTATATTGAAGAAATATGGGGACAGAGGGCAGCCTTGTCTGGTTCCTGATTTTAGAGGGATTTTCTTGAGTATCTCTCCATTTAATTTAATGTTGGCTGTTGGTTTGCTGTAAATAGCCTTTATTATGTTTAGATAAGTGCCTTGTATTTCCGATCTCTCCAGAACTTTAAACATAAATGGGTGTTTGATTTTGTCAAATACTTTTTCTGCAACTAAAGAGATGATCATGTGGTTTTGCTCTTTCAGATTGTTTATATGATGGATTACATTGATGGATTTCCATATGTTAAACCATCCCTGCATGCCTGGAATGAAGCCTACCTGGTCATGGTAAATGATGTCTTTGATATGCTGTTGTATTCGCTTTGCGAGTATTTTGTTGAGTATTTTTGCATTAATGTTCATAAGAGAAATTGGTCTGAAATTCTCTTTTTTGTTGGGTCTTTGTCAGGTTTAGGTATCAATGTGACTGTGGCCTCATAGAAGGAATTTGGTAATATTCCGTCCATTTATATCTTTCGGAATAGCTTGAATAGTATCGGTATTAGCTCCTCTTTGAAGGACTGGTAGAATTCTGTGCTGAAACCATCTGTCCCTGGGCTTTTATTGATGGGAAACTATCAATGGTTGCTTCTATTTCTATAGGCGAAATAGGGTTATTTAATTTGTTTATCTGGTCTTGGTTCAATTTTGGCAAATGGAATCGGTCGAGAAATTTGTCCATTTCCCTTAGAGTTTTGAATTTTGTGGCATAAATGCCTTTAAAGTAGGTTCTTATGATTCTTTGTATTTCTTCGGTGTCTGTTGTTATGTCTCCATTTTCATTTCCGATTTTGTTAATTTGGATAGTGTTTCCTTGTGTTTTAGTTAGATTGGCTAACGGTTTATCTATGTTGTTAATTTTCTCAAAGAACCAGCTCTTGGTTTTGTTGATTCTTTGGATTGTTCTCTTTCTTTCTAATTTATTGATTTCATCCCTGAGTTTGATTATTTCTAGGCGTCTACTCCTCTTGGGTGTTTCTGCTTCTTTTTCTCTAGAGCTTCCAGATGTGTTGTTAAGTTGTTCATTTGGGATGATTCCATTTTCTTTTTAATGGCACTTAGTGTTATAAATTTTCCTCTTAACACTGCTTTCAATGTGTCCCACAAATTTGGGTATGTTGTTCCATCATTTTCATTGATTTTCAGGAAGTCTTTTATTTCTTCCCTTATTTCTTCCATGACCCATGTGTCATTAAGTAGAAAGTTGTTTAGTTTCCATGTGTTAGTATGCCTTTTGTTATTTCTGTTGTTGTTGTTGAAGTCCAGCCTTAGACCATGGTGATCTTATAAGATACAAGGTATTATTTCAATCTTCTTGTATCTGTTGAGATTTGCTCTGTGACCAACTATGTGATCAATTTTAGAGAACGTTCCATGGGGTGCTGAGAAAAATGTATAATCCTTTGCGTTTGGTTGGAAAGTTCTGTAGATATCTGTTAGATCCATTTGATTCATGACATTGGTGAATGAGGTTATTTCCCAGCTTAGTTTTTGAATCAAAGACCTATCCTTGAGTGAAAGTGGAGTGTTGAAGTCTCTCACTATTAATGTGTGGGTATCAGTGGTTCAAGCTTTGTTAATAACTCTTTTACAAATGTGGGAGCCCTTGTATTTGGAGCATAGATGTTCAAAATCGTGATGTCTTCTTGGTTGACTTTACCATTGACGAGTATGAAGTGTCCATCCTCATCCCTTTTGATTAATTTTGGTTTAAAGTCTATTTTATTAGATATTAGAATGGCTACCCCAGCTTGTTTCTTGTGACCATTTGCTTGGTATATTTTTCCCCAACCTTTTATTCTGAGGCAATGTCTGTCCTTGTGGTTGAGATGTGTTTCTTGAATGCAGAAGAATGTTGTGTCATGTTTATGCATCCACTCCATTAGTCTGTGTCTTTTTATTGGAGAATTGAGACCATTGACGTTGAGAGATATTAATGACCAGGGATTGGTAAGTCCCTTCATTTTTGGTATCTGTAACAGTCGAGATTTTGTGAGGTTGTTATTTTGCAATGGTATAGTTACCTATTTCCTATGTAGTTTTGGTTGTAGTTTGACCAATTGGGGTGGCGTTTTCCTTCTAGTAATTTCTGTAAAGCTGGATTTGTGGCTAGGTACTGTTTGAATTTGTTTTTGTCATGGAATATCTTGTCTTCTCCATTAATGGTTATTGATAATTTTGCTGGATATAGTAGTCTTTCCTGTTCTCTTAGGGTTTGCAGAACCTCTGTCCAGGCCCTTCTAGCTTTCATGGTCTCTTCTGAGAAGTCAGGAGTAATTCTGATAGGCTTGCCTTCATATGTTACTCGGCCTTTTTCTCTTGCCGCATTTAATAATTTTTTCCTTGTTGTGTATATTTTGTGTTGTTATTATTATGTGGCAGGAGGATTTTCTTTTCAGGTCTATTCTATTTGGTGTTCTGTAGGCCTCTTGTATGCTCATATGCATCTCCTTCTTCAAATTGGGGAAATTTTTCTCTCTTATTCTATTAAAGATATTTTCTGGGCTGTGGAGTCGGTTGCCTTCTTCAATCCCTATATTCTCAAGTTTCGTCTTTTCATGTTGTCTTTTATTTCTTTGATGCTCTGTGACAGGAACTTTTCAGATTTAGCATTTCTCTGGATGGTGGTTTCCAGTTCTGCGATTGTATCTTCAAGTCCCGATATTCGTTCTTCCATTTCTTGCAATCTGTTAGATGATGCCACCTCTGAGATGCTTGCTTTCTTCTCTGATGTCTCTTGATCACGTTTTTCTTCTGGGTGTTCCTGTATCATAGCTTCCATTTTTATCTTCACGTCTTGGACTGTTTTAATGATTTCCTTCATCTGGTTATTTATATTTTTCTGAAATTCTTCAAGTGCCTCTTTATATGACTCTTTTAACTCTTTGGCCCTCTTGTTTGCCTCCTCCTGCATTTGTTTACAGATTTTATTTGTTTCTTCCATTATTATCTTCTTTACTAAGGACTTGAGGTCATTTTTTTGACTATCCATTGCTGTTAGGCAGGTTGTTTTCATTGGGAATGTTGGGATCCGGATATGCCAAACTGTTTTGGTTTTTGTTAGCATTCTTTCGCTGTCCTCTTGTCATTTTGATGGCTCTGTTGTTGGAAGGTATTTTGTAGTGACCTTCACTGGTTGAGAGTGGTTAATTGATGACTGATTATAGGTCAGGTACTCTTGCCTGTGGGGATCAGGGAGTATTTCCGTGGAACAGGTAGGTGATCCGGTTTCACTCCTGGTGATTTTCCTCTGCACCGTGGGCTCCAGGCTGAGTCAGCCAAAGTAGATATCTGTTTGGGCTTTACTGTTGTAATTCAGATCAGCAATTTTGGGACCTAGAATAAGGTCTGCACACAAACGTTCTAGTTGTATAGGTTGATCCCAGCTGCCTGTCCTTCCTGTGGCTTTGTAGTCAAGACCCCAGGTAGATCAGATGTTCTGGGGGTGTAGCCATCTTTTAGGTCTGTCTCTATATCCTGTAGAGGTGACCAACCTCTCCCAGAACTATATGCCTGGAGGGACCAAGGTCGCTCTTGGTCAGCAATTAGACACTGCAAGCAAGACCCACGTTTTGTCTCCTGATAGCGTGAGAGTGCCTGCCTTGCTCCAGCCAGGAGCCCCAGCTAGGCTCTCTCGTTCTGGGAATGCAGGGCCAGTGCCTTGCAGCTGGGTAGGAACACTAGGGTTGCAGAGCTCTGACGGAAGCCCGCGGAACCAGATCTTCCCGCCGGGCTCTGATGCTCCACTAATGCTCTAGGTCAGCAATTAGACACTGCAAACATGACCCACCCACGTCTCATCTCCCAATAATTTGAGAGTGCCTGCCTTGCTCAGGCCAGGAGCCCCGGCTAGGGTCTCTCGTTCAGGGAGTGCAGGGCCAGTGCCTTGTGACTGGCTGGGTAGGAACACTAGGGTTGCAGAGCTCTGGCGGAAGCCGATAGAACCAGGTCTTCCTGCCAGGCTCTGATGCTCAGCTATCACTCTAGGCAAGACCCACATCTCCCGATAGGTCTGTGGAAGCAGTCGAAGCTGACCTCTCATTGCCACTGTTTGCAGGCTCAGTCCGCTATGATCGGTGTTAGGTTGGGCCCTGGATGGCCAGCGAGCTGCAGTCCCACTTTAGCTGTCTCTGTTGGGTCCCACCGCCTGTGTTTCCCTAGGCGGGTGACCTCTGTAGTTTGGGGTGGTGTGGAAGGAGGAATCCTATGGCTGATTCACCCTCTTCACTTAGACTCCTCTGGCTGGGGACTCTGGAAAATCCCCTCCCTAAACAGTGAATCTGTGCTTTATATGCAGGCTGCAGTTTGCATGTGGATTCCATTCCAGAGTTTGGGGAGTGCGTTTTGCACCTCCGGGATGTTGCTTGTCCCAGGGGGGTAGGCCCCCGGTTTGGTCTGCGGCCTTTGGGGCCCTACTCACCTACAGCTCTCAAAGTCCAGCAATCTGTTGCTCCATTTATGTTCCTGGTCTCCTCAGAGTAGATCAGATACGTGGCTTATTGGTCTGCGCCATCTTGGAATCCGTCGCTTTAAATATGTCTTAACATATATGGTTTCAGCTCACAGCCTAACTATATTTTATTTATGTATTTGCTTATTAATTCATTTATTTTTCTATATGTGATGTATGTTTTTGCACATGTGTGTCTGGTGTGTGAACACATTTGTGTGGGTGTATGTACAAATGTATTGGATAGAGGTCAACATCAGGCATTGTGTTTGATCACTCTCCACTTTATTTTATTATTTAAGATGCATTAAAAAAAACTCTTTGAATTCCAGCACTTGGGAGGCAGAGGCAGGCAGATTGATGTGAATTTAAGGCCATCCTGGTCTACAAAGTGAGTCCAGGACAGCCAAGGCTACCCAGAGAAACCCTGTCTTGACCCTCACCTACCCTGAAACAAAACAAAACATGACAAAAACAAAACTCCCCTCTGTTCAACTAGAAAACTTGCCCTAGATTTCCCTGCTATATAAACAAGCCCCTTTCTTCTTATGTACCCCCTCTTTCTCTCACACAGACACAAATGACCACATGAAAATTTGCCTCTGAGTCTCTCACTAACCCTTGAGCTCATCATCATTGGCTGCCATGTCAATGAGCTCCAGAAACTGAACTGTATACAACCTTACTAGTACCAGGGCTACATGTCCGGGTTTAGTCCTGGATATTATGTGTGTTCTGGGTGTCTGGACATGGTTCTTCATGCTGGTGAGACAAGACAAGCCACCTCTCCAGTCCCATTTTTAATTAGTAGTATTAGTTACACTTTGTAATTCAAATACATAAGATATGTCACTTATAGACTCTCCCCATTTCCTTCTCTTTCACTCACTGGTGGACATTGGAGCTATTATCATCATTTGGGCAATTGGAATAGTCCCAAAATAAGCATGGGTGTGCATATATCCTCATTGTACACTCAATTTTGATTCCTTCAGGCACACACATAATAAAGCTGGATATTAAGGCATTTATGTTTTTAGGGGATTTTTATAGAAGAAAAAAATCACACTAAATTCCATAATGATTGCACTAATTTTATTCTGACTAGTTTTACATAAGTTCATTTCTCCTCATATCCACAATAATATTTGTTTCCATAGACTTTTTTCTTTATGATGGTCATTATGGGGGGTTGGGGGAGAGATGGATCTTCAGCATAGATTTTATTAGTTTATCTCTTTAGCAAGTGGTACTAGAAGTGCTTGGAATTCTCCATCCACCAATAACATACATCTGTAGCAGAGACACTGGTAGCTATTTAGAGGATCACAGTGCTCTGTCCCAGGGCAGGCACAAAATGGCTCAGAGATTAGGGGCACTGAATGCTTTTCCAGAGGTCCTGAGTTCAATTCCCAGCAACCACATGGTGATTCACAACCATCTGTAATATGATCGGATGCCTTCTTCTGGCCTGCAGGTCTATATGCAGGCAAAGCATTGTATACATAATAGTAAATAAATATATCTTTATTTAAAGAATAGAACATCCTAGAAAGACAGATGATGAAGATATGGAGAAAACAAAATAGCAGCTTTATCCACTGAAATTGGAGGGTTCCTAAGGCTAGTCAGCTAAATTGGACTTTGGCTTGGGAGTTTTATTGGACCTATGTATTTTCTCCTTTTCTCTATTGGTCCTATTTAGATACACACACACACACACACACACACACACACACACACACACACACACACACACACACACCGATCCTTCCCTTCAGTTCATTCAAATTGTCTTCTGGGGATCAGACGTTGCCATTTCAAGGAGCTAGCTTTTGCTTTCCCATCTATCTGTATTGCTCTAACTCTTCCTCAAGTCTGTACCCTCAGAGAGCAGAATCAACTGCTGTCAGGGATGGGACATGCCCTCTCTAGCTGCTTAATGAGGAGAGGAGGCATCTCCCAAAACTAGGCTTCTATAGGATGGGCCCCAGTGGATTAGTCTGGGGTTCTATGGTCACACATATTGAAGAGCAGCCCCGGTTTCTTGACTGGGTCTACTTAGATCTCACATTGTACATTTCACCCTCAAGTATCACCTTCAAATTTGTGACTCAAAATTTGTACAATTGCGCCTTTTCTCTCTTGAGCAAGTCTGCTCAGTCAGTCACAGGAGAAAAGAGGTACAATGACTCCAGCGAGGACTGAAGCAAATTTACTTTTTCCATGCACTTTTTATACTATATGCTTATATAATCAAAGCATAGCCACTTCTCTGCTTTCAAAGAGTCAAGGAACTGTCAAGAGAATCTCTGAACCTCAGCACTTTTCTTTCTTCCCTGTCTGTGCTTTCTTAGCTTCCTTATGGTGAGGAATGCTCACCATGGCCTGAAAAAACAATGTCAATGTGTGCTTGAAGTTACTTCCTCTTAGGCAGCCAAGTAATTAAGCAATCAATCAAGATGGGCATCCCTTGGCTCCTGACACTCTCTAGAGATCTTATATCTCTCTCTATATATCATGGCTATAAAGTTGAGTTGAGGATGGAGTCTCTTCTCAGATGTCCCACAGAATTACAGGACAAATTGAAGCAAGGATGTATGAAGACATGACCAGTCCATAATGTATTGGGCCTAAGAGAATCCAAATCAGTGTGGGCTATCAATAAATACCTGAGGTAGGACAGTCCAATTACATATTTATCTTTACAAGTGGTATACCTTTTAGTCTCTAGAGAAGGTAATTCTTGCTCCAAGGGCTGGTTTAATAGTTTTAGTAGCTATCATGAATAGAATGACAGTGTAAGGTCACTCCCAGATGATTCTAGATAGAAAAAGAGAAGAAATTTAAAAATTATTTTGATTTTTAGTTAAAACAATGGTGAGCCTATCTCTCTTGGTTTTATATAGGCACTGCAGTGCTGAATTAAGTCAAAGCCAAGGTGTCCTATATCTGGGCAGCATTTTCTTATCAAGAAGTACTCCTTGATTGCTAAAGGATGCTTTAAAAAACAATGTTTAAAACTTTCCTGTGTGGTGTTTAAGACCACTCAACTACCAATCACTATTTTTTTTAACTGTCAAAGCCAGTTGAAGATCTGGTCCTTGGGGATTGCTTGTGCTTGTGAGGAGTCATTTTTTCTATGTGTGTGAGGAAATATTTAGGCCTTGCTTGACCATGGTTTTGCTTTAAATATGTTTTCCTTTGCTGACCAGTCTCTTTGTAAACTGAACACTAGTTAGAGATTACTGTGTGAAGTTTCCAAGGCCTCTTGAACAATAGAACAGGTGATTTCCCAGAGACACAGAACAGTTGAATTTAGTTTATGTTTTAGTTGTTTAGTTTAGTTTATAGTTTAATTTAATTTGGATGTATGAATAATTTGCTGGCAAGTACATCTGTGCCACACATGTATGCTCACAGAAGCAAGAAGAGATTGCCTGATCCATGAAACTGAAGTTGTAGACATTTGTTAACCACCATGCTGGGTGCTGACAATTGAACCTAGGTTCTCTTGAAAAGCCCAGTGTCCTTAATCACTCAGCCTTCTCTCAACCTCATTCAGAGAACATGTCTAGAGTTGTACCACATCATCTGGGACTGAGCTGATCTTAGAGGAGAAGAGAGGAAATATTTTCTGGTTTAGTCCATCTGACTACATTAGTATAGCCTTAAGTATGGTTATTAAATATGCAGAAAGTCAGTTACACCAATCTGGATATCTATGACTGAGAACACAGTCTAGGGAGGGAGATTTTGCTGCTGATTTCCCATCTATAAGACAAAGGAAGACAGAATAGAAAGTCTCCCAGATCTTCTTGTCTCTGTCTCCAGAGCTTCCTCTAGAGATTTAATCATTTATTTACCAATGTGGGCATGAGTACCTGTATCCTCTTACTCTCATTAGCAACCATGAAGAGTTGGAAAGTCTACAGATATACTGATGTAACTTTAATACTCAGTGATAATAATGAATTCCTAATTTTATCTTGCCTCTGTAAGATCTACCATCCACAAATATTATGTATGTATATGTAACAATTATATATTATATATAATCTTGATATAATTTATAGAATATGAAATATTCTTTTTCTTCAGGCTGTTTATGTCACAGCAATTGGAATGTGAAAAGTAAAGTGTGTGTGTGTGTGTGTGTGTGTGTGTGTGTGTGTGTGTGTGTGTGTGTAGCAGAATCAAAAAGAGGCAGTAGGGAGAGAAACAACATTCTATTTCTCCCAGCTTGGGGATGCCAGGTAGAAAGGATGGGCATTAAGAGCCAGTGGAATCCTTATCTCCAGCTTCTCACCAAAGCAAACTGATTGCATTGGTTGCTTTTATGTTGCAGTGATTAAACCCCAGAAACAAAAGTATCTCACAGGACAAGAACTTACACACCACAGACCATTATTGAGAGAAGTCATGGCAAGAACTCCTTCCTCGCTCACTCATAGCTGGCTCCATTTGAATTCCAGGTACTTATCACTTCCAACTCAAAGCTGAGTATCCTTTCACCCTACTTTGAAGAACTTCAATACTGCTTCAGGTTTGCCTATGTGCCAGAACAGCTTAAGAGAAAGCAAGTCTTCCTTTTCTTCAGATACCCCACCCCAAGGTTCTTACACATATGTATTCAGAGTTTAAGGGCCCATGATCCAGGCATGAGTTGAGGAAGCCCATCAGGTGGACCCAAAGATCGTTATTACTCTTATGAAATGTGGAATTTGGCCACTCCCTCTCTACCTCCTCCAGAATCTGCTCAGTTTCTAGGGTCCGCTTCACAGTGTCTCTTGGCTTAGGAGTGGCGGCATAAGCCTCTGTCCTTGCTCTCCAGGGAGAAATTCTGTCTGTCCATTTGAGATCAAAGTGTACTGCTCCATGTGAGCCCAATCCTTTACAGCAGATGTAGGGGCTGTGTGGGCATTCCCATGATGGTAGTTAAGGTCAGGGGATGGGACCTGTCACCTGGAAGGGACGTCAGAGGGCTGGTGATGACAACCTCTTCTGAGTCTTCTTTACAATTTTAGCCATGTGTATGGCCTTGAGCAGAGCTGTTCTCAGATCAGATGAAAGTCTCTAAGAAATGAAATAGGGTGCTGGTACTCATCAAGGGAATCAACTTTGTCACTAAGATGGACAAAGAATTGACTATCCTGGAAGACAGTAGACCAAGCTGTGAAAAAAATCCTCTATCTGATAGTGGTGAGAGGGACAGACATTAAGGCTAGGAGTCCACTAAATGAGTCTGGGATGAGTGTTTTATGGGACCCCTGGATCCTTCCCTGTCCCCTACTGTTCATAATTAGGTAACTACCAACCCTTTTTGTGCTTCCTGCCATTTTCTCTTGGTGATGTCTTATGAAAACAAGGATTTCCTTCTCAGGGAGACATGTTTGCTTTCTAACCTGCCTATGTTGCTCTAACTTTCCCTTACACCTAGGTCAAAATGGGACTTCCTTAAGCTGGTGCCTGGGAATTGCAACTGACTCCAGCACAGAGCCTCTAAATAACACTGTGCACACTTATTAAACTGTCTAAATCCTATTGTTCCTCTCCTTTTACTGAAAAGCCTCGGTCTCTGATACTTATCAATTCATAGATCTCCTCCTGAGCTTTCTTCATCTCTCTATTGTAACCTAACTGACAATGTATCAGAGCCTCATCTAAACTGAAAGCTTAAGTATTCAGAAAACTAATCACAGCAAATTTACAAATTTATGTTCTTCCTTTGTATTGCAACATGCTTCACATCTTTGCACATGCTGGCAGATTAAACTCAGCATTCTATTGGAGCCCTTGCCACCCAAAAGCCATAAAATCAGCATTCACTAAATACTGTCTCATCAGACTCTTCCATGTCCCACTAGCAACTACATACGGAATAGAATGCTGGGAAGGGAGGATATGAAGAGTGAAATTGCTGTAGTCAGTGGTACTCTGTGCTTGAAAAATGTATAACAGCTATTTCTTAGTACATTTGAAAATCAGAGGAAGCATGGTGACAGCACCCGGTGATATCCACCAGAGCCTTGGCAAACATTTTACAATAAAAAATAAAACTTAAAATTAGTATGCTGGTCTGAATACATCCCTGTAAGGCACGCACTTCCAGGTGGTTCTTGAACATGTTGAGTTGATAACCATCAAAATGCCAGTCCATTTCAGGCTGATGACCACAGTAGGCCAGGTGGAGATGATCCTTGATTGATGGGCTCCCTCAGTCTGAATAGCCATTTATCTAAGAAAAAACAGCTTTACAAAATACAGAAACATTTGTTGACATTTTCTGGTTTATAAGTGTTCATTCCTCTTCTAAAATCTTATTTTACCTGTTCTTTCTTACACTCATAATATATTTAGGTCATACCTATACCCTACTCTCTGCATCAAATTCTCCCAGATCCCACTTCATGATGCTTTTCTGTATTCATATCCTCTTCTTTTTGTTTTGTTCTTTATATTACTCTGGCTTCAATTATAGCTGCCCTTATACACAGGAGTGTAGGACCATCAACAGAACACACATTCCTGGAGAAAACCGACTCTGTCTCTTCCTGCATTTATCAATAGTCTCTATCTCCCAGCTTCCAATGGGTCAGATCAGTAGCACTTTCACCAATTCTGGAATGTTGATTGGCTTCACCAGGTGTAGGTAACCAAACCTATTATCTGTCATATCCAGAAGACTCTATTTCATAGTAGTTTTCTCTAGCTTCTGACTCTTTCAATTTTCCATCACTCTATTCAGTGTTTGGTACTGAGCATGCCGCATACATTTGTTTTTTGCCCTTTGACAGGCTGTGAGTCTCTGTGTTAACTGTTGTCCCTTATAACAAGAAGCTTCTCTGATCAATAATCTGTGGGTATAAGGATAAGCATTTATAAAGTGCTTGGATGCTACACATACTTAGCAAAATCGAAGTAGTTAGAGTCTCCCCTGATGTGTATGCCCTTCATACCCACAGGGTTTTGCAATACAAGGTATGAGACACCTAGTTTGGAGGTGTCAGAGATGCTGCCGGTTACCCCTTTACACTGATGTAGAAATTGAACCAATGGCACATCATGCCAGGCTGGTGATTATTATAGATTTCAAGGTTGACAAGAGGTTAATGATATTGACAACTTTTGTCCACTGGCAACTTTCAAAGACATTTCAGGACCCTGAAAGCTAACCAGCAAGGAGGAAGCCTCCAGGTCAGTGTCTGCCTGATTTCTCCATGTCCTGTGACCTAAGGGTGTGAGAGGCAGTAAGGTATTGCCAACAAGTTCTGGCAGTTGACCAGAAGAAATTACAATAGCTCTTATTATTTAGGAGGATCTCTGGGATTCCCCTGATCAACAAATTGAAGGGAGGTAGGCCACACTTGGGGCTGGGATTTTTAGTTGATAAATTTTGTAGTTTTGTCAACTATAGATATAAACTTCATATATGAAGTTCTTAAAGTACTAGGTTTCATGCCACATGTTCCTCCGCCCTCCCCTCCCATTTCTATTCTCACTTAAGGGCCCCCACTTCTTTCCTTTCCCTTTTCATACTACCTGTGCTATACTATACAAGCCCTTAAGTTCTTTCTTTATTGTCGAATGGCTACTTTCTTATTTCCTGGCTTCCATACATATTTCAGTACAAATCCACAAATCTAAACTGTTAACACTAGGATCGACATATGAGCTGAGGTGGATGCTACATTCTTTCTGTCTGGGTTATGCCACTCAGTGTATTTTTTCCAGTTTGATCCAGGTTCCTGCAAATTTAATGATTTAATTTTACTTTTTAGAAACTATACATTGAGTGTGCATAGATGTTTTACCTGCATGTATGTCTGTGGCTCACATATGTTCTGTGCCCATGGAGGCCAGAGGAAGGCTTCAAATCCTCTAGAGGTAGCATTAAAAATATGTTTGAGCTGACATGTGTATGCTGAGAACAGAATGCCAAGTCATATGCAAAAAGAGAAAGTGTTCTTAATTGCCAAGCTATCTCTAACCCCAATTTCATTTCTCTTTAGAGCTGAATAAGATTTCATTATTTACTGTACCAAATCTTCATTACCCATGATCAGTTGATAGACACAATACCTAGGAAGTGTAAACAGGCTAGGTGTCTGTCAGTGAATTGGATAAGCAAGTATTTCTTTAATAGGATGAGTATAGAGTCTTTGGGGCAAATACCCCTGAGTTGTAAGAATATGTGATTCATTTTTAGCTTTTTGAGAATCCTAAATACTGATTTCTATAGTGGCTAAATGTTCTGAAAGAGTTGTTTTGTCAAATAAAACAAGTTAGAGTTATCTGTGAAGAGGAATTGTGATTGAAAAAAAAAGTTCCTCCATGAGATTGGCATGTCTGTTTGCACATCATTAACATGCTGTTTTCATCACTGTGCCTCTGTGGTATAACTTATTTTAGATATAGTGATCCCTCTGTCATTATGCTTTTGATTAAGGATTGTTTTAGCTATTTGAAATATGGGTTTTATTTTAAGGAGCAGGATTCAAATCAAATAAGAAAGTGACTGGTTGCTCCTAATATGTTTGTGTTAATACTGGACCGGTGGGTGTGTCTTACCAAGCCAGTCATTATTGTAGCTCTCAGATTTGAGGTTGCAGTTGGGTAACAACATTGATTTCTTTTCTACTCCAGCAGCATTAATAGCCCCTTCCAGCACTATGAATGCTGCCCAGTAGGGATGAAGTTTCCAGGTCAGCACCACCTTGATTTCTCCATGTTATATGATTCATTTGGTGTTGGGTTGTAGAGTTTTGCTGCCAAGAACATTGGCCTGTAGTGTGTGAGAGTATTTGGGACCTCAGTGGATAACAACTCCAGAAGGACAACTTATTCTTATTATTAGACTTTTAAATTTGTTTGCATGCACTGTCTAGTGAGGGCATTGTTTTTCCCTTATATGATAACTCCATCTTAACTCTTTATTGGTGTGTTTATAGGTGTATTTTAGGGATCCATCTACAGTATTATGTTTCTGTGTAACAGTTTCAGTCTTTAGTGGTAATTTCCTTCCCAGTAATCCCTTCTGTACCCTGCCTTTCTCTCTTTCTCCATTTAATCATTAATCTTGTTTTATAATTCCCCTTTTAACACTTTGTACTGGCACTTCTGTCTGCCTTTCCTTGAAAAACCCTCCCCCACCAAGCCCACCATCACCCCTAATTAAAGTCCTGTCCTTTATGGGTACTCCAAATAAAACACACATACTTAAGATACAAGGCTAATATCCACAGATGAGAGAAAATGTTCAGTACTATAAAAATCTACCTTAGTGTTGCTTTCATTGTATTCCAGAAATTAAGAGTTGACTTTCATTGTCTTTTAGGTCTTGGTGTTCGTTGCTCAAATCTCTTCTATCTTTTAATTTTATTCACTGAGGAATCTGCTCTTATTCTGACATCCTTTACTTTGTGATTTGTGACTTCTCTCTTTCAGCTTTCGATAACCTCTCTTTGTTTTTTATATTTTGTGTTTTATCTATAATATAAAAAGGGGTGCTTCTTTTGTGGTGATATCTATTTGGAGGTATGTGTGTGTGTGTGTGTATGTGTGTGTGTGCATGCTCACACACACATACACACACACACACACATGCCTCTTCTATACAGATAGGCATTTCTTTCCTTAGTTTTGGGACTTTTTTCTTTGTCATTCCATTAAGATATATTCGAGACCCTTGAAGTGGAATTATTTCTCTTCTTCTATGCTCATAACTTACAGATTTGACCTTTTCAAAATGTCCCAAAGTTCCTGAATACTCTGCTCATAGGTTTTTATATTCATCATTTTCCTTAATTGAATGATATGGTTATTTTACTTTGTCTTTCAGCCTTGGTATTCTCTCTATGTGACCCACTGTGTTGGTGAGGTTTTCCACTGATTTTTTTTTCAGTAAAAAATCTGTTGCCATTTTCTTTAGTGGCTTGATAAGATTTTGAATTTTTTAACAGCCAACTTTTGTATTAAAAGCAACAAAATAATTAAACATTTTGAATGTTACCATGAGTAATTCCAGTGAATTTTTATTCAGTTTATTGAGATTTCACCCATAGCTTCAATTCATGTTTTAAAAATGTTTTTAATTTAAATAAAATTATGTCACTTCCCCCTCCTTTTCATCTCTCAAGTTCGTCAAAGTTACTCTCTCTCTCTACCCGCCACCGTGTCCTCCAACTCTCAAATTGATAGCATTTTCTTTTATTGATAGCATTCCTTTTTATTGTTACAGACATGTAGTGTGTGTGTTTATGCGTGTGTGTGTGTGTGTGTGTGTTTATGAACAAACATATATAAATAAAACATGCTGAGTCCATTTTGTTGCTTTTGTGTGTACATGGCTTGAGGAATGACCATTCTGCATTTGACAATAAGTGTCTCATCCTTTGGAGTGGCTAATTCTCCTCTCCCAGAAATCATTAGTTGCTTGCAAGTTTTCATTTGAGTTGAGACCCTGCAAAAGTTTCCCTCTTCCATGTTAGCATGCCCATTGGTACTAGCATCATTCTGGTCTTGTTCATGAAGCCATTTCCAGGAGAGACTATTTCACAGCAGACTTTCTGGTACTCTGCCTCTTAGAACTTTTCAGACCATTCTGTGGTCACGTTTCCCAAACCATAGACACAGAAGCAGTGCCGTAGATGCATCTATTGGGGTGGACATCCCACAGTCCTTTGATCTTTGCACTGTGTCCAGTTGTGTGGGTTTGGCTTTTGTTGTTTTTGTTTGCTTTTTGCAGAGGTCTCCATTTTCACTAAGGAGAGGGTTCTCTGATGAAGGCGGTGATTACACTTACCTGTGAGTATAAGAATGAGATTTAATATGTAGTCAAAAATTATGCTTATCTGGCAAAGCAGTGCTAGTAAAATATTTTTAAGTTCTAGGACCCCAACAGCCTCAGGAAGCTGGCTAGTTTTCCAGTACCAGCATGATTTCCCTCAAGAGTCCAACATGAAGTCCAAATTAGACAGCTATTAGTTGCCAGTAACCTGTGAGCACCACTTATTGCATCTTTATGGATATCATGCCATACTGGTAATTGTCTGATGTTGAAACTGGGTAGGTAAGCTTAATTGTTTTTTTTCTCTTGGTAGCTTGCATAGCATTTTATGAATTCATAATAGCTGGATAACAGGAAAGAGCTCTTCAAGTCAAATACAAGTATAATCATCCAAGTGTGGGGTGTCTTTAGCAATAGGAGCCCATCTTCAATCCTGAGAGGCAACCAAGGCTTATTACAATAATCTATATTGTTTTGGGAGTCACTTGGACAAACTACCCTCATCAACCATTCAAAAGGAGGTTCTCATGCCTGATACTGTTGTTTTTGCTAGTCTATGGTTCTTGTGGGGAGTACTATCTGCCCAAGTGGCTTAAAGTCCTTTAAAATAAAGATATATTTATATAGAGAGGAATGTACATATTATTCCTTTATTGACATATGTTATTGTATTAAGATATATTATCTATATATTATATTATTAAGATATATGCCTTATTAATATCATATATTAATTTGACATATATATCTTAAAATATATGTATAGTTACAAATTTATAAAATATATATTATATATCATAATTTTAGATAAATATGTAATTCCTTGAGTCATTAGTAAACAACATTGAGGTTCAGTATTTCTTATTCTTTATTGATTTCAGTTTTCATATCCTATATAGTCCACATTATTTCATTCAGCCACTTATTTGTGTTTTCTTGGATCAATCAGGATTTCATTTCTGTCTATCATAATTTTTTAGAGTTTTTCAGGAATTTGTGGATTCTTTTGCCATCTTCATAGTTATTGTTTCTTCTAATATCACCAGTTTCACCTAAATTGCTCTCAGTGGAGGTGACTAGAGCATGCTGGTGATTTGTTGAGGGGGCATATTGTCTTGGACTTTATTATTGTCATGGTTTTCCTGTGGGACCTTCATCTAGAGTTAGATTGTTGGTTGTCTCTTTGATAAGAGATTTTAGCCCTCTGACTACAAGGTGATGGATTTGAGGGTCTCAGAAGGGGCAAATCCACATTAGCGCTGGTTCACTCTTACTGAGTGAAACCTTGTGGACTGAGACCTTGCAGACATTCCTGGGGAAAAGGTGATAGACTTGTGTGCCATCTGACTTTTTCAGTCAGTTCAACCCAATGGACTGGGACTTTGTCAGAGAACGTCTTGTGGCATGAGCAGAAAGACACTCCAGGAACATTCAATTACTTTTGAGGAGTGTGAGGCTCCCGAAAGTGGTCTGCTTGGCCTTTTCATGAAGGTTAGAAAATATTTCCACTTATGGACACTAATTACCATTTCTTTTGAAACACATGGACATGCCCACAGCTTACTTCAATAGTATGAGCTGTGAAATTAGTGCTGCACATCCAGATGACTAGTGAGTGTGGAAAGAGTATAATAGTTACAACAGAATGTGGGGGATGGGGGATGGAGAAGGAGAGGGAGAGAAGAAGGGGAGGGGGATTGGGAGAGGAAAGGAGGAAGGGAAGAAGTGAGGGAGGATGAGAGAGAGGGAGGAAGGGAGGGAGGAAGGGAGGGAGAGAGGAAGGGAGAGTCTTAACCACCCTATTGGCCATAATAACCTTTAACCATAGGCTTTCAAAAATCAAACCTCTTGAATGAGATTTCCCTGTCATTTGCAGGAGACACACTTTATATAAACTTTCCTGGTCTTCTGGCTTCTTCATCCTTACACTCCATTGTCCATTGTGCCCTCTGAGCCTTGAGGGAAAGAGTTATGGTGGAAGTGTATCAGCTGGGGTTGGATACCTAACTCGTTCTCTGAACAAGAGCTGAAGAAGTACAGCACAAATAGACTTGCTAGCATGGAAAGGCGAAATCTCATGAGGCACCACCCATACACCAACCTCTATAGGCAACTGAGAAGTGCTGAGAATGAGAAACAATCCTCCACAGGTTTGAGCCCCCAATGATCAGCCCTGAAATTATACACCTATAATATACCTATATAAGTGAAACTAAACAGATAGGGCAGATTTGTATTTATATAGTTCGGCAGGAGTTTGTGTGTGTGTGTGTGTGTGTGTGTGTGTGTGTGTGTGTGTCTGTCTGTCCCTGTCTCTCTCTCTCTGTGTGTGTAATAATAACATATAAAAAGAGACTATGCTTTTGAGAAAGCAAGGGGATGTTTATGGGAGGAGTTAAAGGAAAGGGGATGTAATATAATTATATTTACTTTTTAAAAAGAAAATAAATAGCTTTCCTTGGCTGAAGCCAAGCCCATGTTGGGATGAGGCCCTCACTTCAGCTGGTGACTAGCCATGTAGCAGTGCTCTACAACATGGCCTCCATTTCTAAACTCTCCTGCATCTACTCTGCCCTCCTGCTGAATGAGAAAGAGGTGACAGCCAGGGAGGATAAAATCAATGCCCTCATTAAGGCAGCTGGAGTCAACGTTGACCCTCCCTGTTCTGGCTTGTTTGTAAAGACATGGCCAATGTCAACATTCGAAGCCTCATCTGGAACTTGGAGACTGGTGGACCAGCGCCAGCAGCTGGCGCCATGCCAGCAGGTGCCCTGCCCCCTCTACTGATGCTGGCCTTGCTGATTAGAGGAAAGTGGAAGCAAAGAAGGAAGAATCTGGGGAGGCTGATGATGATGTAGGTGTGGTCTTTTTGACTAAACCTCTCTTGTTAACATGTCCAATAAAAAGCTGAACCTGTGAAAAAGAAAAAAGGTTTTGAAAAAAACCCAAATAATGTAATAGAGAAGAACAGAATAAACCCTGTAAAATGTCTCTCAATGTCATTACTTTAATTTCCCAAGGCCCTTCTAGTTTGCTTTGTTTTGAAGTAAAATTTAAAAAGTGCACACAATTTCCTGACTTTAGAGCTATTTCATACTTTCTCAAACTCTGTCTTCGCTTACTTTGTGAGGTTTTTCCATTGGATTACTTGCTTTAGAGTTTGAGTCAGCCCTTCCTGTTATGGCTGCTGAGGTGATTTGAGTCATGTGAGGGAAGGCTGGGACTCTGAGCAGTTGTAATTAATAGACAGGTGTCCCTGAGGACAGGAAGGTTAGATCTGAGTGTGGGTGGAGGTTTTCTGGACTATCATACCGTGTAACCAGGCAGAGAGCACACAGTAAGTCAGAGCTATTCAGGTAAGGATAAGGGAAAGAGTAAAGGGGAAACAGTCAAGTGACAGCCGTGTGTTTGCCCAATAACTCATACACTCAGCAGATATTTCTGAACTACTGTGGACCATTCACAAATATGAGACTATACTATGAATATACTCTGAAATAAAGTTGCTATGGACTGAAAGGCCAACACTTTGACTTTCTGGAATTTATATTCTGTTATTGAAACACACAAAGGAATTAAATAGTTCAGTTTTATGGGTCTCAACATAAGAGAAATGACTAGGGTGCCATAATAGGACAGGTAAAATATGGAACAGCTATGATAGAGTAGGGGGTATAATAGAGTAAGTGGTGTGCTGTGTTATAATAAGAGGAGGGCTATGGCAGAATGAGAGAAGGGCTATGATAGAGTAAGGGGCAAGCACATTTAAGTGGGAAGATTGACAGAATCTATGGGTTTCCTCACAGACGTGATACCAAAGCTGGAACTTGATGGTTAGAAGTCAGCTTTGCCAAGTATTGCATAGAGACTGTTTCCTCCTCAGGAAGAATAGAGCCACATCTGGGTAGTTCAGGAAGTTGACTAGAGACTAGCATTGCTGCCACACACAGGCCTGGGATCTTTCCCCACCAAAAGCTGATGTTGACATCTGAGGCCTGTATGAGTCCTGTGGAACATTGTGTATCACCGCCTGAACTTTGTAGTGTGTGCCAGAAGGAACAGAAAGCCATTTAAACATGTTGGGAGAGTGTAGACTGCATCCATTTTATCCTGTGTGTATTTTACATGATAGGGCATTAAGTTGTATTCTTGCCCTCCCCCAAGCACTGAAACTATTCTGAGACAGCCAGCTGCCCCCATTGCTTCCCGGAGTTCTTCAGTTCCCTGTTCCACCTTTGCCTCTCCTCCTGGTGTGAGCATCACCCTGATCTTATTAACAAAGGAGGGTGTTCTAAATGCAATGCAAGCCCCTTCCTCGCAGTGCTTATGCTACAAGTGTGGCTCTGTCCTCCTTTCCTCTTTCCCTTCCTTCTCAATATGAATCCTGGGACTGCGGACATTGGACTTTCCTGTCACTTCTCCCTGCACGCTTTCAGAAGACTTTGCAGAAGCCCTTTTTCCTGTCATATCATGCCCTAAGACAAGCAGCCAGACCACTACCTTACCCAGACAGTACTCACTTTGGCTTCACATTTTGGGTTAGTCCCACTGTAGAGTTGAGTATGGAAGAATCTACTTCTTGATCTTCTGCTTGTTATGCCCAAATTGTGAGCATGTCCCCTCTCTGCCCCGCCACCACATCTCCTATGCTCTGACACAGCTGATGCAGGGAAGTGGCCCAGAGTCTCAATTGAGAGAGTTTAAAAAAATAGGTTTTAGACAAGGAAATGGTTTTACACTATATGATTGGATGACATTTGGGCAGAAAAGCTGCAAGCAGGGGGTTAAGAACCTTGGCATTTTTGTGGTTGGGTAATAGGTGTAGGGGCAAGTTGACTTATAGAAAAGATTGGTTGAAGCAGTCATGGGGGTGTTAGTAACTTTCGCCTGGCTTTTCCTAATTGGCTGTCGCTATGTGCCAGATCATCTTCTGGTCAGCTTGATCAGCAGAGAGTATATATGAACTTTGGGTGCTTTCCCAAGGTGAGCTGATTGTGTTGCTAGGGGAATATTTTTATGTTTAGACTACTTGTGGTTTTCCTGGAATCTGGGTTCAGCCCTTGCCAAGTTTAACACAAAATGGAGTTTGTCTGGTCGTTGCATGCTGTGACAATTCACATAATTTTTGTGCCAATCAAAGAAACAGGCACACAGCACAAGAGGAATCAATGCAGTATGAGAGGCAGGAGCTCAGCAGTCAGGCCTCTGGTGCTGAGTTTGTGCTCAGCTCCCCCTGTAGTGTCTGCCATTGTGTCACCCAGGGCACAGTAGTACACAGCCGAGTCTGACTCTTGCACCGAGGTGTTCTGCAGGTGGAAAGAGGTGGCTCCTCTGTCATATGTGGCTTCAAAACCTCTGCTGCTTCACTTGTCCTTGTCCTTTGAGGCTCTAAAGAGGAGCTGTGGACCTTCTCCAGGATACTGCACATACCAGAAAAGAGTTGGGTACCCTGAGGCTGAATAAGTGCAGTTTATAAATAGAAAGTTGCCTTCTGAGAGGACCACTTGACCTTCCATCTGAGGCACGGATTCTCCATGGGCCCTTGTTGGGAGAACCAACCAACCAAACAAACACATATATGTATGTCACCTTAAAAACAAAGTTCTTGGGTGAATTTAGGGCTCATGATTTTTTCCTGACATACAAAAGTAAAAAGTTTAAAGTCACTTGACTTACTGAGTATGAGGAGCATTGCAGTCACGAAGCCTGGAGCGGAGTCCATCTTTACTGCCACCTTGACAATGTTCTTAATGCTTAGCATGTTGAAAACACAGAGAAACAATTAGTCTAAACTTAAATTCACACAGGAAATGCTATAGCGTTAGTATGCTGCGCCCTCTGGTGGCCAGAGAGTAATTCAAGTTAACTGGAGTGATGAACTCTTGGTTTGGGTTGAGACAATCTCTGGTATTTCAAAGGTAATTTTCTTTTTCTTTTCTGTTCTAAGAGAATGACCATTTGAAGGAATTTTTATTAACGTTTTTCAGGAGAGAGATCACGATACATAAAAAGTACTCAATATTTCTTGACTTATTGCTTTAAGCACAATGTTGAAAGGAAATAGGGCTGGTGGACATCACTGTCTCATTTCTGACTTGACTGGGATTGATTCAAACTCCTCTTCTTTTAGTGCAGTGGATCGCAGCCTTCCTAATGCAGCAATCCTTTACTACAGTTCCTCATGCTGTGGTGACCTCACCCCATCATAACATCATAAAATTATTTTTGTTGCTACTTTATAACTGTAATTTGCTACTGTTATGAATCAAAATGTATATATTGGTGTTTTCTGATGGTCTTAGGTGACCCTGTGAAAAGATTGTTTGACCCCAAAGGGCTTGTGACCCACAAGTTGAGACCTGGAGATTTAGGATAATGTTAGCTATTTCGCCTATATAGCTTTTATTGTGTTGGGTTATGCTTCTTCTAGCCCTACATAGTCTAGGACTTTTATTATGAAGGCATATTAGATTTTTGTCAAAGCCCTTTTCTTCATATATTGAAATTATCGTGTGATTTTTGGTTTTAAGTCCATATATGTGTTTTATTATATTAATTGACTTTTGCATTTTGAATCATCCTGAATTCCAGGGATAAAGTCAGTGTGGTTGTGATATAGAATCTTTTTGATGTAGGTCTGTATTCTGCTTACAAGTATTTTATTGTGTGTTTTTGAGTCTATGTTCATCAGGGATATTGTCTTGTTGTTGTTGTGTCTTTCTCTTCTTTGGGTATTAGAATGATAGTGGTTTCAGAGGAGTTTGGGAGTATTCCTTGTCTTTCCATTTTCCTTAATCATTTAAGGAAATCTAGCTGTAGATCTCCGAATTTCTGGTTGGACTCTGCTATCAACATATCTGGTCCTAGATTATTTCTAAGCTTAGTTTTGTTGTGTGGGTGTTTTCATTTTCATTCAGTTCAAGGAATTCTTTTCTTTCTTGATTTTTATTTTGATCCCTTCAACATTAGTAGTGGATTGTTTAATCTCCAAGAATTTGTGTATTACTAGAAGGGTTTCTATTTTTGTCAGGTTTTAGGATAGAAATGGCTGCTTAAATTTGGCTGGATAAAAAATTAACTCAAAAAAGTCTGTAGCCTTCCTATACACAAATGACAAGCTTGTAGAGGAAGAAATTAGAAAAGCCATACCCTTCACATTAGCCACAAGCAAAATAAAATATCCAGGAGTTACTTTAACTAAGCAAGTGAAGGACTTGTTTGAAAAAAATTTCAAAACTCTGAAGAAGGAGATTGAAGATGACATGAGAAGATGGAAGGATCTTCCTTGCTCATGGATAGGGAGAATTAACATAGTGAAAATGGCCATCCTACCAAAAGCAATCTACAGATTCAATGCAATCCCTATCAAAATACCTACATAATTTTTTAAAGACATTGAAAGTTCAATTCTGAACTTCATATGGAAAAACAAAAAACACAGAATAGCAAAAACGATCTTGTACAATAAAAGGTACTGCGGAGGAATCTCCATACCTGATTCCAAATTGTACTATAAAGCAATAGTAATTAAAACAGCATGGTACTGGCACAGCAACAGGCTAGTTGATCAGTGGATTCGAATTGAAGACCCAGATATAAATCCACTCACATATGGTCACTTGATTTTTGACAAAGAAGCCAAATCCATTCAATGGAAAAAGGATAGCATCTTCAACAAATGGTGCTGGTCTAACTGGAGGTCTATGTGTAAAAAAATGCAACTGGACCCATATTTGTCACCTTACACAAAACTCAAATCCAAGTGGATTAAAGACCTCAACATAAAACCAGAGACACTAAGTCAGTTAGAAGAAAAAGTGGGGAAGAGCCTGGAACATATTGGCACAGAAGACAACTTCCTGAACAGAACACCAACAGTCCAGGCCTTAATGTCAACAATTAATAAATGGGACCTCATGAGGCTGAGAAGCTTCTGTAAGGCTAGAGACACTGTCAAGAGAACAAAGCGACAGCCTACAGACTGGGAAAAGGTCTTCACCAACCCTACATCTGACAAAGGTCTAATATCCAAAATATATAAAGAACTCAAGAAATTAAACACCACCAAACCAAATAACCCAATTGAGAAATGGGGCTTGGAACTAAACAGAGAATTCTCAACAGAAGAATATCAAATGGCTGAGAAACACTTAAACACTTAAAGAAATGCTCAACCTCCTTAGTCATCAGGGAAATGCAAATCAAAACAACTCTGAGATTTCATCTTACACCCATCAGAAAGGCTAAGATCAAAAACTCAAGCGACACCACATGCTGGCGAAGATCTTGGGAGAGAGGAACACTCCTTCATTGCTGGTGGGAATGCAAACTAGTACAGCCACTTTGGAAATCTATCTGGTGCTATCTCAGAAAACTGGGAATAGGGCTTCCTCAAGACCCAGCTATTCCACTCTTTGGAATATACCCAGAAGATGCTCCAGCACACAACAAGAAAATTTGCTCAACCATGTTCATAGCAGCCTTATTCATAATAGCCAGATCATGGAAACAGCCTAAATGTCCCTCAGTAGAAGAATGGATAAAGAAACTGTGGTACATTTACACTATGGAATACTACTCAGCTATTAAAAACAAGGAATTTCCCTCAGTAGAAGAATGGATAAGGAAACTGTGGTACATATACACTATGGAATACTACTCAGCTATTAAAAACAAGGAATTCCCGAAATTTGTGGATAAATGGATTGAGCCAGAGATGATCATAATGAGTGAGTTAACCCAGAAGCAGAAAGACTCAAACGGTGTATACTCACTTATATCTGCATACTAGCCCAATGGGCATGTCCCTGGAAAGCCTTCCCTTACCAGGAAACTGGGACAGAGGGAAGGACATCCTATTGGGACTCTAGATGAGAGAACCATGGGAGAATAGCAATGTAGAAGGATCCAGTGGGTCCTAGAAACCTACAAGTAGAACATTATGATAGGCAGATTTGGGTCAAGGGGACCCGCTCAAACTAAGGCACTAGCCAAGGGCAATACAGGCGGTAAACTTTAAACCCCTACCCAGATCTAGCCCATGGACAGAACAGTCTCCACATTTGAGTGAAGAATGGGATATGACTTTCTCAAGTACTCTGGTGCCTCACATTTGACTATGTCCCCTGGAGGGGGAGACCTAGTGGCACTCAGAGGAAGAACAGCAGGTCGCTGAGAAGAGACTTGATACCCTATGAGCATATACAAGGGGAGGTAATCTCCCTGAGGAACAGTCATAGGGGAGGGGAATAAGGGGAAAATGGGAGGGAGGGGAGAAAGAGAGGATACAAGGGATGGAATAACCATAGAGATGTAACAAGAATAAATTAAAAAAAAAAAAAAAGAAATGGCTGCTTACTTCCTGTGGCAGTTGACTGGAACACTTTCGTCTATCCTATTATTACTCTAAGGTAGTGCCTATCCTTACAACTAAGATATGTTTCTTGGAAGTATCAGAGAGGTGGAGAAAATGCATTCAGTCACATTGTGTATTTTTTTAGCCTCCAATTCTCTTTATTTATTTATTTAAATAATTTATTTATATTACATCTGAATTGTTATCCCCTCACTTGTATCTTTTTGTATCCCCCTCTCTCCTTCTTTTACCCTATTTGTCTCCCCTAGGCCTGTGACAGAAGGAGACCTCCTCCCCCACCATATAATCACAGCCTATCAAGTCTCATCCTGGTAGCCTGCTTCCTCTTCCTCTGAGTGCCACCAGGCCTCCCCACCAACAGCAATTGGTCAAATGGGAGCAGCAGAGTTCATGCCAGTGTCAGTCCCTCTTTTCTCACAACTGTGGAGAATGCACTGCCCATTGGCTAGATATGAATGAGGGGGCTAGGTTTACTGTATGCGTTGTCCTTGGTTAGTACAGTAGTTTGGGTAGGACCCCCTGGTCCAGATCTGCCAGCCTTTATGGTCTTCTTGTAGGATTCCAGGACCCTCTACATCCTTCTATTTCCCTATTCTCCCACATCTTTCTCACATGGAGTCCCAATAAGAAGTCCCAGCATCTAACCCAATACTCCGAGGGGACATCCCTACTGGGCTAGTGTTCAATTATAAGTGAGTATATACCATATATATCTTTCTGGGACTGAATTAACTCACTCAGGATGATCATTTCTAGTTCTATCCATTTGCCTGCAGATTTCAAGATTTCCTTGTTTTTAATAGCTGAGAAGAATTCTATTGTATAAATGTACTACAGTTTCTTTATCATTCTTCAACTGAGGGACATCTAGGTTGTTTCCAGGTTGTGGCTATAATGAATAAGGCTCATAAGAATATAGTTGATCATATGTCCTTGTTGTGTGGTAGAACATCACTCAGGTCTATTACAAGGAGTGAAATAGCTGGGTCTTGAGATAGTCCTATTCCCAAATTCCTTTGAAAGAACCAGGTTGATTTCCAAAGCAGTTGTATAAATTTGCACTCCCATCAGCAATGGAGGAGTGTTCTCCTTTTTCTACATCCTCACCAGCATGTGCTCTCATCTGATTTTTTGGATTCAGCCTTTCAGATAGGTGTAAGATGGAATCTCAGAGTCATTTTGCTTAGTATTTCTCTGGTGACTAAGAATGTTGAGAATTTCAAGTGTTTCTCAGCCACTCGCTATTCTTCTGTTGTGAATTCTCTGTTTAGCTCTGAGCTCCATTTCTTAATTGGGTTATTTGGTTTGATGGTGTTTAATTTCTTGAGCTGTTTATATATCTTGGATATTAGATCTTTTTCAGATGTAGGGTTGGTGAAGATCTTTTCCCAGTCTGTAGGCTGTTGCTTTGTTCTGTTGACAATGCCCTTTGCTTTCAAGAAGCCTCTCAGCCTCACAAGGTCCAATTTATTAATTATTGACCTTAGAACTTGGGCTATTGGTGTTCTGTTCAGGAAGTTGTCTCCTGCACCAATGAGTTCAAGGCTCTTCCCCAATTTTTCTTCTAACAGATTTAGTGTGTCTGGTTTTATGTTGAGGTCTTTAGTCCACTTGAACTTGAGTTTTGTGCATGGTGCTAAATATGGATCTATTTGCATTTTTCTACATGTAGAATCCAGTAAGACTAGCACCATTTGTAGAAGATGCTTTCCTTTCTCCCTTGTATGGCTTTTCAAACGTTAAGAGTCCAGAGGTGTACGGATATATTTCTGGGTCTTCAATTTGATTCCATTGATTAACCATCCTATTGCTATGCCAGTACCATGCTGTTTTAGTTACTGTTGCTCTATAGTACAGCTCTAGATCAGGGATGGAGATGCCTCTGGAGGATCTGGTATTGTACAGAATTGTTTTATCTAGTCTGGGTTTTTTGTTTTTCCATATAAAGTTGAGAATTGATTTTTCAAAGTCTTTAAAAATTGTGTAGTTATTTGGATTGGAATGAAATTGATTCTGTAAATTACTTTTAAAAAGATGGATATTTTACTATGTTAATTCTCCTGATCCATGAACAAGGGAGATATTTCCATCTTCTGATGTCATCTTCAATTTCCTTCTTTAGAGATTTGAAGTTTTTTTATACAAGCCTTTCACTTGCTTGGTTAGAGTTACACTTAGGTACTTTATATTGCTTGTGGCTATCGTGAAGGATGTAGTTTCCCTATTTTCTTTCTTTATATGATTGTCATTTGTATACAGAATGGCTACTGACTTCTTGAGTTGATTTTATATCCAGACACTTTGCCAAAGATGTTTATCAGTTGTAGGAGTTCTCTGGTGAAATTTTGGGGGTCACTTATGCACACTGTCATATCATCTTTGAATAGGGATAATTTGACCTCCTCCTTTCCAATGTGGGTTCTCTTGGTCTCCTTTTGTTATTTTATTGCTCTAGCTAGCTAGAACATTAAGTGCTATACAGAAGAGAGATTGAGAGAGTGGGCAGCCTTGTCTAGTCTCAGATTTTAGTGGAATTTCCTTGAGTTTCTCTCCATTTACTTTGGTGTTGGCTGTTGGCTTTCTGTGTACAGCATTTATTATGTTTAGGTATGTACCTTGAATCCCTGATCTCCCCAAAACTTTAAACATGAATGGGTGTTGGATTTTGTCAAATGCTTTTTTGACATCTAAGGGGATGAGCATGTGGTTTTTCTCTTTAAGTTTCTTTATATGGTAGATTACATTGATGGGTTTCCATATATTGAACCATCCCTGCATGCCTGGGATGAAGTCTATTTGGTCATGGTGAATGATATCTTTGATATGTTCTTAGATTCAGTTTGTGAGCATTTTATTGAATTTTTTTGTATCAATGTTCCTAAGAGAAATTGGTCTGAAATTCTCTTTATTTTTGGGTCTTTGTGATATTTAGGTATCAAGCTGACTGTGGCTTCATAGAATGAGTTTGGTAATGTTCCATTCATTCTATTTTGTGTTGTAGTTTGAAGAGTACCAGTATTAGCTCTTATTTGAAGTTCTGGTAGAATTCTGTGCTGAAACTATCTGGCCCTGGGCCTTTTTGGTTGGGAAACTTTTGATGCCTGTTTCTATTGTGTAGGAGTAATAGGACTATTGAATTTGTTTATATGATCTTGATTCAACTTTGGCAAGTGGAATCCATAAAAAAATTGTCCATTTCCTTTAGATTTTCAAATTTTGTGGCATAAAGAGTTTTGAAGTAGGACCTAATGGTTCTTTGTATTTCTTCAGTGTCTGTTATTAGGTTTCCATTTTCATTTCTGATTTTGTTAAACCATTAGTTTGGCTGATGTTTTGTCTACCTTGTTGATTTTCTCGAGGAACCAGCTTTTGGTTTTGTTCATTCTTTGAATTGTTCTCTTTGTTTCTAATATTGATTTCAGCCCTGAGTTCAGTTATTTCCAGCCATCTACTCCTTTTGAGTGTTTCTTCTTCTTTTTCTTTTTTTCTAAAGCTTCCAGATGTGTCATTAAGTTGCCTATATGAGATGTTTCCAATCTCTTTATTAAGACCCTTAGTGCTATGCACTTTCCTCTTAGCACTGATTTCAATGTGTCCCATAAATTTGGGTTTGTTGTACCTTCATTTTCATTGAATTTTAGGAAGTCTTTTATTTCTTTCTTTATATATTCCCTGATCCAGTTGTCATTGAGTAGAGAGTTGTTCAGTTTCCATGTGCGTGTAGGATTTTTGTTATTTCTGTTGTTGTTGAAGTCCAGCTTTAGTCCATGGTGATCTGATAGGATGTAAGGTATTACTTCAATCTTCTTGTGTCTGTTAAGGCTTTCTTTGTGACTACCACAGGTTCCATGAGGTGCTGAGAGGAAGGTATAATCTTTTGTGTTTGGGTGAAAAGTTTGGTAGCTATCTCTTAGATCCATTTGATTCATGACATGGGTTAGTGTCACTATTTCTCAGTTTAGTTTCTGTTTCATTGACTTATCGTTTGGTGAAAGTGGGGTGTTGAAGTCTCCTACTATTAATGTGTGAGGATCAATGTGTGGTTTAAGCTTTATTAATACATTTTTTTTAACAAATGTTTGTACCCTTGTATTGGGGCATAGATGTTTAGAATTCTGATGTCATCTTGATTGAACTTTACTTTGATGAGTATGAAGTGCCTTTCCTCATCTCTTTTTATTAATTTTGGTAGATTGTCTATTTTATCAGATATTGGAGTGGCTACACCAGTATAGAGCAGATAAATCTTTTTTTTTTTATCCCAAGTGTGGGATGGGAAAGAGAGCAGGATGTTTAGCACTTAGATGTGAAAGGGCAGGATATTTTTCTACTTAGAAGTCGAACTCCTTCATGGGGGAGCTTGGTAAAAAACATCCTGGAACAAACTGAGAGGATATATATATATATATATATATATATATATATATATATATATATACACACACATACACACACACACACACACACATACATACACAAAACAGGAGGCTGGGGGCTTTTTATTTGGACTTGGTTTTTGGTTGTTCATCACTCCACTTTAAGATGCTCCTAAAGAGAACTCCTCCAGGGAAAGCCTCAAGGCTTTGGGCTCCAGCTGAGGCTCCTGGTTCTGGTTGCTCCAGGTTCCAGCAGCAACTTTGATGGGATTGTTGGTCTGCTGAAATCCTGCTGAATATACCAGGAGAATTGTTCCTAGTAACTGATACCCAGGTTTCATTCTTGTGTTCCTTAATCTCCTTTTCCTCTTTTTTAGGCTACTTAGGTTGTAAGGGAGGTACGCTCATTGAATAAGTTTGTAATAAAGTATAATCATTAATAAATTGAGGCAACACATCAGCTTGCTTCTTGTTTCCATTTTCTTGGAATACCTATTTTTACCCTTTTACGATGAGGTAATGTCTATCATTATGGCTAAGATATGATTCTTGAATGCAGAATAATTTTGGGTCTTGTTTATCGATCCATTCTGTTCATCTGTGTCTCTTTATTGGACAGTTGAGATAATTGATGTTGAGAGATATTAATGACCAGTTCCAGTTCATTAATTTGACTTTATGTTAGTTGCAGTAGAGTGTTTGTCTGGTTATGTTTTGCTACAGTGAAGTTATCCACCTCCTATGTTATTCTGGTTGTAGTTTTTCACTTCGGGTTGAAGTTTTCCTTCTACTAACTTCTGTAGGGCTGTATTTGTTGATAGGTACTGTTTGATTTTTTTTATGGAATATTTTGTTTTCTCTGTCAATGATTATTGATAGTTGCACTGGGTATAGTAGTCTGGCTTGGCATCTGTGGTCTCTTAGGATTTGCAGAACCTCTGTCCAGGCCCTTTTGACTTTTATGGTCTCTGCTGAGAAGTCGGGTGTGATTCTGATAGGTTTGCCATTATATGTTGCTTGGTCTTTTCCCCTTGCTGCTTTTAATATTTTTTCTTTGTTCTGTACATTTTCTGTTTGATCATTATGTGCCAGCAAGATTTTCTTTTCTGGTCTATTTTATTTGATTTTCTGTAGGTCTCTTGTATATTTATATGCATCTCTTTCTTTAAGTTGGGGAGGTTTTATTCTATGATTTTGTTAAAGATATTTTCTGGGCCTTGGAGCCAGACATCTTCTTTTTCCTGAATTCCTATTATCCTTAGGTTTTGTCTTTTCATGATGTCCTTGACTTCGCACATGTTTTCTGTCAGGAATTTTTCAGACTTAACATTTTTTTTTTGATGGCTGTATCAAATTCTTGTATCTTCAACACCCAAGATTCTTTCTTCCATCTCTTGAATTCTGTTAGTGAAGCTTACCTCTGAATTTCCTGTTTTCTTCTCTAAGTTCTCTCAGTCCCAGCCTTCTTCTGTCTGTGTTTTTATCATTGTTTCCATTTTCATCTTCAGATATTGAACGATTTTATTGATATCCTTCATCTGATTCTTTACATTTTCCTCAATTTCTTCCAGTGTTTTCTTCATTTCCTCCCTATATATTTCTGTCATGGCTTATCTAAGGTCATCAGTCTGTTTGGCTGCATCTCCCTGTATTTGTTTACAGATTTCGTTATCATCTTCATTGCTAAGAATTTGACGTCATTTTCTTTGTTTCAGTTGTGTTTGAATTCCAAGGGTTGAATTCTCTGGGATAACTGGGGTCTGGAGACATACTATTTTGGCTTTTGTTGTTTGTGTTTATATTCTGGCCTTTAGTCATCTTGTTGTTTCTGATGTTGGGGGGTAGTTCCTGGTGTCCTTCACTGGTCATTGAAAGTTGTTCTTTGGTGAGTATCTACAGGTCTAGACCCCTCACCTCTGGGGATCAGGGAACCCTTCCCTGAATCAGACAAGTGACCTGGTTTCAGTTCTAGTGGACTTTGCTCCATACCCTGGGCTCTCCACTGGGCTAGTTGGTGCTATGCAGCCCAAGATTCAGTCCAAGATAGCATAGGTAATATCTGCTTTTGACTGGGCTTTGGAGACATTGCTCTTGGCCACTGGGGTCCTGGAGCCTTAGTTCAGTTTGCTAGAGTGTGGATACAAGCCCCTGGCTTATGGCTGTTGTCTAGTCTTCTGTCTGTTCTCATTCAGGCTGTGGGACCTCAGTTTAGTCCACCAATGACTGGGGAGGGGGTTGCCTACTGTCTTAGGCTTCTGCCCATTCTGAATCAGGGTCTTGGACCTCTGTTCAGTCTGCCAGAGAGTGTAGGAGTGGCCTGCTGACTTAGACTTCTGCCTGCTCAGGCTTTTGTGCCTTGGTTCAGTCAGCAAGAGACTGCGGGAACGGCACAGTAGCCAGAGAACATATCCACAGCTGCCTGGACCCCCTAAATGGGCTCTGGGTCCCTCCATGTACTGGCAGGATGATCTGAAGTCATATCTATCCCAGATCCACTTTCTGGACTCCCCCTTGGGCCAGCAGATACTGACATTGATGCTTTTTAGTCCACAGATCAATCCAAGAGAGTGCAGGTACAGCCCAACAAGCTGCTTTTTGCTCTTGAGACTCTGCCTGTAGCCACAAGACCATGCAGCTTTCTGTGGACTGGCAGGTTGGTCTGAGGTCAGATCCACCCATTCTCTTGGGTTCTTCCCTGATTTAGAAGATCTAGATGCTGGTGCTTCACCATCCACAGTTTAGTCCGAGATACAGAGTCTGAGATGTAGGACGCAGCTGCAGCTCACAGGAATGTATGCAGCCAGTCACTGGGGACTGGACACCAGTCCTCTGTGCATCAGTTGGATGGCCTGAGGCCAGACCGACCTGTGGTCTGTACCATGTGGACCCCTCTTACCTAGGGCTTTCCAGGTCTTGTTATCTATAGCTCCCAGCCTGGTTCCTAGGTTCCATCAGGCCACCAGACACTATGTGTAGTCAGTGCAGCCGTCTTGGATCCCCACATTGTATTTTGAGTGAATAACTGAACCCATTGATGTTTAAAGTTATTATTGATATGTGTGTGTTGGTTGTGGTCAGCATGTTATCAATGTTTGGGGTTGTTGTTTGTGTTCTCAGTGGCACTATGTGTTTTAATAATTATGGCTTTTACCCTCATTTCCCTTCTTAATCCCAAATAATGCTTCTCACATTTTCTTTAGGTTTGCTTTGCTGGATATATAATTTTTCTTTCTCCTGCAATCAGTCACTGCAGATAGTTTTTCTGGGTATAATGTCTTAGGTTGGTTCTCATAGCATTTTACATTTTGGAATGCTTTGCTACAGGGTTTTCTGGCTTTCAAAGTTGTCATTCTGAAACCAAGTGTTATGATATGTTTTCCTTTTTATGTGATCTGTGTTTTTTCTCCTGCAGTTTTCAATACACTTTCTTTTCTAGGTATATTTACTCTTTTAACTATTGTATACCATGGGGCATTACTATTTTCATTTTGTCTATTTGGTGTTCTGCATGTTCATGTATAAATCTTTAGATGCTTTATTTTCTATATCTGTGAAGAATGCTGTGGGGGTTTGATTGGGATTTCATTGAATTTTTAAAGTACTTTTAGAACAATGGTCGTTTTCACAATATTAGTTCTACTAATCCATGAGCATAAGAGGATTTTCCATTTTCTAGTGTTTTCTGATGCCTGGTTCTTCAGAGATTTAATGTTTTTCTTGTAGAAGTATTAGGTTCCTTGGTTAGGTTTATTCCTAGATATTTTAAAATTTGAAGTTATAATGAATGAAAATATGTGTATAATCCTTTTCTCAGCATGTTTGTTGGTGGTATATAGAAAGACTATTGATGTTTGTAAGTATATCATGTGCCCTATCATGTTGCTGAACTTGTTGATAATTTCTAAAATATTCTTGCAGGGTTTTGAATACCTCTTATGTATAATATCACATTATCTGATAATTTGATTCATTTGTTTATGTTTGAATCCTTTTGGCATCAATTTCTTGTCTTGTTGCTCAAGTCTCATGGTAGCCTACTCTATAGACAAATAACTACAAACAATTAATGGAGAGAGGAAGAATTAGTCATCTCTGAGGATAATTGCCCCAGTTAGCTATCTAAAGAAAGTGTTTACCCTAAAGTTATATACATACAAGCAACACTAACAAGACATAACTGATTGTATTTATACATATATGCAACTTTAATAGTTAAAGAGAGATAGACTATGGGTTTGTAAGGGAATGAAGAGGGAAATAGAAAAGGAGCTGGAAGAAATAATGAGAAAGGAAAATTAATGAAATTATACTTTAATTTTAAAAATAAATCTTAAAAAAGAAAGAAGAAACTGTCCTAAATTGTTGTGAATGACTTGAAGCTAACTTCCTTATTTTGTCTTTTTAATGTTTAATTTAGTTAGACCTACAAACTAACAACTGCCAAATGCTTCACTGCAAGGCCTGTGACACAGGATGTGGATAGATCTCCTGGCCCCTTAGCAGGTTTGAGTACAGCCTGCAGGTGCTTGAGGAGCATTGTGTACTTGCTGCACAAAAGTACATGGCTGAGTCTCCAGGCTGAATATCTGTGATGTGCAGGGAGAAGTTTTTGGCTTTTTTATCCACTAAAACTACCAGTCTTTGGTTCTGCTTTCTTTCCATATTTGAACGAATGTCCATGAGGAGCTTAGGACCCTTCCCAGGTTCTTGCTTATACCAAGGGAAGTAGCTTGAGGCACTGTCTGTGTAAGTGCAGTTGATGACAGCGAGGGCTCCCTCCTGGACTCTCAGGGAGGAAGGACGCTGCTCCACATGCTCCCCTTCACTCATCCCTGTGCAGAAAGACAGAAAGGAAGGAGAAAGGTTGTCAGGTCATCACTTTCCAGAATTCTATTTTTCTAAAGTAACTAGGAAAATATGAATAAAATATAGCTTCCCCTAGATGTCTCAGAAATACCCACTGATTATTCCATGGCCTTAAAATATTAACTCACCATCCAGCTGCAGGCACAGAAACATGACCACAGTAGGGACATATGTCTTCATTGTCCTTTCCAATTAATTAAAATCCAGTGTAGATTGTGATGACTAGCAGGTCAGCTATGGCTCTCAGGGTGTTGTTCTTACTCAGCAACAATTCTAGCTCTTGAGTCTTTCCTTCAGTCACTCACAAGAAGACTCTGCTTCTGCTCTAAGCCTGCATAATCAGCATACAAAGAAGCGATTTCTCTGCATATTCCCAAACAGTTGAGATCTACTGCCACCTTGTGGTTGCTTTTCTAGCCAGCGAGGATTCTATAGTTAAGTGCTCTCAGAATCTATGAGGGATTCAGACACACTAAACAACAACATGTCATATCAGGTGGGCTCTAGCACTAAGAGATCAAGAATGGTATTTGTACACACGACAGAGGCTGTTTCTTATCTTTAACTATAACATATCATATACATTCTGTTTCATATGCAAATGTATATATGTATTGTTTTCACATATAAATGTAGGTGTGATGTGTTCATATTTACATGTGTGTTTAACAAACATTTCTTATGTCAGGGACTGTATTTACTAATTCACTCCCATATTGCAGGCTTCTGAGATTATTCATCAAGTAACTCTTGCATCTCTTTGGACACAGATACTTAGATCAATATTTGTCCTTGAAAGTGATAGCATTCATAAAAAGGCTTTTCTGGCTCTGTTGTGGACTTTCAGTTGCAAAAGGACAATGTTCTTTCTATTTTAGTAAGTTCCTGTTGACAATATAGATATGATTTTATATTTGCATCTTACCTTCCAGAATGGCCAGCCTGGAATCAAATAGACACATAACTACTCTTAGAAAAGTTCTCAGAAGTTATTTAGTATTGAGGATGGCACCACCCATTTCCCTCACTACAATGGAATCCAGTGTTGATAGAATGAATTGCTGATAGAACAGCACTGGTGAGTAACCTGGAGAATCTGTATGACCTTACAAGAAACCCAGATTTTCTCCTTCTTGAGAACCTTCCAAAACATGCCCACTTCTAGCCCACTTTCTTTCACTGGACTCAGCTGTGAATACCTACAAACACTGTCTATCTGGGAAGCCACTGTTCACACAGGCTTGGAAATCAGACAGGCCATCTTCACTGTCCTTCGTGGCCTCCATTTCAGTTCCAAGTTACCATGCCCAATCATGTAACAGACCACCTGCAGGGACCTGTTCTCAGTCTTTCTCCATTTACTGAGACTCAGCTGAACTTTACTGCATTTCCTCTTCTTCTTCATCCCCACTCCTCTGTGTCAAAGGCCAATAGAGATATTTAACCCGGGAACCTGGAGGCCACTCCTGCTTGGAAAGCAGGTAGTCCATCTTCAATCAACTTCAGCCTATATTGAAATGTCCTAGTTTCACCCCCAGCCCTGTAGCAGACCACTTGCAGGGGCCTGTCCTCCCTCTATGCTTCCATTATACAGAGACGCCACTAAACTTTGCAGAGGACCCAGCTTCCCCCACTCCTGTGGATCCTCACAGCACCCCTCTAGTACATTCTATTTCCATCCTGTCACCTTCAATTGCAGAAAACCACTTACTGGCCCCAATGACCACACTGGTAGAGACCAAAGCAGGGTATTCACTTTATCCTTCCTGAGCTCAATTACAATCTCTCCATTCTGTTCCTCAGCCTGGGAACAACCTGCTTGCAGTTCCCCCTTTTTGTACTCCATTCGCTGGACACTAGAACTTTTGGTTCAGAAAAAGGGTCCCTAGCCCTTTAGTTCCCATCTCTCCTCATAAATTTTTGTCTTACTGCAACCTACTCGCAGAATCTTATCTCTACATCACATTTTCACCTCCTTATGGATGCCATCTTTATGTGAAAACAGGGTTGCCTTAACATGTTAATGAAGCCTCTTTCAGCCTTTTTTTTTTAACTAGTCTACATCTATTCCTTTCTGCCAAATATTAAACCACAAATACATTTCCTACCAGGCAATCAATAACGATCAAACTTCACCAAGATCCAAGGAACTCAACAGAAACCAAGGAAAGACATACCCACAAAACAATGAAAATACCAAGCATCAATGTATCATAATACAATCATTCTAGCTCCAGACTAGTATAAAAACACAATCTTTAATAGGCAAGACCATATATCTCCACCAGAACATAGAAGCCTTACTATAATAGACTCTAAAAATGCAATAAAGCTGAACCACAATACAAAGCCATCAAAATAGACACTATGAATATTTCTAAGGACACTAAAAAAGATATCAATAAACTCCTTAGTGAAGTCTGTGGAAATACAAACAGTGGAATAGAAGACAGTTCAGGACATCAAAGTAGAAATAGAAAAACTAAAGAAAACCCAAACAAAGATAAAACTGGAAATGAAAAATATAGGAAATCAAACTAAAGCCCCAGAGATAAACTTTACCAGCAGATTACAAGAAATAGCAGAGGGAATATCAGGCATTAAAGACAAGATAGAAGAAATGGACACATCAGGCAAGGAAAAATTTAAAGCTAAGAAAATCCTGGGACAAAATATCTAGTAATCATGAAACACCAAGAAAAATTGAATTTACAAATAATATAATAGAGTAAGAAGAAGAAATCCAGGCCACAGGAACAAAAATACTTTTAACAAAATCATAGAAGAAAATTTCTCTAACCTAAAAAAGGAGTTACATATGAGGATACAAGAAGCATACAGAACACCAAATAGACTAGACCAGAAAAGAAACTGTCTGATGACACATAATAATATAGAACAAAGGAAGAATATTGAAAGCTTCAAGGGAAAAAAGTTAAGTAATATATGAAGGAATATATATTATAATAATAACTGAAAACTCACTTACACTATAAAAGCCAGAAGAGTCTGGACAGATGTTATTCACACTTTGAGAGGAAGATGCCAGCCCATACTATTAAAACCATGAAAACTACCAATCACAGTTGATGACAAAGCAGAAATATTTTATGATAAAGGCAAAGTTAAGCAATAATCATCTACCAGTTCATCTCTATAGAAGATGACAGAAGAAAATCTGAATGGGAAAACCACACCCGAAAAACCATAAAGAATAAATAATCCCAAACCAGAAAGTCATAGGATGTGAGGGGAGCAACACAAACCCAATAGCAGCAAAGTAACAGAATCAATGAACACTACTCATTGATAACTTTCAATTTTTATGGTCTTGATTCCCCAACAAGAAAGACTAAGAGATTAGATTCAAAAACAGGATACATGGAGATAAAAAACAATAGAAGGTGTATAATTTCATGGAAAATGACCAACTTATTACTACTTGTAACTTCATATCATTCCACAAAACAAACAGAAGGACTATTGTCTCATTCATTTATGAGTACATGATTATCCTTATATCTCAACCACACAAAGATACACCAAAAAATTTCAGACTAATATCTTTTTATCAACATAGGTGCAAAAATTCTCAACAAAATACTTGCTAACTGAATACAAAACACATAAAAAAATCTCCCAGCATCATGAATTATGCTTCATCCAAGAGAAACAGGTACTTATGGATGTATAATGTAATCCTACCAAGTAAGAAGTCCTACTGAAAGGAAAATCCATCTGATTATCTCATTAGAATCAGAAAAGGCTAGAGATATAAGGACATACCTCCACACAATAAAGGATCAATAATACAGCAAGCCCACAGCCAAAGCCAACCTAAATGGAGAGAAATTCAAGGGATTTCAACTAAAATAAGGAGCCAGGCAAGGGTGTTCACTCCCTTCACACCTACTCAATTTAGTACTTGAAGTCTTAGCTAGAGTAATAAGAGACCTGAATGAGATCAAGATGACAGAAATAGGAAAAAGAAGAAATCAAATATCTTTATTTGAAGATATGATTTTATATCTTAGAGACTCCACTTGAAGCTCCTACAGCAGATAACACTTGCAGCAATGTAGCAGGATAAAAAGTTAACATGTAAAATAGAGTAGACTTCTATTTGGTAATGACAAACACACTGTGAAAGAAATCAGGGAAACAGCCCCTATCACAATAGCCTCAAAAATAATAAAAAATATTTCTGAGAAACAATAACCATGAAAGTGAAAAATATGTATAAGAAAAATTTTAGAACACAAAGAAATGAGATAGACAATATTAAAAAATGAAAAGACCTCTCATGCTCATGGGTTGATATGATGAATCTAATGGGAGTAGCTATCCTCCAAAACCTATTGAAAGATTCAATTCTATCTCTGTCAAAAACCTCAATACAATTCTTCATAGAAATAGGAAACAGAAAAAACCAAAAAACCTCCCACTTCATATGGAAGCACAAAAATACACCGTATATCTAAAACAACCATGAAAAATACGATAACTGCTTGAGGCATAACCACTCCAGACTTCAAGTTTTAATACAGTGTTGTAGACCATAAACAGTATGGTGTTGGCATGAAAAAAAGACATGCTGATCAATGGAATAGAACTGAATACCCAGACACAAGTCCACACACCTATGAACACCTCATTTGATAAAGAACCCATAAATACACACAAGAAAAAAGACAGCATCGTCAGCAAATGGTGCTGGTTAAATTGAATGGCTACATGTAAAAGAATGCAAATAGAATAATTTTTATCACCTTGTAGAAAACTCAAGTCCAAATGTATCAAAGGTCTCAACATACATCCACATATTCTGAATCTAATAAAAAAGAATATAGAATAGTCTTGACCAGTGGCACAGGAAAAGATTTTCTGAACAAGACACCAGTAGCACAGGAACCACAAACAACAATAGAAAAGTAGATCTTCATGAAACTGAAGAATTTATGCATGGACAAAAGACATCATCATTTGAACAAAGAGGTCAGTTCAGAAAGGAAAAGTATCCTTACCAATCATGCATATGTTACAGGGATAATATAAAAATATATAAAGAACTAAAAAGACTGTAAACATCAAGAAAATAAATAACCCTATTAAATAGTAGATACAGATCTAACCAGAGAGTTCTCAAAAGATGAAACACAAATGACTATGAAACACTGAGAGAAATGTTCAACATCCTTAGTCATCAAATAAAGGCAAATCAAAATCACTCTGAGATTTCATCTTACACTTGTCAGAATTGCCAAAGTCAATAAAAACTAACAACATCGTATGCCGGTAATAATGTAGTATAAGGCAAAACTAGTCCATTGATAAGAGAGTGCAAACTTTAATAGCCACTAAGGAAACAAATGTGGTGGTTCTTCAGGAAGATGAGATGAGATCTATCTCAAGATTCACTTATACCACTTTTGGCTATATATTTATAGGACTCCATGTCTTACTACAGAGACACTTTAGTGATAATGGGCAGAAACTGGAAATAGCTTAGATACCAATCAAGAGATGAATAAATAATGAAAATATGGTACATTTACACAGTTAAATATTACTCAGTTATTCAATCATGAAGTTCAAAAATAATTGTCCAAAAAGTATGTACTCTCTTATATGTGATTATTAGCTTTTAAGCGTTCAATAGACTTGCCACAATCTTTATACCTACAGAAGTTAGGAACAGACTGAGGAACTAGGGGAGAAGGAAGAACTTCTTGGATAGGGAAAAATAGAGTAAAAAGTTAAAGAGACATGGTGGAGGTGGAACAGGATGATCAAACCAGAAAGTAGGAGGGAGGAGAAATTAAAGAGGGAATATGAGGAGAGCAGTTAAGCTCCATCTGAGAGTTCATATGGAAACCTGCTATAGTAGAAGCTTGTTAATATATACATACTTATGCGTATGTATATGTTCGTATATCTGAAAGAAATCTAAATGACATCACCAAATAACAGGGAGAAAAAAAACCCAACTAGACATATTTTTCCAAGAAATGAAACCACCATTTCCAAGAAATGGAATCATCTAGCTGAGTTAGTGGACAAAGGCACCCCACGGAAGACACAGACAATTTGGGCTAATGCAGGGCTATTTGTTGCTCTGCACCAATTAACTGTAAGGCACTGTTCTTGAAGGCAATGCCTACACATCTCTTTGAACATGGAGAACTTAAACTGGTGCCGAACTAGATATTCACCCTTTTGGATTAGTGTTTGTGGTACAGGAAGGTAGTCTGAATATTATGAGAAAAGAAAGATAAACAGCAACCCAACTATAAATCCTTTGATGTACAATGACACATTACAGTGATAATGGCACAAATGACATTGGAGTAACCAGCCACTCTGAATGGACTTAAGACTCACTCCATGCCTAATACTGCTCCAGTATTCAAGAACCTGAGACTAGAGAGGCTATGGCCCTAGGAAAAAAGCCAAAATAGTATTGACCTCAAAATTATATGTAGCAATATAATGACTTCTAGTGACTTTCTCTTATAGCTGTAGCTCAATATTTTGTTCAGCCACCATCAGGAAGCTTCCATTTGCAGTAAGTGGGAACAAACACAGAAACTCACAACTCCACAACTGGAAAACATGCAATGAATGAGATCCCTTTAGCACACAGTCCTAAATAAATTGTCTCCATGAAAGTTCTCCACTCAGGGCTCATGGAATTTTGCAAAAGAAGAATCAGGAAGATTGTAAGAGCCAGTGGAAATGGAAGGCACTAAGGAAATAATGCCCTCCAGACACAATGAAACTGGCTCACATACAGACTCATGGAGATGGTGGTGTCATCCACAGGCCCTGCACAGATCCCAGTGAGGAAAGGGGGAAGTGAACATGATCTCCTACTATCACCAACGACAACCAACCACAAAGGAAAATTTAGTTTCTAAAGGTTATACAAACCACACTTTAAGGCAGGATTCATGCCCAACAGTAGAAGGCCAACTCAAATAATCTCAATGGTATTTTTAGAGGGTTTTCTTTTTGTCTCATAATGGTTTAGCTGGGCATTATTTACCATATTGGTCACTTGTTTATGTATTATGGCTTCAAATTTTGTGTTTGTATATATTTGTGTGTGTGCATATATCACTGCATGTACACATATATGCTCCTCATACTTTTTATTTGTTTTTTTTTTCTGGTCATTTGTTTTGTTCTATTCAGGTTTGTTTGTTTATTTTCCGCTTGTTTTCTGAGAAAATGGGAAGATGGTGTGGTGTAAGATGGGTTGGGAGGTGGGAAGGATCTGGTAGGAGATGTGGGAGAGGAAACTGTGATCACCCAAAAGCAATAGTGCAGCCCGAGTCTCTCTTGCTCAAAGTGTTCATGTTTACACAGATTGGAGCTCATGATTCTTATTGTCAAACAGATAGGACTGTGTCCTTTCCAAGCCCAACACGCAGAGCTGAAAATGGCTAATTTTCCATGAGGTGATTGTTTCTGCAGGAAGGAGGTGAAGACACAATGCTAAGAAGGAAATTGAGAAACCAGGTTTCTTCCTGTTCACATTCATTTATTATCTATTCATTTTATAATGGCATTTTGCACATAGTTCCTGTCTTACAATGGAAATTTCAGGAGTTTGTTTGGCTTTGAAATTATTTTATGCTACTGAACACAGAAAATCCTATAGACAGCAGTGTCGGGCGTACAGAGTAATGGGACTGAGGCAAATCGTCTCATACTGAGGAAACCCAAGACCACTCACATTCTCAACTATCTAGCATGGCCGCCATTTCCATGACAGGACCTTGGGCCCTGGAGAAAGGATCCTATCTGGATTTTCATACAACCTATAACAAAATTGGATTGGCAGTGGATCGTGGGGAGATTAAATTTATAGTCAAATAAAATAAAATTGGACTTTGCCAAATATAGTGATCATCAGTGGTGAGATAAGGTGATGGACTGGACAGCCTAGGCAGAGATAGGCAAGATGCTCCTCTATGAGGCTCTATTTGATCAATAAATCTAGCACACCTTTCTTGTATGAAACACGTACACCCTGAGACTTGAAGGACCTGAGAATGGCAGATGGTTTATTAATATATAAAGCAAAAGTCACACTGATAGTCTCATATTGATGAATTTCTGGAGAGATAGGTACCCTCTTTACAGGGGTAACAGGAAGGCTCAAATCCTCAGCAAAGGAAGTGGTAAAGGTTGTGAGACCTGATAATATAAACCAGAAATTTGTTTTTCTCTCCAGATGTGGAAAAAGGGGGTTAGATTATTATAAATTGTAACCGGGTTTGTACTGAGGTAAAATTAGCTTATAGACTGAAAAGTCATCATTGTAATTTATATAAAAATATCAAGACAGTGAGTTGTGTCACCTATCAGCTGCCATTCCTTGGCTTGTTCAGAAAGAGGTTCTGTAGCCTGAGTGTGTGAGGAATGCTCTAGGAAGAGAGGCTGGGCCAGGGATGAACCAGGAGTGATAGCTGCTGCAGATGAGTGACTGACCCTATCTGCAAGGCCCATTTTAGGAAGTGAGTAACAGTGAAGGAGCTCAAGATTCCACCTACAAAATCTGGAAAGAATTAATCAACGTTGATCCAGGTGACCTGCCACTTCAAGAAGCTTTGGCATATAATTTATTCATTGTCTCATCAAAGGTGCATCTGTTCAGAATTTCTCACTCGCTGATGAAGATGGCAGTTTAGGAAGTAGACCTGGGTTAGGAGAAGTTGCAAATACTGGAGAAGGACTAGCAAAATTTGAAAATCAACTAAAGACAAAAGTAAAGAAACTAGAAGATGAACTGGAGATGGCTCAACATTCTGCCGGTGGATATGATACTAGCTTTACGTGGTGAAATTCACCCACTTAAAAACAATTGGAATAAAGGAAGAAATAATTGGAGAATGTGGAAAAGAGCCAAATTTTTAAAAAGTTAATGAAAAAATTGGTCTTTGAATGAGGAGGAAGAAAACAAAAACAACAAATTAAGGAGAAAGTAAACAGCTTTGTCAAGATATTAGGGACAACCAGAAACTAATGCACTCACAAAACCAATGGCTTTGGTCAGGAAGATGAGGACAGTGACAACCAATCACTGTCTAAAAAGAACTGTAAACTTTCTTTTTTTAATGAATAATGTATTTATTATAATTTATTCACATTAAATTCCAATTGTTATCCCTTCCCTCTTATCTTCCTGTTCTCACCCTCCCTCCCTTTTCTGCCTATTCCCCTACCCTAGAGCTCTGATGTGGGGAGCACTCCTACCCCAACTGTCTGGTAACAGCCTATCAGGTCTCATCAAGACAGCCTGCATCCCCTCCCTCAGTGTACCTGATAGGCAGGATAGCCTATATCCCCTTCCTCTGTGTACCCAATAGGCAGGATAGCCTGTGCCCCTTCCTCTGTGTGCCCGGTAGTCTGGATAGCCTGCATCCCCTTCCTCTGTGTGCATGATAGGCAGGATATCCTGCATCCCCTTCCTCTGTGCGTGTGATAGGCAGGATAGCCTGCATCCCCTTACTCTGTGTGCCTGATAGGCCATCTTGCCAAGGGGCAGTGAACTTTCAATGTCTGGATGAAATTCCGACTTTCATGGAAGCTAATGAGAACATTGTTTAAAACTAAGAAATGTGAAAAAATGTAGAAAAGTCTGTACAGGAAATGAAGCAGATTAGTGGTGACTGGAACAGGATGAAGTTTATTTCGCACCACACAGGTATTATTGTGGACCAGATTTCAAAGAGAATGGGCATTAGCAACCTCAAGTTTGAGTGCTCACAGACCTTCTGAAAGCATGGGAAGAAGCTGATTCAGCCATGACGCCAGGGGAAGCAAACATAGCAGAAGAATAGAAGGTGTTTTTCTCAGTTGATAAGACTTGTTCTCATTTTTAATTTTTATTTAATTTTAATTTTGATTTTAATATTTATGACAGACAATAACATTTATATTGGTTTTTTAAAAGTTTATTTAATGTCTTGTCTAATAAACTTCTAAAACTGCTATCCGAAGTCCTCAATATCATTTGTTTTCTAATCATTTTCAAGTCAAGATTAATCTGGAATGGGATTACGAAAAAGATTTATAAAGATCAGTTAGAAATCCTTTGCAGAGTGCCCCCTTTCTGTGCCTAATTGACACATTCCACTCTCACCTCATTCCACAATTGAATCCTCCCGAGGAGCTAGGATTACTATGCTATCTGTGAACTCTCTGAGATGGCTAAATTAATACTTCTTACTGCGAACGTTGTCATTCTAGTGACACATCTAGCCATGCTCACCCACATCCTATTGGCAGTTGGAGATCCCTCTTTATCTGGGAAGCTTAGATAATCTATATCTTGCAGAACTGCATTTGCAATGGGGATGAAGCTGAGCGAGCCACAATGGGTCAGTTAATTTGTGACGCTCTAGCCAGAAAATGAAAGCCAATCCAGTCGCTGTCCTAGCCACTCTGATGCTCTTCCTAAGTGAAAACAGCAGTGCACAGAGAATTCACGGGTGAATGGGCATAGCTGGCTACCAGTTCCTTACAGAAACAAGTGGCATGACAAGTTCTTCAGCTGTGGAATATAATCTGCCAACCCTTGGAGGAAAGGCACTTGTTTAGTTTACATTTAAATATTATATAATGAATTTGTCCCCTAATGTGTGACATTTAGGTTTCTAGTTTTTCTTCTGAAATGGGTGTTTTGATGAGAAGGCTTGCCTATAAATATTTTGGTAAAATCAATTGCTACAGGTAGTTTGTGATACAAATTGCAAACATATCTCTCTAACTTGTCATTTATCTTTTGTCTCTCATAATTTTATGCAAAATGTTTGTTTTATATTGCATAATTAAACATATTTTATTTTAAAAAACAAGACATCATATAAGTGATGTCTTGATCTAATCAAATCTGCATTGCTTTTCTACAACTTAATTTATAAGATCTACTACATTAATTATTTTATCAACCTCATATTCAGCAGAGTAGCTATAAGTGTTGTCTGGTGCTCTTTAAACAAGGGACAAAAACAGTTGCCCTGAGTTTGTGGTTGTGAGAAATGATACAAACTTTCTAGAACGTGTACTAGGGGTTTATATTTATGACATTAGAACATTTGAAGATTAAAGTGTATATTTTTTCCTCATGTGGGCTGATGTTTCTGGCATTTAATGTTCTAGAAGTCAGTGTCATATCAGTCTGAATTTAAGTGTGACCCTCTGCAGCGATATTTTTAAGTTTCCTCACCTTTTCTCTAATTGGTGGAGATCTGATAGAGCCACAGCTGTGTGAAGCTTCTTGCAGACTCTGCTCGTGTCAGGTGTTGGAGCTGCTCACCCAGCTGTAGTTTGTGGCCAGGCTGCAGCCTTGCTGGGAGCACTGTGCCTCAGCAGCAGCACAGAGGTAGGGGCCTGAGTCCTCCAGCTGGGCACCCATGATGTACAGGGTGCTGAAGCGCGCCTTAGAATCAAATGTTGACTTTAACCTCCCACTCTCCTTTGTTCCTGAAGCCAGGTAGAACAGACTGATGAGGCTGCCTCTGGGATTCTTTCGGAACCACTGCACACTCCTCATGGTGGTAGAAAAATTGCATCTCAGAGCTGAACTGTTTCCCTCGTGAAGACTCAGGGTTGAAGGACTCTGCTCCACCTCAGCTCCTCGCACCCCTGCTTGGAAAGAGAACAACACAGAGTCACAGAAAGGTTTTCACTCAGCCTGTCCAGTGCCCCAGGAGACTCCCATGAGGATGGATGCACAGAGCTTTGCATTGGCTCACTCTTCCTCCACCACAGACATTTCAGGAGAATCCATAAAGCCACTCAGCTGAGCACAACTCACAGCAAATCCGCAGCCACAGAATCACAATTGCAGCCCCCAGGTTCCTCTCCATTGCCCCCATCCAAATACTCGGAAGTCTTCTCTCAGGCTTTGAGGAATATCAAGTTTTATGCCCAAATGCTCTGTGCTTACAGACTGCAGGTTCCCTTGAATTACTCAACTTCCTCATTGATCTGAACAGAAGCTCTGCCCACCTCTACCACCTCCACCCCATGATGCTGGACTGCCCTTCCCCAGGACTATGTAGGACAGTGATGTAGAGCCCAGGACGCTGTGTTTCAGTGTGTGTGTGTGTGTGTGTGTGTGTGTGTGTGTGTGTGTGTGTGTGTTTGGGTGCACATGTGTGCACATGCATTTAGAGATCAGAGATGGATCTTTGATGTCATTTTCTGAATCTATCTGCCTTGTTTATTGGAGACAAGCTCTCTCACTGAGACCTGGAACTGATGGTTAGGCTGCCTGAGTAGGAGGTCATAGGGATCTGTCTGTATTCACTTCACCAGCACAGCCAACATGTGTAGCTTTTTATGAGTGTACCACTGGAAACCACACTCAGGTGCTCCTGGTTCTATGGTGTCCACTCATTTCCATTCCTGAGCCAAGTGGCAGCTAGAAAGTTCCATCTCCTCTTCATCCTGAGTGTTTTATGTTCCTTTGCCATGTGCACAGAAGTATGAAGTCTTCTACAGTTCTTGCACTCAGAGGAAGAATGATCTAAAGTGTCACACTGGAGCCAGTGAGCAGAAATGGGCACTGCAGCTCTTGCCTGTATTTCAGCAGGACATGGTTTTGTTAGATTAAAATAACCTATCTCTGTTGTTTCCAAAGTAGAATCACGGACACCAGGGCAAATTAACTTTAGTAATAAAAGATGCAGAAGGCATCATACCACAAATTGTCAAGTACATTTGGAGATTGTAAAATGAAAAAAGACATATAGTAAACCCCTGGCAATGGGCGAAGAGAAACCTTTTTGTTGTTGTTGTTGTTTATATAAGTTAGGGTAAAGCAGATGACCATCTTTTGTTCATCCTATCTTGATACCTGGCTTGGTGGTCAAAGCTGTCTTATGCCTAAGACACATTAAAATCAAATCAAAATAGGTAGCACAGCATGGGAGGAGAAAGACACATGACACATGTGGGGAAAGACGCCCACAAACCTACCCTCTGCTCCATGACAGAAGCAATCGATGGACACCAGCTTGCTGCACAGATCCATGCTCAGTGAGCACAGATGGAGAATGTCCTCCAGGGGCCTGCCAGCCCTGGCAGCCTTTACCAGGAGCCACCACATTGTGTGAGTGTATGGTTGTCTAATGAGAAAGAAAGAGATGTGGAGTATCTTGAGCAGTATGAAGAGAAATGTTGTGAGTGGCCTCACCTGGGATCATAGTGAGGTCCAGGCCAAGTTTCCACTGAAAGCCGTGTCTGCGCCAATGGCTACACAGTGCCAGAGGTTGGTGTCAATGTCCATGTATCATATTACCACTAGAGAAATGGAGATGTCCCTGGCCTGGGAAGCCACTGGAGACCGCATGCACTTCCAGGGGCTGTGTAGCACTAGCCCTGCTCCTCCCTGGCTGTAGCACTTGGGAGGGTGAGCTCTGAATCTCTCTTGGACAACACAGTGGAGCAGGTCCTGATGGCAAAGGCATGGAGAAGCCAGCCAGAGAGTGTGAAAGTAGATCTCTCCCAGCCACTGGCAGGGCCAGCACTAGGGAGAGTGGGTCCCAAACCTTGACTGAGCAGCACAGTGGAGCTGACCTCTGGAGGCATGAGAGCAGGAGACAGGCCCTGCCTCCTGCCAAAGGAGCAATGGTAGAGAGCTTTCTCTAGTATTGCAGATAAGGGAGATCCAGAATCCTCCTTTGCTCAGGTACCACCTAGACCCACATCCAGTGCTCTGTGTTGGCCCTCCCCCAAATCTGTATCATCTATGAACGGTTGGGATGCATTAAATGGCCAATCCTGCTGATCCAAAGCTGTAGGGTCTCCAGGACACAGGGTAACAACAGGATAACTTGGAGGAATCCTGGTAAGAATCCAATATCTACGGTGTCAGAGAATCCAGAGATCTCCACCCAGACCGAAGACTTACTGCAATGAACATTTATAAGTGAAGATGTGTGGACATAAGGATACACTGTGGGACACACTGTGATATACTACAGCTTCCCCAATGAGATGTTTTCAATGCTTTGGTTTTTGTTATTGGTGTGTGTGTGTGTGTGTGTGTGTGTGTGTGTGTGTGTATGTGTGTGTGTGTGTATGCATGCGTGCTTGCTTGCTACATCTTGTGATGAGATTGCAAGGGAAAAGGTGGATATGAGAGGACTAGGGGTGAATAGGACTAGGGTGCATTATGTGAAACTCAAAAAGAATTAATAAAAGTTCTTAAAAATATAGTATATTTATGACTGTGAAGAATGCTTCTTAAAAATACCAATGTGTTCTAAATTCCTTACCCACCTTTTTTATTTTGAATTGTTGCTGAAACTGACATAATTATAACAGATTTCTAACCTTTTGTGGTTCTGGTGAATTCCTTTATCAACTCAAAGTGCATCAAATGCTTTCCTAACTGGAAGAAGTTAAATATTATAACCAATTCTCATCAGCACACTTCGTGCCAAAAGAAGAATTTATAGGAAAATCATACTGAATGACTGGGTAGTGAAGGCAAACTTCGGGAGAGAAGCTGGAGTGCATCTTTCACTCTCTGTGTAGAGGACACATAAAACAGCAAACAGAAGTCCAGCTTCTTCTGCTTCCCCGTGGACATATCCAGGGCTTAGTGTAACCGATGGCCAAGCACTGTCCACACAGGAAGTGCTTCTCACAGATAACAACACGGTATGCTCCACTCTTTAGGACTAAGTTTGACCATCGAATAATATCGAAAATAAGTAAATAGCTTTTGAGGCGAAGTCAGATATTGGATATTTTAGCTAGAAATTGTCCTGGCCTGTGAGACAAATCGAGTCAGGGTTCACCTGAAAGAAAAAGTGGGGATTGCAAGTGGGGGACAGAGACATGAGAAAATTGAGTCAAGTCTAGAAATTTCTGATCAAGGCTCTCTTTAATACAGAGGAGTAAGACTTTATACAACAAGGTCCCACTTCCCTTAAACCCCAGGGACCATACAATCTCCTGAATAGCTCCCTGTAAGAACGTCCTTAATCCTCTGGTAGTTCCCAATAAGGACTTCCATATTACTCTGGGTAGACAATGCAAAGATAACCTGGAACACAAGACCTCGAAGGTCACACTGTGCAGTCTAAGCGCGGAATTTCTAACATGGCTGAATTATGCATGGCTTCCCACAGAAATGAGTTGTTTTGAGGCAGCTGGAATTGCACAACTGTCCTTCTCTCTTCACCACCAAGCTGAAAGAGACGCTTTAAAGATGCAAGGAGAGAACACGAGTCTGCATGCTCTCTGATATGGGTGTTTGTGCTCAGCTACCCCTGCAGCCCCAAACACTGTGTGCTCAGAGCACAGAAGTACACAGCCGAGTCACTCCAGTGCACAGGGTCTTTCCTCAGGTGGAAGGAAGAGTCGCTCTTGCTAAACTTAGCCTCAAAGCCATTCTTGCTGTGAACCACTGTGTCTCCTGAATAGTACCTGAGAAGTAGCTGCAGCCCCTTCCCTGGGTACTGGACGTACCAGTACAGGCGAGGGGACACAGAGGAAGAGTAGCTGCATCTCAGCTGCAGAGAGGCCTCTTCAGAGACCGTGACTTGAGCATCAGGCTGAGTCACTGACTGAGCTCTGGCATCTCCTGGAAAGGAATATTGGGTCAGTAACTGCATTGCGCCCTTCACTGAGGCAGTCAGAATCTTGGGATGCAGGATGCTGTACTTACTCAGAAGAAAGTGTGCCACGAGCACTGGGAAGAGTGCCAGGAGCATGGCTGAGCCGTGAGAAGGCTGCAGCTTAGTTGTGGAAGAACTCTCAGGAACAGAACAGGCAGGATGGAGGCTAACACAAGAGCTTGAAAAGAGGTGCAGAGTGGGGTTCGTTGGAGAAGTCTCTTGCTCAGATAAATACTGTGAAGCTGCTGGCACTGGCCTGGATGGTTTTGAGTATCTGACTCTTGTCACTTCCCTTGGCTATAAACTCAGCCAGCTGCAGGAAGGTTGAACTCTGCACAGGTGGTGAAGATTTTCAAAAGAAGTAAGAACACTAGCACATGAGTGCAGCAGCGCCCTCTGGAGGCCAATTGAGGAACTAAATGTCCTGAGTGTCCATTGCCTGCCACCTGCTGTGCTCTTATTTCACAGACAAAGCAAAACTTTCACAAAGCACATTGCTTCTTTTCCTAGTCTATGATGAGATATTATTCCCAGCATCTGGTAGAAGTTGAATGGCTTGTTGATATTCATTATGACATTATAAAACCAGGTTATGGGATGTACCCCAGAGTTCAGTTGCACTTGTCTAAGACTGAGTGTGAATGTTCACCACAGCCATGGTAGTGATGCCTGATGGTGCAGACATCACCCTTGGCGGATGGATGGTCTACAGCACAGAGCAAGAGGAATACACATGACATTATATTACCTCTGCTCTCTATTACAAGTTGTGACTCTAGATGGGAAGGTTTTATTGGTAGAGTTACAGGAACTACAATCCTGTGATCTTCCTGGAAGGTGAAATGTCCTCCAGGAGAGAAGCTTGTGATGATAACCTTTAGCTTTTTCTGGGCCAGTGTAATGCATCGGCTAAATCAGAATTTGTATTTTCCTTGACTCCAGGAAGAAAACGAAGTTCTTCCTTTCATCTACTCCTTCCTGTAGGGATTGTCTTTCCTGGAGATGGTTTATTTATGTTGTCAATTGTGACTGGTTAGTGTATGAATGAGCCTGTGGACATCGTGTGTGCGTGTGTGCGCGTGTGTGTGTGTGTGTGTGTGTGTGTTGTGCTAGCATGTGCATGTGCACTCTTGCTTATTTCAAAATACTCATAACTTGAAGAACAGCAGTGTAATGGAGGATAAACTAAGATGTACAAGCGTTAGAAAAAACGATGATCATGAAAGAAGTCAGACTTACAAGTACTTCTAGAAAATGAGGAATTAGATTCATATTAAAGTTTGGTCAGAAGGAAGCACATCAAAAACAAAGACCAGCAATTAATTCAAGCTTGCTTTCAGATTACTGTGCTGGTTTGCAGAGCCCAGCATGTGTGAAAGCCAAGGGCACCATATTGCCTGGTGCTCAGAGCAGTGCAGCTTTCTTGTCACTGGTAGAATATAGCAGGATTCTCCACTTCTCTCTGTTGACAGAATTCAACTTCCACAGATGAAGAGCATCAGAATATGTCTTGAATCATTAGCTTTATGTCCTTTTTAAAAATATCATTACTTTTTTGTTAATTACTTAATTTATTTTACATCCTGATCACAGCTTCTCCTACGTCATCTCCTTCCAGTCCCTCCCACTCACAACCCTGCACCATTCCTCCTCTTTCTCCTCAGAGAAGAAGGGAAATGCACCCATGAATCTCAAAAATATGGTTATCTAAGAAAAACTAACATCATGATAACATCAGTCGCCGTTCAAACACGGATAAGGAAATGTCCATGTGCTTCTACTCCTAGATGAACCTCAACTCCTGGATAAAGACTTTCAGGTAGTAAAAGCTGCAGAAGAAGTTAAGATCAGTTTCCTCCAGGGATAAACTCTCACATAGCTTTTCTTACCCCACCTTGTCAGTCTTGAACACATGTCCATACTGGCAACAGGAAATGGGTAAATAGACTAAGAAGATTGCATAATATATATATTACACACACACACACACACACACACAAACACACACACATATTGTGTGAAATTGGAATAAGGATGGTGATGAGGTAAATATGAGCAAACAATGATATATTTGAATAAAAATGTCATAAAGAAACAAATTATTGTTCATGTTGGATAAAATAAGGATTTTCTGAGTAACTTTAATCTCTTCTCCTGTGAAAATTCTACTAAACAGATAATTTAGAAAGAATGTGAGCAAGCACAGGATAGCAGTCTCTAAATAGGAGTGAATAGAGATGTGCTATGGGAGGCACTTTGTGGCACTGGGCAAATACTAATGTCCAGTAACGGAATTTCTCTTTCTGTAAATAACTTTGTATACTTCCTGACATGCATTCCAAAGCATTGGCAGCCATCCTTTCATTTATCCCTCATGGTGAACTTTGCAGTAGTTGTTACAGTAACCACATGCAGGATGGAGAAGTCAAGAACAAAAATCATCAAGAAGTCTTCTCTGTTGCCCTGAGCTAATAAGTGATAGATCCAGAACTTCAACCCAAGCCCTCCTCTCCAAGATATTGCTATATAGTTCAGTGGAGGGGAATTCAACAACTGTGGCCTGTGCACTAAGTACCAAACAAGAAAACACGTGGAAATCACACAGCACAGAAGCTGCCTCAGACACTGGATCTGCTCCCAGTGTACTCCATGAAGACTAGCAGACACCTGAGTTTGTAGTGTCACCCACAAAACAAAGATCATGGGACCTTCTGAGGTATTCTTGACAGTGCATCTTAACGACAGCTCTTAAGGCTTCTCCTGGGCTTCTGTGGTTTGTCACATGTCTTACTGCCAATGGGAGAATTGCATGCTGGGAGAGTTGGAGGTGGGATGGAAGACAGCAAGACCTCACTGTGTCATGCTTCCCAAAGTGGTTTCTTCTAATTCAGTGACTTGTTTTTACATCTCAGGATATCTCTGTACTACAAAAGAGGCAGAATATAAACATAAATTTCACTTGGCAAAAAGAAATGTGTCATCTGGGGCAACAAGGCTAAGCCTTCTTAAGCAGTCTTCTGCTTTCCAGCCCAGAACACCACAAATCGCTACATGAAATATTGCCACATCTGACAATTACAGATCAAACACCACAATCTTCTTCCTGAATCCTCCCTGCCATTTGTATCACAGTGTTCTAACTTCTGATCTGCAAGGATAGCTGCTGCTATCATAAGGCCTTCTAGACATTTATCTCATGAGCACTAGAGGGCAGCCGAGAACTCAGATTAAACATCAAACTCAGACTTCTGGATCCTTACACTTAGCACAGGACAGCAGAAGAGACTTGCTGAGACAGTCAGCACTATTAACAAGTGAATTAATGATTTTTATTCCTGCTCATCTTCCGGTAAGGAGTACTTAGGCCTTACATCTTTTTCTCCATTTCCTTAGGTCAGATACAACAGTAATGTCACCATTACTGAGACATCCAGTCACCTTGATCATAGCCTCTGCTTCTCATAAAACAAATAGATTAAAAAAAAACAAATCAAAATCAAAAACAAAAACAAAAAAAACCCAGAAACCCTACACATTAGGAACTGCTGTTGTGCTACATTTTGGCTGACAATAAAGCTGAGAGATGCTATTGAGTTAGAAAAAGCCGTGTCTCAATCCAGAATATCAAGAATGAGAAAAATAAGAGCTGTCTTACAAGGTTGTGGTGTCTGAATTAGATAGATAGTCAAATATGTCATTTCTCATACATGTTCAGAGTAACTAAAAGTACTTCAACTTTCTTTTTTCTCAGTAAAACCTTTCTCTTCTTCTATGTTCAGATCTGTGGTTCATTTTTCTTTTCATGTAGGTTTGAAGATGGAATCTTCAGAAAATGTGAGCATCTGTTCTTTAAAGATAGTCATTATTTTACCCACCATTCTGGTCTTATTTCCTCATGACAACCCTAATGTAGAGATGTCATACTTACACTAGAAATTCATTCTCCTGATGAAAAACAAAGTTGGGTGTTTTACATGCTCATTTATTGAGTATAGTATTGAAGTGGCTGAGCTTTATCATTTCTATTGATTGTTTATTTTCTTACTGGATTTATAAATTTCTTATATGCTATGTATTTAAATCTATTTCAGAAATACAAAATGGAGATACAGGCACTGTAACTCTTGTATATAATACTTGGAATGCTGAGGAATGAGGACCAGTTGAGCACAGATAATATTTTGAGGTCAGATTGAGCAACATGACAAGACTCTATTTCTTAAAATAAAATTTAAAATTTGTGTATTGTAAAATAATGTTCCAGTGTGCCAGTGGACCCTAGCATCTTTATTTTGTTGTTTTGTTTTAGGCAGAATGCAACTATTATGTTGGTTGAGTTCAAACTGGCAATCCTCTGCCATGGGTACACAGGTTAAAACTGCAGGAAAATGCCTTCCAGGGCAACTTCAGTAATCTTTAACAAGGACAATTGCAAAAAGTCCATCAGATGGTAAAGATATGTATTTATTATTCCTGAAGTTCTCTAAAAATTGTTTCCTTTGCTTTTCCAAGATGGCAGTATTGACCAAATACTGAATCTGATCTACAGGAAAGAGACTAAGGACCCTACTGAGATCCCCAGACTGCAAAACTGAAGAACACTAGGGGAGAGAGGTCTGCACAGTGCAGACCACAAGTAGGTCTAGCCACTGGTCATCCAATGGTCCATGTGGGTTGGGAGCCCAGCTGCAGAGTGCGGACCAGAACCCACCAGCCAACTATGAACTGCAGTTGTACTCTATTGCACCAACTCAGTATATGGGACTGAACTCCGTGCAGTGAAGCACCAGAGCTCATGGTTTGGGGAGATGCCAGGGAAATGGGTGCATCGGTCCTCAGCCACTACCCACCTCATGCCAGTACACAAGGAACCCCAGGTGCCCCACAAGCCTAGGCAACTGTGGACATGTTATCCAGCCACAGATGCCTGCACTCTGGACAGGACTGGGCAGGAACCAAGCTACTGGCCCCAGCAGCCTGGAGCTGTTGGCCCTGCAGAAAATGCAGGGAAATGGGTGATTCTATCCTCAGACTGATCCACAAGTCCTGAGAAAGCACCAGGAGTGAGCGACCACCTGGGCACAAAACTAAAGCCCAACACTGAGCATGCTTGCCTCACATGTGCTCTCTATCTCCCTTGCTATAAGATCTGCAGGTCCACTGGCCCAGGGGGACTGAAGAGGGAGAAACAGGGACTGCCAATACATAGAGGGACCCAAGGCCCACACAGGGTCCCAGGAATCTGTGGACACACCCTCCAGCCACAGCTCTAAATCTATACACTCTGGTTGACTGATCAAAGAACATAAAGGAAGGTTTCACACTTCCCAGCATCTGGACTGGTTCCCACCATGGATAATTGGGAGCTTTGTCTCTGAAACTGAACTATGGGCAGTGTAACTCCAGCCTGGAGATTCTTGCACAGGAAAAATGCAGGAAAATGGGTGGTTCTGACCTCAGACCAACCCACAAGCCCTGAGGAAGCCCCGGGAGCAGGAGACTACATGTGCACACACAGAGAAATGCCCTGCATTGAGCATACTTGCTTCATCTGCACACTCTGTCTCCCTCTCTGACTGATCTGTGGGTCTGCTGGTCCAGGGGGAACAGAGAACGTGGATCGGGATCACCAACAAGAGAGACAGAAAAATGACTAGAGATGTGCACAAAAGCATAAACAACAAAATCCAAAACAATATGGACTCTCCAGATCCCAACTATCCAAAGAAATCAACCATGAGAATTCAAACACAATTGAAAGACAAAAATTGACCTCAAATCAATAGTAATGAAGACTGTAATGGAGTAAATTAATGAACCCATAAACAAATGCGGGAATATGCAGCCAAACTGAATGAAAACATTAAATGGCCCTATAGAGAGGCATTGGAAGAAATTCAAGAAAAGACAAACAATCAGATGAAGGACATCAATAAAACACTTCAAGATCTGAAGATGAGAATGGAAACAATGATAAAAGCAGAGACAGAATAAAGCTTTGAGCAATAGAACTCAGAGAAGCAGCAAGTAATGCAGACCTTAGTTATCTGGCAGAATTCAAGAGATGGAGGAACAAATCTTAGCAGTAGAAAACACTATGGTAGACTTTGAAACAGCCATAAAAATTGCTAAATCTGAAAAATACCTGCTACAAAACATCCAAGATATCATGGACACCATGAAAAGATGAAATCTGAGGATAATAGGAATAGAAGAAAGAGAAGACACCTGGCTTCAAGGCCCAGAAAATATCCTCAACAAAATCATAGAAGAGATTTTCCCTAATTTAAGGAAGGAGATGCATATAAACAAACAATAGACCTACAGAACACCAAATAGAATAGACTAGAAAAGACAATCCTCCATCACATAATACTCAAAACACAAAATATACAGAAAAAAGAAAAATATTAAAAACAGCAAGGGAAAAGGGCCAAATAAGATACAATGGCAAACATTTCAGAATTACACATGACTTCTCAGCAGAGACCAAAAAAGCCAGAAGGGCCTGGACAGAGATCCTGCAAACCCTAAGAGATCACAGATGTCATGCAAGACTACTCTATCCAGTGAAACTTTCAGTAACCATTGAGGGATTAAACATGAGATTCCATGATAAGAACAAATTCAAACAGTACCTAACCACAAAACTGGCCTTACAGAAGTTACCAGAAGGAAAATACAACCCAAAATGACAATCTACAACCAAAATTACAGGGGAAATAGATAACTACAGCATTGCAAATCATAACTACACATACACTCTACTCCAACCAACATCAAAATCAAGGGACATAACAGTCACTGGTCATTAATATCTGTCAACATCAATGGTCTCAATTCTCCAATAAAAAGACTCAGACTAACTGAATGGATGCATAAACAAGACCCAACATTCTTCTATATCCAGGAAACATATTTTAGGCAAAAGCATATACATTACCTCAGGGTAAAAGGATGGAAAAAGGTATTCCAAGCAAATTGACACAGAAAGTAAGCTGGTGTAGCCATTTTAACATCTAATAAAATAGACTTTCAACCAAAAAAAACCAAAGAGATGAAAAAAGACACTTTATACTCATCAAGGTAAATTCATCCAAGATGACATGACAATTCTGAACATCTACACTCCCAATACAAGGGCAACCACATTTGTAAAAGAAATATTAACAAATCTTATGCCACACGTCAACTTCCACACATTGATAGTGGGAGACTTCAACACCCTACTTTCACCAAAGGGCAGGTCAATGAAACAGAAACTAAATCGAGAAACAATGACATTAGCCAATGTCATGAATCAAATGGATCTAACAGATATCTACAGAAAATTTCACCCAAATATGAAAGATTATACCTTCCTTTCAGCACCTCATGGAACCTTCTCCAAAACTGATCACATAATAGGTCCAAAAACCAGCCTCAACAGATATAAGAAGATTGAAATAATACCTTGTATTCTATCAGATCACCATGGTCTAAAGCTGGAATTCAACAACAACAGAAATCACAAAAAGCCTACAAGCACATGGAAACTAAACAACTCTATACTTAATGAATACTCAGTCAGGGAAGAAATAAAAAAAATTAAGGACTTCCTAAAATTCAATGAAAATGAATCAATGCTAAGAGGAAAATTCATAGTACTAAGCAGTTTCATAAGGAAACTGGAAACATCTCATATAGCCAATGTAATGACACATCTGGAAGCCCTAGAAAAAAGAAGCAGAAACATCCAAAAGGAGTAGATGGCTAGAAATAACCAAACTCAGGGCTGAAATCAATAAATTAGAAACAAAGAGAACAATTCAAAGAATCAACAAAACCAGGAGCTGGTCCTTTGAGAAAAATCAACAAGATAGATAAACCATTAGCCAAACTAACTAAAAGTCAGAGACACTATCAAATGAACAAAATTAGAAATGAAAAGGGAGACATAACATAAGACACTGAAGAAACAGAAAGAATCATAAGTTTCTACTTTAAAGGCTTATATGCCACAAAATTTGAAAATCTAAGGGAAATGGACAAATATTTTAATAGTTTCCACTTGCCAAAATTGAATCAAGATCAGATAAACAAACTAAATAATTCTATTTCTCATACAGATTTAGAAGTGAGTATTAATAGTCTCCCAATCAAAAAAAGAAAGAAAGAAAAAGCACAGGGCGAGATGGTTTCAGCACAAAATTCTATCAGACCTTCAAAGAAAAGTTAATACTGATACTCTTCAAGCCATGCTATAGAATAGAAATGGATGAAACATTACCAAAGTTACTCTTTGAGGCCAAAGTCACCTTGATACCTAAACCTCACAAAGACCCAAAAAGAAATAGAATTTCAGACCAATTTCTCTTATGAACATTGATGCAAAAATGCTTAATAAAATACTTGCAAACTGAATCCAAGAACACATCCAAAATATCATTTACCATGACCAAATATACTTCATTCCAGGCATGAAAGGATTGTTCAATATACAGAAATCCATCAATGTAATCCATCAATAAAACAAAATGAAAGAAAAGACCCACATAATCATCCCCTTAGATGCCAAAAAAGGATTCGACAAAATCCAACACCCATTCATACTTAGTTTTTCAAAGATCAGGGATACAAGGTACACACCTAATGCTATATACAGCAAGCCAACAGCCAAAATCAAATTAAATGGGGGGAAACTCAAAGACATTCTTCTAAAATCAGAGACCAGACAAGGCTGCCCACTTTCTCCATATCTCTTCAATATAGTTCTTGAATATCAGCACAGATCAATAAGACAACAAAAGGAGATCAAGGGGATCCAAATGGGAAAGGAGGAGGTGAAATTATCTCAATTCACAGATGATATAGTGTACATAAGTGACCCTCAAAATTCTACCAGGGAATGCCTGGTAGATAAACACCTTCAGCACAGTGGCTGGATACATAAATAACTAAAAAAATCAGTAACCTTTCTGTATACAACTGTCAAATGTGCTGAGAAAGAAATTAGGGAAACTACACCCTTCACACTAACCACAAGCAATATAGGGTATCTAGGAATAACTCTAACCGAACAAGTGAAAAACTTGTTTTAAAAAACTTCAAATCTCTAAGAAGGAGATTGGAGAAGACATCAGAAGATGGAAAGATCTCCCTTGTTCATGGATTGAGAGAATTAATAAAGTAAAAATGGCTATCTTATCAAAGACAATTTACAAATTCAATGCAATCCTCTCAAAATATCTACACAAGTTTTTATTAAGACATTGAAAGTTCAATTCTCAATTTCATATGGAAAAAAACCTGAATAGCTAAAGCAATCCTGTATAATAAAAGATCCTCTGGAGGAATCTCCATACCTGATCTCAAGCTGTATTATATGGCAATAGTAATTAAAACAACATGGTACTGACATAGAAACAGGCTGGTTAACCAATGGAATAGAATTGAAGACCCAGAAATAAATCCACACACATTTTGACACTTGACTTTTGACAAAGAAACCAAATCTATTCAATGGATAAAGGATAGCATCTTCAACAAATGGTGCTGGTCTAGCTGCATGTCTATATGTAGAAAGATGGAAATAGATCCATATTTATCACCATGCACAAAACTCAAGTCCAAGGGAATGAAATACCTCAACATAAAACCAGAGACACGAAGTCTGTTAGAATAAAATATGGGAAAGAGCCTGGAACTCATTGGCACAGGACACAACTTCCTGAACAGAACTCCAAGAGCCCAGGCTCTAAGTTAAAAAATTAATGCATGGGACTTCATGAGGCTCAGAAGCTTCTGTAAGGCAGAAGGCACTGTCAACAGAACAAAGTAACAGCCTACAGACTGGGAAAAGATCTTCCCCAACACTACATCTGGCAAAGGTTTAATATCCAAAATATATAAAGAGCTCAAGAAATTAAACACCACCAAACCAAATAACCCAATTAAGAAATGGGGCACAGAATTAAACAGAATTCTCAAGAGAGGAATATTGAATGGCTGAGAAACACTTCAAGAAATGTTCAACACCAATAGTCATCAGAGAAATGCAAATCAAAATGAGTCTGAGATTCCATCTTACACTCATTAGAATGGCTAAGATCAAAAACTCAAATGACAGTACATAATGGCAAGAATGTGGAGAAAGAGGCACACTCCTTCATAGCTTGTGGAAATGGAAACCAGTACAATCACTTTGGAAATCTACCTGGTGCTTTCTCAGAAAAATGGGAATACAGCTACCTCAAGAACCAGCTATTCCACTCCTTGGAGTATACCCAGAAGATGCTCCACCATACAACAAGGACATATGCTCAACCATTTTCATAGCAGCCTTATTCATAATAGCTGGGACCTGGAAATAACCTAAATATCCCTCAGTTGAAGAATCAACAAAGACTGTGGTATATTTACAGTATGGAGTACTACTCAGCTATTAAAAACAAGGAAATCCTGAAATTTATGTGCAAATGGATGGAACTGAGTTAACTCAGACCCAAAACGACTCACATGGTATATATTCACGTATAACTGGACACTAGCACAAAAGGAATGTCTAATGAAAGTTTTCACTTACCAGGAGATCAGGATAGATGGGGAGACTCCCTTTTGGGACTCTAGGTGAGGGAAATATGGGAGAATGGGGAAATAGAAGCATCTAGAGGGTCCTAGAAATCCACAAGAAGAATATCATGATGGGCAGATCTGGACCCAAAGGGCTCTGCTCAACTACTGCCCCAACCAAGGACAATACGTGCAGTAAACATTGAGCCCCTATTCAGATCCAGTCAGTGGTGGGGACATTCTCCACAGTTGTGTGGAGAGCAGTGACTGACTCTGACATGAACTCTGGTGTCCCATATTTGACTACTTCCCCTTGTGGGAAGGCCTGGTGGCACTCAGAAAGGATAAGCAGGCTACCAGGATGAGAATTGATATGCGTGTCCCCCATATTGTGAGGGAGAAGATCCCTTTCTGTCACAGACCTAGAGGAAGAGAATAAGATGAACGAGAGCGGGAGGGAGGAACAGGCGGATAGAAGTAATGGGATAACAATTGAGATGTAATCTAAATAAATTTATAAGAAAATAAAAGTTAAGAAGAAAAGCCAGCAGGAATGTGATACAATGAAAAAAGTGCTAACTATATTTCTAGACCTCAAATCAAAATATTATAAGTGATTATCTCAGTGTGTTGTGAAAATTTAGAAATTGAGTAATAAATTAAGAAAACAATAGAAATTGTGTGTTAACAGAAGGATAATCCCTTTAAAAAATTTTATTAATTTATTCTTGTTACATCTCAATGGTTATCCCATCCCTTGTATCCACTCATTCTTCCCTCCCTCCCATTTTCCCCTTATTCCCCTCCCCTATGACTGTTCCTGAGGGGGATTCCCTCCCCCTGTATATGCTCATAGGGTATCAAGTCTCTTCTTGGTAACCTGCTATCCTTCCTTTGAGTGCCACCTGGTCTCCCCCTCTAGGGGACATGGACAAATATGAGGCACCAGAGCATGTGTGAAAGTCATACCCCACTCTCCACTCAACTGTGGAGAATGTTCTGCCCATTGGCTAGATCTGGGTATGGGTTTAAAGTTTACCTCCCGTATTGTCCTTGGCTGGTGCCTTAGTTTGAGCGGGACCCCTGGGCTCAAATCTGCCTATCATAATGTTCTACTTCTAGGTTTCTAGGACCCTCTGGATCCTTTTACTTTGCTATTATCCCATGGTTCTCTCATCTAGAGTCCCAATAGGGTGTCCTCCCCTCTGTCCCAGTTTCCTGGTAAGGGAAGGCTTTTGTGGGGCATGCCCCTTGGGCTAGTATGCAGATATAAGTGAGTATATACCATTTGAGTCTTTCTGCTTCTGGGTTAACTCACTCATTATGACCATTTCTAGTTCAATCCATTTTTCCACAAATTTTGGGAATTCCTGTTTTTAATAGCTGAGTAGTATTCCATAGTGTATATGTACCACAGTTTCTTTATCCATTCTTCTGGACAATCCTTTTTTTTTTATTAGAGGAAATGTGTACTTGACACAATTAAGACACGACTGGAGAGTCCTGGGCATTTCCCCAAGAACCAGGAGGCAGGTGTTTACCCATCTTTGACCTGGGGGTCCGTGCCTGTGCACTTATTTGATAGAGGAACTTAAAAACGCATGATGCTTTGAGGATCGTTATAGGCCCTGCCACTGGCTAGAAAAGACCCCCAAAGGTGATGCTGATATGGAGCTGCAGTGTCTACTGCTCCGCATTACTTGACCCAGGGCTGGCAGGGCTCTGGCCATGTGCAGTCTCTGGGCTCCCACCTCCTGATGGGCCAGGTGGTTTTCTCCCTCTTCTGGGACTCATTAGCTCACCAACTTGTTTGACACTTGTTAGTGTCTTGTGGCCTTCATATGGCTGTGATGTCAACAATATAAAAAGGTTGTCACTGATACTAACCAAGTGCACAAAGAAGCTGGCATTCCATTTCCACACAGGGGCCAGCTCTGGTCACCTATCTCATCCTTGTCATGGCTGCAGCAGGAGCATGCACATCTTCATGCCATCATGCTTGTTGTCTACCGGGAGGTGAAGTGTCAGCATCGAAATTCTCTCTCTCTCTGATTTGTTTTCCTCACCGTGGCTTTCCACAGGCTTGGTGGAGATGGAGGCCAGCAGCATTGGCCATGGGCAAGGGCACCACTTGGTTGACAATGGTCCTGGCTACCTGGCAGAGAACCTGAGGAATCTTAGAGGCTTTGATCAGCTTCTCCACCTTGGTGCTGCTTGGCAGGTGCAGCTTCCTTTGCACAGCCTCCACCCGTTCAAACAGTTCCTTCAGACTCCGATGGGAAGAGTGGACAATCCTTTTTTCTATACTCGGAATTCAACCAAGGTCTTTATATGGGTCAAACGAGTGTTTAACCAATAACCTATTCCTGCAGATCCATTTGAAGCAGTTCCACACTTTTTTACTCATATTTTTAAAATATACATTACTTGGGAGATATTATGAGTTCTTGCTCAGAGAATATTAGGCTATTAAGTAAACATCTTGTGATACCAAGATTTTCCATGCCAGAAAGCCTTAGCTTTTGCACAAATTGATTTTCTTTTTTATTATTATATATTTATATTTTACATACACTTTTATATTGTTACACATATATAAAATAAGCTACCCACAGCTAGAAGAACTATGAAACAATAAGAAATTATATATGTTACATTCATAGTGTTTTGGTTATTTGTATTTGGTGGCCTTGACGAAAACACCTTTCTTATCTTGGTGAGTTTAAAATTGAGTGTAAATCATTATCTATCATATCTCATCATTATCAACTAAAAACACTTATCTAGACCTAAAAACATCTTATCCTCTAAACAACTAAGCTTAATTGTAAAACTAATCTATCTTGTCTTCAACCCCATCATAGAATTGAAAGGAAATAAAATAAATTAAGTGAGTATACAGGGAGTGCTGGTTAGCTGCTTCCCAAAGGAAAAGATGACAGAGACAATTTGCTGCCTGAACAGTCACCCAAAACTCTATGATGCTGGAACATCTTCTTCAGGCTTCTGGAACAATATATCTGTTAGACATGTTTTGAAGCAGGAACTTTTGAGGACTTACTTACCCTGTCCTGGCAGAGTTTGGCTGTCAACTCTGCCTGCACCAAGCTTGCTTATTTCTAGGCAGACTTCTTTCTGTAGTGGAAATGAGGTTATTTTGCCTGGTGACTTGTTTGCCACATTTGAAACTATCTCTGTAAGGAAGTTCTTTCAGGCCCATCATCATCTTTGAGGTAGGCTTGGTGTTGCCTGCCATTAACCTGTGTCATTGTCAATGAATCTTTGAAATAATAAAGAAATCATTAAATGACAAAAATAAATGTTTCCCTTGTTGACTTCTCTCATATCCAAGAAAGGATCAGGTTTTTGTTTTTCAGAGTAGATAATGTGAATTTTACATTTGTTAACAAGATTTTGTTGTTTGCATTTAGTGATTCCTCTAAGTGCATATTGCCTTCCCTAGCCTACATGAAATTCTGCCAATGTCAGAAAGGTGGACTCCTTAGCTCTGAAATTATTTTGTTGTCATTGTTGTTGTTGTTTTCTTCTGGTTTTTAATTTAGGAAGGCTTGCTAAAGTCAGAGTGAGTCACTGAAGTCTCAGATTATTATTGATTAGGGATCCATGTGACATTGTGTATCATTTGGTGTTTATTTTGTTAAACTGGGAGCTCCAAAGGTCCATGCACTCCTATCACAATGATTACCCTATATTGCTATATCTCTCTAACAAGATTTAGTCTCAAGTCTACTTTTTCTGAAATGAGAATTTCTGTGCCATGTATATGTTAGACTCAGATCATCAGAGTCTATTCCTGGAAGCCCAATGAGACTCAGAGTCCACAGTCAACGCAAAATCAAAGGTATTTTATTGAACTGACTCATCAAGATCCATCAGGCTCAGAAGAGTTGAGGACCCTGTCCTGCAAAAGCTGAGGGTTTAAATACCCTTACAGAAGCAGAACTCAACAACAGTGGTTAGTTAACAACTGATTGGCTAGCAAAGGTGACCTTTTGGGTGTTGGGGGCAGTTGATTCTGGCCGATGTTTGAGGTAAGATATGTGAATGTGGCCTTTTTTCAGAGGACAGTAAATTCCAAGCAGAGTGAAGTAGAGACAGTAAATTCTGAGCAGGCAGGGTGAGGTGGAGGGCTCTGCTTGGCTACCAATGCTAACTTGCTCAGTTTGTTCTTGCCATGAGCCTACAATGCTATTGTTAACTTGGCTGAGCTCAGGCCACCTGGAATCTTACATTCACCCCTTTTCCTTGTAACTATTCCAATCTTGGGATAGTCTAGTTATAGTTCATGCTCTGCTAGGGTGGTCCCACCATTTAGATGGGCATATTCTTATCTAAGCATCATAATTTGGACAGTATTTATTCTTCCTTTAATGAAAGTCAGTAACTTATTTAGGATACAGGGGCCAGAGGTTAGAAGAATTATGAAAATGAGGAGGGGGCCTAGGAGAGTGGAGATTAGGGGAGTGAGCCATACTGTGACTCAAACCATCCTTGAGTGGCCTCTTGCTCCTGCTTGTGTTTTGCTTTCATATAGTTTGCATGCTGATTTCCACCCTTTGACTGCCAGGTTTTGATGTTCATTTTTATGAGAGGTGTTCCCTGAAGACACAGACAGTTTATGTTGTTTGTAAACACAGACAATTAGCCTGTGACTTTCAATTGGTGACTTGAAGCTATTTACCTTTTTTGTTATTACAATTTATGTAATCAACCTAGAAAGGGGAGCTGGAATGTAGATTCAGTTAAAAGCACTTGCTGCTTTTGTAGAGGGCTCCGATTCATTTCCTAGCACCCACATGTTAACACCATTCCCTTCAATAACTCCATTATCAGAGAATCTAATACCACCTTCTCATCTCCATGAGCATCAGACTTACACACAGCACATATTTATTCATGCTGGCACAAGAGTTACACACATGAGTGTAGTGGATGTAAACATGTTTTTGTTTTGATCCCAAGTGTAGGATATGAAGCTGCCTTGTGTGAGGGCAAGTGATGTTTGCCTGCTAGAAAAGGACCTACCTCATACAGAAGCATGGTCTTTGCCAGTTGAAAAAAAAACATGGTAAGGACCCCGAGAGGAGATAAATAGGATCCCCCCCAAAAAAACCAGTGGCTTTACTTTGCTTACTTTGCAGTGCTTCTATCACTTGGCCACTCATGGCTCCCACTTCAAATTGCTCCTAGAGAGAAACTCTCCAGAGAATGATGCAAATTTGCAGCTGCTGCAGGTACAGTTTCTTTTGCTGGATTGATGGATTTCTGTTTAATCTGTCTGCTGGAATCCTGACAATGAAGGGTAGAATTGCCATAAGGAACTGAATTTAAAACGATCTCTCTCTGCTGTCCCTATTAACCTTCTTTTCTGCCTATCTAGAGTAAGTGTGTTGGAAGGGGGGGTAGAGGCATTAAAGAACACTTAATAAAGAAGGTTTAAAAAGATCACAGCATTCACATAATATAAAAATAATTAAAATTTCAAAAACATAACCAGAAACACATTTCTTAGAGTTCCCTTTCCCATGTCATTCTTTTTGGGGGGATGGACATGGGAAAAGCAACTCTAGGAGTCTTCAAAATAGGTGACACATATCAGGCCCAAGGCGTGCATATAGGATGTCAATGAGCTTCCAGCTCTGTTTTCCATTAATTCTCTACTCCTCACTTCTATAGCTTCTCTTTGTTTTGGGTCAAGTATGTGTATAGCCTCTTGGCAAATGGCATGGATTCTTCTGAAGTTTCCCCCAAATATGAGAAATTGAGTAGGTATGAGGATTATCTTTCTAGATTTCAACTGCCACCTGGATTTCACAGTATTTTCAAAGGCCTCCTCATATCTAGGTTCTGCGCTCAAGCAACTGTACTTCCCAACCTCAGGTTTAGTTAACCTTCAGTACCCCAGGCTCTGTGCCAGATGCAAAGACAAAGGTTTGTGGGGATAATCCAGGAACCACCAGTATTTCACAGGGTGAACTCTTTATAATCTGTCTCTGAATATTTCACTCATGACTGTGCAACATTTCTAAGTGTAACTTTCACAAGAAAATTATGTTATTTGCTCTCCCAGATACCTTATCTGACATATGTGCAGTTGCCAATTTAAAGAGATTACTAGCGCTTTAAATTATTGTCGTGCAGGATTCCCACCTGTAAAAAATACCACACATCTCCTCTTTGATTTATTTTTAACTAAATGCTTTCCAGACAAAGTATCAACAGAAAGCTGCTCACCATAACTGTCTGTAAATTGCATCAAATGAGGTTTTACTGAGAAATACACCACTGATAAGGACTACAAAGGAAGCATCCACAGTTCAGCTTAATCAGCGTGTACAGGTGTGCCTCTCAGTTGGGCTCCTGAGATGGGATCTTTTTAAGGAGCTTCAGTTTTTGTTCAGCCTGTGCCATCACTTCAAACACTGTGGGCCAGTTCCTAGAGCACACAGAAATACGTCCCCAAATCTTCTAAGTGTAAGGGTGAAATGACAAGGCTGATGGCCTTGGCCAATTTCTGGAAAACAACAGAATATTGGCCGCTCCTCTCATTCTTAGTAGAAGAAGACATTTGACCAATAAGGAAAATCATATTTCCACTAAGAAGCTGCTTGTACCAAAAGAGAATGTAACCATTATAACTTGTCTCATATGAACACTCCAGTGTGATTTCTCCTCCATCTTGTATGCTTATCCTTGTCTGGACCTGAGTCACTTTCTGGGAAACACTGGATCCTGCAGAACAACCAGAGGAAAGAATAAAAAGCTTATCTTGTGACAGCATGAACAAAACATTGCTAGAAATGAGTACCTTTACACCCAAAGACAAACCTAACTGAAGATTTATTCCACTCCCTTTTCTCCAATCCCTCACACCCCTCAAGCCCATGTGAACTGCCATATGCATACGCAATGCTTCCTGTTTAATGTCTTTAGCTATATATAAAACATCCATTCCAGAGAAGGTCAAGGCCAGCAACATGTGCATCAGGCTGTTAGGAGACATGTCACAAACATCCTTCTGTATGCGAGTGTCAGCTCTACCTCAGCTCAGCGCTCATTGCATCAAGCAGGAAATGACATTTTGTATGATCATAAACCACAAGTTCCATGTAGAGAAAGAAAAAGTGTGGCTCAACACAGACTTTACTTGCTTCCTTGTTATTCTTGGTAGTCAAAAGAGACAGTGCTTAAAAGGGAGCTTGAGGGTGAGGCTGCTTTGCACACATAGGTGTTATTCAATGGGGTAATTTTGGGAAACACAAAGGCAAATTCGTCATGAGCCATGTGTGATGTGAAATGTACTTATAGATCATTGTCATACGTTTACTTCTTTCCATCTATTGCCTAATTGTCTAATTAAGCTTAATAAAAAATAAAGCCCTTATGGACCATGGATTTCTTGTGAAACACTGGCATTTGAAATAGTCGTCTTCCCTTGCTTGTTGCCAGGGTCTATCTAAATCCAGCAATTAACAAAGCTATTTCTAAATCAGGTAAAGTTCAGTCCACCTTCATTCTGCATTTACTTATGCTCTGTGAAACTGTAACTAGGAATAAAATAATAGTTTTTACAGACTAAGTAGATGCTCAGTGTGTCCATTCCTACTGTGACTCATGAGGCCCCACATGTGGATCTTCATCAGCCACATAAGGATCCAGATTATGTGGTTGCATCTGCAGTCTGATGCAGAGACAGGAGGATCCTTGGGTCTCACTAGTCAGTGTTTTTTAAAGAAACCAAATCTCTCATTACAGGAAATGTCATGGGGCCCCATCACTAGTCAAGGAACTACAGACAATAAGTACCGATGACAGAATGAGAAATGGCCACCCCAGGGAAGAGCCCCTGATTAATGATACAATAGCAAGAGGTCAGCACTGAGATCATATGCACACAAGCAACACTAGGCAGGCTCAACAGGTTGTATTTATGAAATTGTGTGTGCGCATGTATATGCATGTGTGTGTATGTGTGCATGTGCCTGCGTGTCTCTCTCTCTCTCTCTGTTTGTGTGTGTGTAATCATGAGAGGTCATAGAAATAACATTTTTATTGGGGAGCATAGGAAAGATTAGAGGTGTAGAACACAGAGAAGGATTGAAAATGATTTAACTATATTTTCACCAAAATGAAAAAAAATTAAAAATATCAAAGTTAATAAATCAATGTGTGATAAGGTTTGAGTGGCTTTCTCAGGATGAACCAGTATTCTTTGTTTTTCTATTTCCTCATAAACAAATTTTTCTTGCAATATATTTTCATTAAATTCTTTCCACTACTAAACACCTCCCAAATCCCACCTTCCCATATAGCCAGAACAAATGATCTTGCTCTCTCTCGAAACAATTTTTTTAAAGTGACAGATTGAAAAAATAGCAAAAAGACAAAACAAAACAAAAGCCACATAGTACATGGAATCCTTTGTGTATTAGTGAACTCCTGGGCAGGGGTTCTGCCCTGAAGTGTACTAGAAACACCGAGTGCCATGCTGACTAGGATAATCAAGCTTATAAGACAGTTTTCAATTTTTGGCCAGTGACCAAGACCATGCTAATGCTACAGAGTCTCTTGGTGTCAAGGTTCAGGCGACAGTTATACCAATGTCCAATTAGTGTCATAGTAACTTTGTAACATTTGCTTTGACAGAACATAGTTAATTATGGCACAGTATGATGTGTAATTTTGACTTTTGCCTTCTTTAATTATTTTAGTTCATGTTTAGTTTCTACAAACATCAAGTATTTTGGTTACTATGTCTGGACCAAAGTCAGAGTCATGGAAATTCCCAATGGGTTGCCAAGGCAGATGTGACTGAGAAATGTCAAATCAAATGCAAATTGGAGTTAGGAGATGGAGTTAACTTAATCATGTCATGGTTAAGAAACTCAATGTCAATATATTGGAAAAAATGGTTTTTCCTTTCCCAGCCAGTACCAACTGCAATAGTTTCCTCCTGTCAATCTTCCTCTTCTTCCTTCTCTTCCTCTTTCTCTTCCTTGTCCTTTTCTTTCCTTTAATTACAGCTTTTGTTCATACAATATATTTTGATCAGGATTTTCCTCTGTCAGGTCAGTTTGGTTTGTTTTTGGCATTTACACATTTTTACTTACCTTTTCTTCATTTACTTTTGGTTTTTATTTAGCGGGAGTTTTATTTTTGCTACTTGGGGTACTTCTGTTTTTGGAAGTGAGAGAGGGGAAAGAGCATGATGTCAGTGGCCTGGATACAGAATGGGAAGACAGAATGAATGCTAATGTATTGCTTGTATTCACTCAACATTTAACTGTTCTGACTCTCCTTTGATTGAAAATGAAACATGATCACCAATACTTGCTTCTCTGCAGAGTCAAAACAGAAATCCTCACCCCACCTTCCTTCTTTCTCTCCCCCAAACCACTGGGAATTCACATGTGCAAAGAAAACATCAGCTCAGACAAATGAGTCAAGACAGAATGAGTCTGAGTTCTCTGGTTGGTCCTGAAAAGCCAATGGTCCCAGCACAGGCTTACTGTGATGACACAACTGTGTGGGGATATGAGCAGTAGTCTGGGAAGGAGAAGCAGGACAGAGAGGAGCCTCTGAGTCCAGATGTCCAGTGATGTCATCCATTGGCAGTAAAGCATGCCCGTGCTTGATGCTGTTCTGCAACTGTTGCTACAGTTACCATGAAAACAAAACCCCTTTCGAAGTGATCTTTCATTCACAAAAATGTGGATATGTGAGCATTGCCCAAAATAAGCATTTTGCTCTTCAGACACTGAAGGAATGAAGGCTCCCCTAGACTGTATGCTGAAAACGCATCTGGTGAAGGAATTTATGTCAAACCTTAATTTCTTAAAGCCGAATTTGCTTGATCATCACCTAAAGACACCCACGTGGTGATGATTGAGTTATTCTTAATCATCTTGTCCTCACTGCCTCTCAGTTTTTGTTAAAAAATTTCCAGCCTTCCATTCCCTATGGTGGTCAGAATTCTGTCTTGAGGTACACAGAGTTTCCCCATTCTCTGTTCTGCATTCTTAAATATGCCTCTACTCTACTGATGACTTCCAAACTAAGTGTTTTTATTCAGAGAAGCCTATTTAAATCAGATACAAATACTTTCACTCATTTCGGTTCAAATTTAACATTGACAAAGAGAGAATACCTTGAAAGACATGGGGAGTTCACCTACTAGTATTGTGAGATTCAAATCCGACTGCTAAGAGCCACCTGACTAGATTTTCCTCTGTAATCTCCCATTTCGTATCCTGAGATGAGAAAGAGAGCTTGTAGGCTTTACATGTTTAAGTTAAATATCTTCCACATTGTGCTTGCTGGTTTTGGTTTTTAAGAGAGTTTCACTATGTTGCTCAGGCTAGCCTCCCAATCCTATGCTAAGCATTCCTCCTGCCTTGGCTTCCTAAGTGGTTAGGGCTACCACAACCATTACCTATGTGGCATGAAAGTATTTAAATTTATAAAGTAATTAAAATTATTTACCATCCGAAATCTTGTTGGCATCTACACAGCCATAAAATTTCTATATATTAAATGAGTATACCTTGCAAAGTGTTAGCCAATGTGGTGTCATTTAAACTCTGTGCACTGCTGATGACCATAAAGACTGGAGATGCTTCTGCTTGATAAAAAATGCCTTTCAGATTTATATTAAAATAAGAAAAAGTAAGTCAAGAATTCAAGCAGTAATAGTGTCAGAAAACATAGATAAAGCTGCTTACTGGTTTACTCCCCTGGCTTGTTCATTTTCTTTTAATACAACACAGGACCTCGTGCCTAGGGCTGACAGTGCCATAAGTGGACTGGGCCTTCCATCAATTGTTTCTCACCCTAATATATAACATCCCCACTGCAATTTCTCCTCCATCCTCTCCTCCCAGTTACTCTCCATACCCCACCTCATCCCCTTTTTCTCAAGATCCTATCCTCTTCCATTTCCCTTCAGAAAAGGGTAGGCCACCCAGGGATATTGACCAAGCATGAATATCATGTCCACATCAACTATTAATAGAGAAAATGTCCACAGGCATGCCTCCAAACCAGTATGACAAAAACACATTTCATTGTGCTTTCTTCTTCCTGAATATCTATTTTGTATGAAGTTGGCAAAAAAAGTGTGCACCACAACTTACTGCTTGTCAGCCTGACACATTGAAACAGCATTATTAAGCTATAATCTTTCCTTTCTTGTTGATCCCAAGATCTCAATGCTGTATGACAATGTAAAACAAATATAACTTTTAAATTGCCAGTCTTTTAAAAATTTCAAAGACTTTAAATGTTCAAAATATTTTTTAACATTTCTAAAGTTTCCTAACACTGGGTTCCTGTAAGATCCAAAATAAGTAAGAAATGTCTTATTAGAAGGGGTATAAATCAGGACACGCTTAAATTGGACAAAATAAACTCATAGTACCAGGTCTTAGCTTCTCCTATGTTTCCTTCAGTCCTAAAGCTTGCACTCTAACAAAACCTGTTACACATTGCAAATTGGGTTTCCAGATTTAAGCGCAACATTGACCTCCCAGACCACAGGTTCTGAGGCCACAACAGACACCTGTGTGTCTAGACAAGATGATGAGGGGAAGGGTATGGTCCCTGATTCTCAATCCAATCAGAGAAGATCCTAATGGAGGAGCAGACTGAACTGGCTTCAACTATATGGGCAGATTTCCCAGTGGAAAGGACATATGACATACTTGTAGACAAAGGCCATTTCAGTGAGGCAGGAGATTGGACCAAGTGTGGCGACAACCTTAGAAATGTACATGAGAAAGTAATGTGGCCCTGGCCTTAAAGGACAGAGTGTATCTTCACACTTGAAAATTCTTATTTGTCAGTACTATGAGCCCAGAAAAAGAAGATATAATATATGTCAATGGCTAGATTGATACATGTAATTGGTCTCTAATTAAACTTAAGCAGCATAGGTGATAATTCTTTACTTGATTTAAATAGTTTTCAATTCTAGCTTACTGAGGAGCATGTGGAAGAGCCACAGCCTTTCCCTGTCTGAAAGAGCACTGCCCCTCAGGCCACACAAGAAGTTCCTCACTCAAGAGTCCTAACCTTAAAAGCTCATGCTTGAGAGAATTCACTGCATCTTTCTCCTGAGCCAACACTTTGAGATGGAGAGAGATGTTGTCTTTGTTGGGCCAGCTATCATATGGTTTTCTTAACTCTATTTCAGTCTGTTCTCCCTGCCTATCACAATTCCCCATCATTCTCTCATGCCTAACACCACTTCCTTCTGGAAAATCAGAAAAGTCCTTCATAAGACATGAGGAAATGAAAATGCTTGATATTTACAAAAAGAATGTTCCCCATCCACTCTAATGGCTATTTTTGTCCTGATTCAGCTGTGTCCAGGCAGCCATGTTGGTGTTGCTTTATCTGTGTAACTCTGACATTCCTGGAAGACACAGTCTCACAACAAACTACCTTATCCTCTGTCTCTTATCATCTTTCCTCCTGTGTTTGGTGTTTCTTGAGATTTAGCAAATACAGGAGCTATATTGCAGACTTATCCATTGTGAGTCGGATCCACATCTTTGTGCTTTGACTGGTTGAAATTTTCTGCAATGGCCTCCATCTTTTAGTAAAGTCATGGATCTTGGAGGAGCACCCATAACCACCACTGTACTCACCAGACAAATTCCTCACCACATCCTAATTATTTATATTTAGAACACACAGGATCATCCAGAAAGACAGCCCATTTTGCTCTTCTTAGAGTGAGTCATGCATTCTGTTTTATTGAGCTGTCAGAGCTTTTTGGGTATTCTATTAAAAATCTTTGAATAATAAATATGTTTTGAGTACTTTCACATGGACAGTATTCTCTTTAATTTCTTTCTTTCTTCCATTCTTTTTTTCTTCTTTTTCAATAGACACTATGTCCTTTAATATGGGCTGAAGCTCAGTCCATGATCCTTCCTGATGCAACACAATAGAAGAATGGTGAACAGCTTCAATGGAAATCGGGGGAGGGGATTATGAGTTACAGGAACGTTGACCTTTAGGCACATTGGGTGGATACTGAATCACCAGAGGAAGTTTTTTTTTTTTTTTTTTTTTTTTTTTTTTTTTTTTTTTTTTTAACCTCAGAGGAACATTGGGTGATGATTATATCTAATCACCCTGGAAGAGATTCTGGAGACTGCTGGCAGGTACAGTTTATGGCAGTACAAGGTCATTCCCAGAACTCAGGGAGAAGTAAGAGTCACCTAGAGGACAAATTCTCACAGAACATACAGACCATAGTATTAGTTACAGAACATACAGAACATGGTATTAGTTTGTCTCTTGCATTCCTTTCTCTGACAGCTTCACTGAAGGCCCAATCATGGATCTTCCTGAAATTTATTTCTCTGAGTTGCCTGTTGTAGAGCCAGGTACTACACCCTCATGACTATTATCTGGATGGTGCACAATCTTTGCTTGGTATAAAGGGGGCCACAAAACATGACTGATTTAAACAGAACTAAGAGCCTATTTTTCTTGTTGTAGTCATTTATCCCTAGTGCCAGAGAGTTGCCCTTGACTTAACATTTCAGCCTATAAAGTGGGAAAATGGGTGAGGTCATTCCCTTCTGTAACTTCTTCCTGCTGACATTAGGGGCACTGTTATCAGGGCTTAGAAAGGCTGAAAATCTAGTCAAAGGCTAAGTAATGGGACACCTATAAAAGGTTTCTGTTTAGCTGATCCAGTTGAAAAGACAGGGAGTAGTCATGTCTGTGGGACTGTTTTACATCAGCTTCCAGTAGATCCAGATCTCAGAAGGTCTAGATGAAGTTTGTTATCCAGATAAAAATCTGCTGAGAGAAATACAGACTAGGGACAGAAGTTAAAATTGTGTCTATAAGACAGCTGGAGTATATTTATGCCTTTGAAAGCCAGTAAAAGCATGAAAATTCTTTTCTCAGTTCAGAAGACTTGATATACATATTGTACAGATTCATTTTTAGCATGAGAAGTACCCTTAAGTGTATATACAGAATAGAACAAAAGAGAAATTAAAATCTTGACACTGGGACTTATTTATAAACAGTCATTTTTCATATATATTTAAATCTGCAACTTGCAATTATGTACCTTAAAACTTCTTTTTAACTTTTATAACTTGCACTTACCAACATCTCAGTACATCCTTAGACCCTCAAATATTTAAAATATTTCATTTATAACTTACATTTATCAACTTGAAACACTTTCTTAAAACCTCTAATATTTGTAGACAACCTTAAAAAAGCTTCTTGGAACACTTTCTTAGACTTTCTAAGATTCTTAACTTGTATGTACCAGTGTTTAAATGCTTTCTCAAAGCCTCAAGTATGTTAGATTCACATAAATTAAACTTTCATATCTTTTTTTAACTTTCATATCTTGAGATCTTATATAACTACATCCTTTTTCTATCCAGGTATTCACCAAGTGACACAAGCAACTGTTGTTTAGGGAAGATAGCTAAAGACAGACAAGGATTGAGTACATATATGCTGGCCATCAAGCTTGTCAGAGATCTGCTGAATATGGCATTAAATATATTTAAACTTACTACACCCCAGTAGTAACTCCTCAAGTCTCTTCAAAGATTTGGCATGACAGATGACTTCTACCCTAGATTGTGGTTTCTGGCTGCTGAGCAAAACTGCTCCCAATGTCTTGCCCTCTGCTATGGATCAGCTTAACTGTGGACAAAGTAGACACTTGGATAGTCGTTGCCTCATGTTTCTGAATACGCAGTGAGGTTAATCTCTTCTATGATCTCCTTGTACACGAACAGCCTCTCATCTTCGGTGTCTCTGTGCCTGATGGCCAAACTATCTGTGCCCGTGGTGCCATGTTACCAAAGGAGAAAACTGAGATCTGTCTAAGTACCAAGATATGGCTAGCCATTTCTGTCACTTTAAGTTACACACAAATTTGTCTAGGTTAAAATTTATACTTCTCAGGTCTCTGGTTACATTGATGGCTAAGAAAATGTTAGACTGGCAGCTAGGACAATTAGATGCACTCTTTATTTTCTTAAAGATGTTCATTCCTGTGCCTAGAAGAGTTCAAATAATGATGAGTAAAGTTAAACATATGAAAAGGTAACTAGAAATAATTAATTAGTAGATTCAATAGTTTCAATTGCCCCCAAGGTCTTGTATAAATTTAATGAAGTAGCAGTAGACCTCTAAGCATCCTATTTTAAATTGATGTGTGGAATAGGACCATCCCAGTGTGGTGGCATCATTCTGTGCAAAGTGGTCCTGGGTCGTGTAAGGAAGTTGATTAAAGTGAGTCTGTGAGTGAGTTAACCACAGACTCCCTCCATGGTTTCTCTTTGATCTCCTTTTGAGTAGGAACCGGTGCTGCACTATTGTTTGGAAGTGAAAGCTGAATAAATCTCTCAGCTTCCAGGTTGTTTTCTCAGAGTGTCTTATCCCAGCTACAGAACTGCAAGTAGAGCCTGCAGCTATTTGTGCTGTCTGCGGCTGATGCACCTTAATGTTCTTGAATTTGCCACAGCTCTCCTCACTAACCCTAACTTGTCCACAACTGTTTTCTGGAAGGCTGACTTTGCCTTTCATTACTTTCCCCACTGTGGCTTGCATGATCACAGGGATTCTTTCCTCACATTAACTTCTCTTTTAGTTCTAAGATGGACATTTATGCTTTGGGAGAAACTGTGTATTGAGAAATCAAGATAAAGACCGAAGTCCTGACCATACAGGGCCAAAAGATTACCTAAGGGTACAAGTCTACCAGTACAGGAATGGAGTATTAAATCAGGCAGATGTGCTGTGGTGTCTTTCTGATGCCTTGTGACTGAGAAGAGCCACACCCACCCAGCTGCAAGTTTGTGTACAGGCTGCAGGTGTGTGGGAAGCACTGTGCATCCATAGCACAAAGATAAGTGCCTGAGTCTGTGATCTGTGAAGAGTAAATGGACAAAGAGATGCGATGTTCCTTAGTGATGGTCGTGGAAGTCAGTCTTCCACTTTGCTTCGTTCCAGAGGATTGTAAAACAGACTGACAAGGACTTTGGCAAAACCACTGCACTTGATTTGCAGAGGTGGAAAAGTTGCACTGCAGTGTTGCATTCTCTCCCTCCTGCAGAACCATGGACACAGGACTCTTCCCCACTTGCTGCCCTTTCACTCCTGACAGAAACAGAGAAAGAGACACAGATGGCTGTCATTGCAGTGTCCACTGAAACCTGTAGGCACTCCATATCCTTTGAGAAGGTGGGAGTTCTGCAGGACTCCTGAGATGCTTTCCCCACCCCTCCAACTGCTGAGCCAAATCCCCTCAGGTGCCCTGAATGTGGACTGCCAGACTCACAGCAAATCTGTGTTCATAGAAGCCCCAGCAGAGAGCACAGCAGCCTCTTCATGGTGCTTGTGTGGCTGCTGGAAACAGAAGCAAGGAACCAACCCTTGGGTTGTGGTGTGGGTTGTGCTGGTAAAGAGGCCCTCCTCCTGCACCAGTCAGCTCCACCCATACCAGACCACACCCTGCTGATTCCCTCCCAGTCTTCAGAGCCTGAAGCTCCTCCCACACCAGAACTGGCTGAGCCTTGGAATGGAGTACAGTGGTGGAAGAGGGGCATTTTAAGATGATCCTAGGGTTGTATGTAGTTAGTTATCCTGGAGCAAGAGGGCCCAAGGAGAACATGCCTCAGTTACACACAGAGCTTGCACACTCAGGGATACAACAGCCAAATGTTTAACTCAGCAACCAGGTGCATTGTCTAACTCTGACTCTATATTGGGGCCGAGTGATGGCTCTGCAGATAAGGATATTTTTGCCTTTGTTCCATTCATAGCATCCACATGAGGTGGCTCACAGCAGACTATCACTCAAACTCCTGGGTATCTAAACTCTCCTCCTCTTCCTCAGAATCTGTACACATGTACCGCATATTTACACATACCCACTCTCATACATATTTAAAAAACAAATAGAATCTTCTTCTGTGAAATAATTTAGGTGAAATTACTGCAATACAAAACAAACAAAAAAACGTACACGAAAACCCCAGAAATATAATGATATAAATGTAATGGTTTCCTAGATTTGGAATGCATTGAAAATATGGGACTGGCCTGAAGAGTGCAGCTTTGTTCTAAATGTTGTTTCAAAATATGACCCCATGAAAAGGAAGTGTGTTGGGGAAGAGTGATGTAGGAGTGCTGCACTCCACATGACAGGGCAGCAGTGGAGGTGTGCTATGGCACATGGTGACTGTATGGACACTGCACTGTGTGTTCATGACAGTAGAGGATGGAATTTTTAAAGTTTTCACCATAAAGAAGAATGCTAGAGAAATAAGACTGGTTATGAAAAGTAAACACTCATTCTCTTTAAAAGTAGTTCATGGCCAAACTAATGCCATGTAAGCCCATCATTGTGTCAACAGTATTAGAGCAAGGAGTGGCCTCCTGTTTGATCAGACTCCTGTAGCATAATTTGGGTAGAATTTTTACCCTTATGGAAGAATATTGTTCTATGAGAATCAGATCATTCAAAGAGACATAAGTAAATGGCAACTAAGATCTCTCCCATAGGAATGAAACACTTCCCACTTTCTGGACTGTCACCCTAGGGGACATGCCAAATCCCTGAAAGTGCCTGAGGCTGGGACCCTGTTGTCTTCTATCAGGTGACTTGCATCCAGTCTTGCACTTATTTGACTTAGGGCAAAGGGGCACCCAGCCCCCTCAGTATCATCCTCAAGTAGAAAGATTTTCATCTTCCTGCACTCAGTCTGAGTGCCTGAAAGGATCATTTCCTGGTGTGAGCATCAGGAGACCCTGGAGACCCAGGTGAGGGTGTCTCATGTACAGGAAAGGACCTTGAGTGACAAAGAATGGGCAGTTGCCCCTCTGCTCTACAGCACATGTGCAGATGTCATCACCAGGCTGGGCCACAGCCTGCTCTACATCCTCCTGCAGTATCTTAGAGCATTTTAGAATGAAAAGAGTTTCAGAATCTTAACATATTTGAAAACAAGTATGAGGAACTTAGCATTCAGAACACTGCGTATCTACTAGAGTTCCACACAATACCATCAAAATGCCTGAGAAAACCATGTGTTTGATGTTGCTGGGAGATATTGATTCGAATAGACATTGTAAAAGTACACCTTTTAAAAATTAGAGTTTCCCATCAGAATGGCTAAGATAAATTCAAGCAACACCACCAGCTGGCAAGGATGTGGAGAGAGAGGAACAATCCTTCATTGCTGGTGGGAATGCAAACAAGTACAGGCATTTTGGAAATTTATCTGGCTCTATCTCAGAAAACTGGAGACAGGGATTCCTCAAGACCCAGCTATTCCCCTCCTTGGACTATACCCAGAAGATGCACCAGCACAAGACAAGGACATATGCTCAATCATGTTCATAGCAGCCTTATTCATAATAGCCAGAACATGGGAACAACCTAAGTGTCCCTCAGTAGAAGAATGGATAAAGAAACTGTGGTACATTTACACTGTGCAATTCTACTCAGCTATCAAAAACAAAGAATTCTTGAAATTTAGGGACAAATGGATTGTGCTAGAAATGATCATAATGAGTGAGTTAACCCAGAAGTAGAAAGACTCAAATGGCATATACTCACTTAAAACTAGACACTAGCCCAAGAGACATGTCCCATGAAAGTCTTCACCTACTAGGAAAGTGGGATAAATGTGAGGACATCCTTTTGTGACTCTCAGTGAGAGACGCATGGGAGAATGGGGAAATAGAAGGATCCAGAAGGTCCTAGAAACCTACTAGAAGAACATTATGATGGGTAGGTGTGGACCCAGGGGTTCTGCTCAAACTATGGCACCAACCAAGGACAATACATGCAATAAACATCAAACGCCTACCCAGATCTAGCCAATGGACAGGAAATTCTCCAACAGATGAGTGAAGAGTGGATAATGATTTTCACATGAACGCTGGTGCCCCATATTTGACCATGTCCCCTTGATGGGGAGGCCTAGTGACAGGCTACTAAGAAGAGACTTTATACCCTATGGTCATATCCAGGGGGAGTAGGTCCTCCTCAGTCACATTCATATGGGAGGGGAATAGGGTGAAAGTGGGAGGGAATGATAAATGGGAGAATAGAAGGGATGGGATAACAATCGAGATGCAATATGAATGAATTAATACATAAATCAATTAAAAAACAGAAATAAAAAACTAGGGTTTCCAAGATGGTGGCGCCCAGTATGTACCATATCTAACCTACTGCACAGAGACCAGGGACTTGACTGGAGCCACAAACTGCTGGATCTAGAGAACTGTAGGTGAGTGGAGACTCACACACTGCAGACCACCAGCGAGCCTGGCCGCAGGTCAAGCAACAGCCCGGAGGTCCTGAACCCACTCTCTAGACACTTGAATGGAACCCACCTGTGGGCTGCGCTGGCCTTTCCAATACAAATTTACTGTGTGAGGTTGTGGTACACTGGAGCCCCTGGCCTGAGGAGTCTTGAGGACACTGGTGAGATTGCCTTTCGGTCCCTCCACCTACCCCATGCCAAATTGCAGAGATCCCCGGGGCTGATGGAAACACAGGTGGCTGGGCCTACCAAAACCAGCTGGAGTGTGAGTGTAGCTCATGAACTGACCAGGGCCCAAACTAGAGCTGGATACAACAGACTGAGCCTACAAACATGGAGAGTTAGAACCCAGCTTGAACTGTTCCCACAGACCTGGCAGGATCTCCCATGCTCTCAGGAGATGCTGGACACCCCTGTGGTGTCTAGTCACTGAGATAAAAGGTGTCTAGGGCTCTAAGGGTCTGTGAGTGGTCCCAGCTACAGGGCCACGGGAAGTGCAGGCAGCTTGGAGCACTCCTGCAATCTGAAATGGTCCTGCCTCTGGGCCACCTAATACTGCTCCTGCACTCTCCAACAGACAGATCCTAACTGGATCAGCTCCCACAGGCCCAGCAGGATCACCCATGCTCTCGGGAGAGGCTGGACACCCCTATGGGGTCGAATCACTGAACTAAAAGGTGGCTACAGCTCAGAGGGCCTGACCCAGGCAGGTCCTGGCTACAAGCCCACAGGAAGTACAGGCAGCTTGGTGGTCTGAAATGGTTCTGTCTCTGGGCTGTCACATACCAATCCTGCACCCTCCAACAGACAGAACCAAGGTGGATCAGGTTCCACAAGGTCGACAGGCTCTCCCATGCTCTCGGGAGAGGCTAGACAACACTGCAGTGTCTAGATGCCTAGCTAAAAGGTGGCTACAGGTCAGAGGGTCTGACCCAGGTGTGATCATGACTACTGCGGGGCAGGAAGTACAGGCAGCTTGGAGCTTGCTGCAATCTGAAATGGGCCTGTCTCTGGGCCACCTCATAGAGATCCTGCACTCTCCAACAGACAGAACCTAACTGGATCAGCTCCCACAGGCTCGGCAGGATCGCCCATGTTCTTGGGAGAGCCCAGACACCTCTGCAGTCTTTAGAGGCTGAGCTAAAAGGCAGCTAAAGCTCAGAGTATCTGACTCAGCTGGGGTCTTGGCTACAAGGTGGCAGGAAGGACAGGCAGTTGGGACCAACCTACTTAACCAGAGTGCTTGCCTGCTGACCTTTTTCTAGGTCCCAAAACAGCTGATCTGAATTACAGCAGTAAAGTGAAAGGGTCCAGACAGAAACCCACTTCTGCTGATCAGCCCAAAGACTGAGGTGTAGAGCAAAATCTCCTGGAGTGGAAACTAGATCACCTGCCTCTTCTAGGCAAGAACTCCCTGATCCCCACAGGCAAGAGCACGTGTCCTATAATCATTCACCAACTATCCACTCTCAAAGACTAGTGAAGGACACCAGAAAGCTACCTCCCAACAAGAGAGACACCAAAATGACAAGAGAACAACATAAGAATGCAAACAAAAAATAAAACAGTTCTGCATCTCCAGATCCCAGATATCCCAATGAAACCAACCCTGAGAACCCAAACACAATCGAAATAAAAGAAAACAAACTCAAGACTTTAGTAAGGAAGATGATAATGGAAGAAATGAATGAAATCTGTAAACAACTGCAGGAGGATGCAACCAAGCAGGTTGAAGACATAAAAGTCATATAGAGAGGCACTGGAAGAATTTCAGAAAAATACAAACAACCAGATGAAGGAAATTATTAAACAGTTCAAGATCTGAAGATAAAAATGAAATCTATAATAAAGGAACACAGAGAAGAAAAACATGACCAAGAGGTCCAGAGAAGAAAGCAAGCATCACAGAGATGACCTTCTCTAACAAAATCCAAGAAATGGAGGAACAAATATCGGGACTTGAAGATACAATCATAGAACTTGAAACAACCATCAAAGAAAACGCTAAATCTGAAAAGTTCCTGACACAGATCATCCAAGATATCAAGGACACCATGAAAAGACTAAACTTGAGAATCATAGGTATTGAGGAAAGAAAGGACGCCCGACTCCACAGTCCAGAAAATATCTTCAACAAAATCATAGAAGAAATTCCCCCATTTTGAAGGAGCTACATATGAGCATACAAGAGTCCTACAGAACACCAAATAGAATAGACCAGAAAAGAAAATCTTCCTGCCACATAACAAAAATAACAGAAAATATACAGAAAAAAGAAAAATATCAAAAGCGGCAAGAGAAAAAGGCTGAATAACATACGATGGTGAACCTTTCAGAATTATACCCGACTTCTCAGCAAAGACCATGAAAGCCAGAAGGGCCTGGACAGAGGTCCTTCAAACCCTCAGGGAACACAGATGTGAGGCCAGACTACTATAGCCAGTGAAACTATCGATAGCCATTGATGGAGAAAACAAAATATTCCATGACAGAAAAAAATTCAAAAAACTATACATGCCACATACAATCTTCACTTTGAAGAACTCAAAATTAAATGAACATATGCTAAGCTGATGAGAGACTTAATTACCTGTGCAGACCCCTGGCTTTTATTATAAAATATAACATAATTCAGGAGTTACACTTGCCATACTCAAGGATCTGCACACAGGAGAATATGCCACAAATGGGGAACATGGGGCAGGAATTATGAGCATCACCATCCAATACCACTAGCACAATTTTCATTATAGCAAGGTATTTTTAGGTTTATCTTGCACCAATCTCCCCCCCCAGTGTTGTGTGTGTGTGTTTCCTGCTTGTGTTTCTGAACATATACATATAGTGTGCCCAATAAAAGTGATGTCATTGAGAACCTTAACAGGAAACATTGAGTGAGGGAATTTTATTCCAAAGGCAGAACACAGAGGACAGAATCCTCCTCAAACAGATCAGCGTACACAGCATGGTAGCAGTGACTAGAGAGCAAGAAAGAGGGTGAGAAGCAATTATGGAGGAGAGATAAAGATTCTAACACAAGAAACTGTCTGGATACAAACCAACATAAGTTTGAGTTAAGAAACCAAGGAGCAGCTAGTCATGATGTAAACCAGCATTAGCTAAAGGCTGTGAAAACTTGATGGCAACACCTATGTGTACAATGAAGAGACAGTGGGTTGCATAAATAGTTCCAACTCAGTCACTCATGCTATACAGTTCCATAATGTGCTTATGGCCACTCCATCATCACTAGAAATATAAATTGAAATTGAGGGGTATGGGATGAAGAACAGTCTTCAAAATATTTTACTTAATATTATGTTAATATATTTTAATATAATATAATATATGTTAATATAATAGTTTACCACACTAATCCTCATATTGTGATTTTATATGCATGAATCTAGCCTTGGAGTAATTAAGTGAATTTTTTTAACAACAATATCAGAATGAGGCATGGGAGCTGTTGTTCAGGGAGACCCAGAAGTAATAAAACAACACAGGTTGTTGTCACTGTTCTTGGTTGCCTACTATAACTAGACAGTAAGATCGTATAACTATCGATGAAACAGAAAGCACAACATACCCAAACCTATGGGACACAATAAAAGCAATGTTAAGAGGAACGTTCATAGCATTAAGTGCCTTTATAAAGAAACTGGAGAGATTCCATACTCTCAAATTAATAGCACACCTGAAAGTACTAGAAGAAAATGAAGCAGACACACCCAAGAGGAGTAGATGACTAGAAATCATCAAACTCAGGGCTGAAATGAATAAATTGGAAAAAAGAAAACAAAAGAATCAGTGAAACCAAGAGCTGGTTCTTTGAGAAAATCAACAAGATTGACAAACCTTTAGCCAAACTAACAAAAAGGCAGAGGGAGAGTATTCAAATCAACAAAATCAGAAATGAAAAAGGAGACATAATGACAGACACTGAGGAAATCCAAAGAATCATCAGGTTTTACTTTGAAAGCTTATATGCCACAAAAATTGAAAATCTAAATGAAATGGACAATTTTCTTGATAGCTACCAATTACCAAAATTGAATCAAGATCAGGTAAACAAACTGAATAGTCCTATCACACCTGAGGAAATAGAGGCAGTTATCAAAAGTCTCCCAACAACAACAACAAAAGCCCAGGACCAGATGTAACCAGCATAGAATTTTACCAAACCTTCAGAGAAGAGCTAATACCAATTCTCTTCAAACTATTCTGTAAAATAGAAACAGAAAGAATATTATCAAACTCATTCTATGAGGTCACAGTCACCTTGATATCTAAACCACAGAATGACTCAACAAAGAAAGAGAATTTCAGACCAATTTCTCTTATGAACATTGATGCAAAAGTACTCAATAAAATATTCACAAACCAAATTCAAGAACACATCAAAACTATCATGCACCATAACCAAGTAGTCTTTATCTCAGGAATGCAGGGGTGGTTCAATATATAGAAATTCATCAATGTAATTCATCATATCAACAAACTGAAAGAAAAAAACCCCACATCATCATCTCTTTAGATATAGAAAAAGCTTTTGACAAAATCTAACAGCCATCCATGTTAAAAGTCCTAGAGAAACCAGGAACACAAGGCACATACCTAAACAAAATAAAGGCAATATACAGCAAGCCTGTAGCCAACATAAAACTAAATGGAGAGAAACTTAAATCAATTCCACTGAAATCAGGGACAAGACAAGTCGTGCCCCTTCATGTGTTCCATCAGGTCATACATGGGGAAGATGTTGGTGTGAGGTCCACCAAGAGCCCTGGATCAGGGCCCCCTCCTTTTTCCTCAGGGCAGGCCCTACTCTGCTGTTCCCTGTCATCAGGGAGGGCCAGCTCACCCACTCCTGTGTCATCAGGGCAGGGCCGGCACAAGCGCTCCCATATCATCATGGCAGGGCCAGCTCACCCACTGCCATGTCCGCAGAGCAGGATCCGCTCTCCTGCTCCCATGTCATCAGGGCAGAGCCAGCTCACCTGATCCCATGTCATCAGGGCAAGGCCTGCTCACCTGCTCCTGCACACACAATTGTTTACGATCAATTCTCAACTTTATATGGAAAAACAGAAAATCCAGAGTAGCTAAAACCATTGCGTACCATAAAAAATCTTCTGGAGGAATCTCCATACTGGATCTCAAGCTGTACTATAGAACAACAGTAATAAAAACAGCATGATACTGGCATAGAAATAGGCTGTTTGATCAATGGAACTGAATCAGAAACCCAGAAATAAACCCACATACCTATGGAAACTTGGTTTTTGACAATGAAGCCAAATCCATACAACGGAAAAAAGATAGCATCTTCAAGAAATTTTGCTGGTCTAACTGGATGGCTATGTGTAGAAAACGAAAATAGATCTATATCTATCACCCTTCACAAAACTGAAGTCCAAGTGTGTTAAAGTTCTCAACATAAAGCCAGACACACTAAATCTGTTAGAAGAAAAACTGGGGAAGAGCCTAGAGTTCATTGGCACAGAAGACAACTTCCTGAACAGAACACCAACATCTCAGGCCCTAAGATCAACCATCAATAAATGGGACCTTATGAAACTGAAAAGCTTCTGTAAGTCAAGGACACTGTCAACAGAACCAAGTGACAGCCTACAGACTGGGAAAAGATCTTTACCAACCCGACATCCAACAAAGGGCTATTATTTGATATCTATAAAGAATTGAAGAAATTAAACACCATTAAACCAAATAACCCAATTAAAAAGTGGAGTACAGAACTAAACAGAGAATTCTCTATAGAGGAATATTGAATGGCCAAGAAACACTTAAAGAAATGCTCAACATCCCTAGTCATCAGGGAAATGTGACTCAAAATGACTCTGGGAGTTCATTTTACACCTTTCTGAATGGCCAGGATAAAAAACTTAGGTAACAGAACATGCTGGCAAGGATGTGGAGAAAGGGGAAGTACCCAGTGTGAGTGCAAATTTGTACAACCACTTTGGAAATCAATCTCGTGTTTTCTCAGGAAATTGGTAATAACTCTACTTCAGAACCCAGCCATACCCACCCCTCTTGGGAATATACCAAAATGATGCTCTACCATACAACAAGGACATTTGCTCCACCATATTCGTAGCAGCTTTATTTGTAATATCCAGAATCTGGAAACAACCTAGAGATCCTTCAACTGAAGAATGGATAAAGAAACTGTGCTACATCTACACAATGGAATACTATTCAGCTATTAAAAACAAGGAAATTTTGAAATTTGAAGGCAAATGAATGGAAGTAGAAAAGATCATGCTGAGTGATATAACCCAGAACCAGAAAGACACATATGGTATATACTCACTCATAATCGGACACTAGCCACATAATACAGGATAACCACACTACAAAACAGAGACAGAAACATCAACCAAGTACCATGTATGATGTAGACCTAGACCCACTGCTCTGATGTAGTAGCACAGTTTCCTTGTGGATCCTTTGTCTGGGACTACTTCAGACATACACTCTGGCCATTGAACTTAAATCACCTCCCCCTGGCAAGACAGTCTTGCCAGGCTACAGAGGAAGAGGTTACACCTAATACAGATGAGATTTGATAGGCTGAGGTCAGGTATTAGGGGAAGAGGGCTCCCATGTCTGAGTACTAAGGGAGGAAGGGAGAGGGGATGGCTGGGGGAATCAGGAAGGAATAAGGCAGAGAGCTACAATCTGGATGTAAAGAATTTAAACCACAGAACAAGTAGGTAACTTATGTTGCTAATCCTACCATATGGGACTAATTCTGCAACTGGCAGAAACATGAATGTCTAGGCATAGACAATGCGTCTTGTTGACTACAGAACCCCTATGAATTACTATTAGATGCCATTCTTCATATGGCATGAATAAATATTTACAGAGGTCTTCTTTTCCTGCTCATACAAAAAGAAGAAATCCAGCCTTAATTGTTCGGTGCATCATGCACAACTTATACACTTATAATTTTAGGAGTGTATGATGCTTGTGAGGAATTATATGCTTTCAGGACAAAAGAACCAGACACCAACATTGGACCTGATCTGACAGGATGCATTCCTCGTAGCATACTGAACTTTGACATCCTGTTTTGAAAATGAGATTGAAAAGAAAGAAGGGGGAATATAGACATATATAGGAAAGATAGAACAAAAAGTATATTAGTGAAATTACTCCTTAACTTAATGCCCCAATTATCACTCACAAGATAATTTTAATTCAAGGTATAGAATTTTGTATGAAGATGCAAAACAAGTTTATTCTAGATACAGTGGTATAGAATTCTAATGTAAGATTATTCTTCACACACACTATATATTTATATATATATTCTAATATGAGTTATTCTACCAATATAACTTAATTGTAACACAAGGTTTACTTCCAATGCTTGAAAGTGCTATAGCAAGCTGTTTAGGAGAAATAAATTATACAAATTAAATGGATTAAATGGTAGTAGATTAAATCATGGTCATGACAATTGCTAGTCTACTTTTATCACAAGAATATACATCTTAGCTGTAGCAGATATATATGACACTATAGAAAGATACGGTCTTCAAAAACCCCAGAAACATTCAGAATATGACATTTAAAAATGTTTTTATTATTTTAAAGATTCATTGACAATGAGAAAGGTTAACTCCTAGCAACACCCAGCCTACCTCAAAGAGGATGATGAGCATTAAAAAAAGAACCTCCCTATGGAGATGTCTTCAAATGTGGCAAACGAGCCACTCGGCAAAATGTCCTCATTTCTACCACAGACAGAATTCTACCTTAAAAAGGAGCAAGTTTGGACACAGGCAGATTCAATGCCCAAACTCTTCTGAGACAGAGTAAAGCAAGTCATCAATAGTTCCTGCCTCACAAATATGTCTGTCAGATATATTAGAGCAGAAGGCTGAAGAAGATGCTCCAACATTATGGAGAGTTTTGGGTGAGGATTCAGGTAGAAAACTGTGTCACATTTTCACTTGGAAAGCTACTAACCTGCACTTCAGGTATAATAAGGTAATCAAGTTTATTCCTTCTCAAATCTCTGAGGGAATAGAAGAACAGGTAGCTTAGTTTTACAATGGAGCTTAATTGTTAAGATGTTTTTAGGTCTAGATAGGTGTTCTAAGTTGATAATAACAATATGTGATGGAGATTGATTTACATACAGAAACTTAGATGCACCAAGATAGGAAAGATGTCTTCTTCAAAGATGTCAATTACAAACAGCCAAAACACTCAGAATGTAACAGTTACATAATTCCTGATTGTGTGATTGTTCTTCTTCTTATACATAATCTATTGTATATATATGGAATAATATAAATGTACATGTAAAAAATTAAATTTAAAAAGATCTTATAGCTAAGAATACCACAATCTACTGCTGTATGACACAGAGAAATCAACCTTGAATTGACTGGGAAAAGTCCTCTTGATGACTTGCTTTCACAGTGCTAGAAGGTCCTGTTCAGGCTGTGGGCAGGGGAAGAAAGGATAGGAAATGTATTCATCAGTGCTGCAGGCTACAATACTGAACTTTCAGATAATATATGCTCAGTACTGCAGTAGTGGCCTGATGGCTATGTACAAACCAAAGCTTTCTGATTGTATTGATCCTAGTACGTATGAGGGAATTCATGCCTCATAGTGTAAAATGGCTCCAAAGCTCATGGTCACAGCAACGTGCCTTCTAAGTGTGTGTTTATACTCACCTATTATTGCCAGTCTCACCTTTGTTTGGACATCTTTTCAGTGTTCATTGTTGCTCTATTCTCAGTCATCAGTAATTGCAAACACCCTAGATGTCTATCAACTGCTGAGTGAATTGTGAAACTGAGGTACATTTACATTATTCAACTATTAAGAAAAAGGGAAATTATGAAGTTTTCAGGTAACCAGATGTACAGAGTGTTTCCATATGCTTTTCTTTAAATGTCTTTAGTGTTAGTTATCTCTCCCCACATTACTTCCTCTACCCTTCTCTCCCATCCCTACTCCTTTTAATCTTGCCTCTTCTATGCCCTCTCTTTTCTATTTTCCTTTCCTCCCTTGTGGCATCTAACTGGTTACCCAAAATCTATGAATATTCCAAATTAAGCACACATAGTTAAGAAAATACACAATTTATTAATTTGTTTGTTTGTTTTTCTTGGTCTGAGTTACCTAACTCACGGTGACTGTCTCCAGTTCCACCCATTTACCTGATAACTTCATAATTTCCCTTTTTTTAACAGTTGAATAATATCCTACTGTGTAAATGTACCTCAGTTTCACAATTCACTCAGCAGTTGATGGACATCTAGGATGTTTGCAATTCCTGATGACTGGGAATGCAGCAACAATGAACACTGAAAAGAAAGTATCTCTGTAGAAAGATTTAGAATCTTTCGGACAAATCCCCAAGAGTGGTATAATTAAATCTCGTGGTACATCTATGTTCAGTATTGGGAGGAACCTCCATACCAATTTCTGTGTTGGTGCTAGGCAGTTGTAGTCACATGAGCAATGAATAAGTCTTCTCCCTCATGTCATCCTCTCAGCTTGTGCCATGGTTTTCCAGTTCTTACAACCCCTCCTTCCTCCTTCTCTGTGCTTTTCTATGAGACTTAGGTGTAGGAATTGCCTTCTGTGTATATTAACTTATATTGGAATCCTCACAGCACTTAGAGACCTTACATTGTGACCAGTTGTTGATACTGTGGTAGCCTCTATTTGCTTCAAAATGAAACTATACTATCTCTGTGTGTAATTATATATATATATATATGTATATGGATATATATGTATATATATGTATATGTGTATATATATGTATATATATATGTATATATATATGTATATATATATATATTTCTTCCCTGGAATCTTGCAGAGCATTTTTGGATACTATGAGAACATGTTCTCAGGAAGGAATCTTCAGGTCAATTCCAGCTAAATTCCCACAATTCCTTGCCTGAATTAAGCGGCGTACTTAGAAACGAGATCTTATCTTCAAGCTCAGTGTTGCTAACCGAGGCCAATTACAATAGTCTGTTTTATTTGTACAGTCCCTTGAGGCCCCCAACTAACAACTTGAAGGGAAGGTTCCCATGCCTGTAACTGGGGTTGTATTTGATTTGACATTCCATGTTCATTTGTCAAGCTCTCATCTGGGAAATTCTATTCTGTGCTGTGCCATTATAAGTGGTTCTTAGAGTTTAAAAATGCAATGTGACATCCCAATGTGCTCCCTAACCAGTGTATGGGACAGGAGGGCTTTCTTGAGAGCATGGTAGTTTTTACTTCAGATTTTTCTTCCCTTACAGATAAATATGAGCACTAGAGCACTCTAGTGTAAACCAGACTTTCCTTTACAGAACTGAGATGGATCAGAGCATCTTTACCATATTTCAGAAGAATTATCAGAAGACCTGACTGTAACCCATGTGAGTGAAGACACCACATCCTCAGAATTTAAGCAAAGTGCAATGGCAGAGGAGAGTGGACGTCAGTGGGAAGGGCTTTCTGGACAGAGTTTTTAATGACCATGCTACCTGTCACACAGTGTGTAGACAGGGAAGGACCTGTGGCTCAGGGCATCTCCATGCGAGCTCTAAGCTGTATTTCATGAGCAGCTTCTCTAATGAAGGATGTCAGGGCGTGTGGTGGTTTTCATGACAATGGCCCCCATAGGCTCAGCTATCTGAATGTTTGGTTCCAGTTGGTGGACTGTTTAGGAAAAATCATGAGGCATGGCCTTGTCAGAGGAGGCATACATATCACTAGCGGTGGGTGAGCTTTGGAATCTCAAAGCCCAAGCCAGGCCCAGTCTCACCCCATCTCTGCCTCTTGCTCATGATCAGATGTAATCTCCCAGCTACTGCTCAGGTCTGTGTCTACCTGCCTGTCTGATACTATGTTCCCCACCATGATGGTCAACCTTGGAACCTGTAATCAAGCCTTCCAACTAAATGCTTTCTGTGATAAGTAGGCGTGGTCATGGTGTCTCTTCTCAGCAATAGACAAGTAACTGAGATGGGAAGTTGGGCTTAATTTCTGTAACATGGACCAAGGAGAGGAGGAATGTAAATAACTTATGGAGAGAGACAGAAGCAGATTTTTAAAGACTAGAGTCTATGGTCCTCATTTAAATCATAAATTTCTGGGTAATAACAGAAGATCTATGGAGAATTTAAATCACTAGATTTTGTAAGACATCTTGGTAGTGTAAATCCCATGTCATTGTTTTTCTAGAGGTCCTGGCTGTGAGAGGTATCCCACTTAAGAGAGAACATTTTCTGTGGATCACGGGCTTGGTTGGCTCCAGCACTGACTTCCATCCTAGCCTGTCAGAATATCCACGTATTTCTAGATTTCCAGGCATCTGACCTGACATGTGTTGCCGTTTTTCAGGAAGCTTAATGAACACCACTTAGTGAAACCACACAGCCTCCATCACAGTGTTGCTCCCCTCAGCCCTCCTGCACCCTTGGTTTGTCTTCAGCCTTCCCTGCAGCTCCCCTCACTGTGTCACCCAGAGCACAGTAGTACAGGGCACAGTCCCCCAGCTGCACTGAGGACTTCTGCAGGTGGAAGGAGCTGCTGCTCTTGTGGAGAGTGGATTGGAAGCCTTGGTGCTCTGTTCTCTTGTTGTCTGTGGAGCTCTTCAGGAGAAGCTGAGGGGCTCTGTTGAGATGTTGCACATACCAGAAGAGGAAAGCACCTGAATAGGTACTCTACGTGCAGTTTAGCACTACAGGCAACCCCTCTGTCAGAGTGACCAGGTCTTCAGTCTGGGTCACTGAGTCTCCATGGCTTCCCCCTAAAATACAAACAATCAAATAAATATATAACTTTTTAGATGTGGAGGACAGTTGACAACTGCCACAAATGTAAGACAATGACATCATTTGCCTAGGGAAAAATGTAACTTACTGAGCATTAGGAGGAGCACAAGGACTGAGCAGGTGTCAGGAAGCATGGTCATAGAAGAAATGGCACTTAGTCCTTGAGTGCAGCAGACTCACAGTGCAAGTCTCCTACAAGAGCTCTTCAGGCTCCGCTGACAAGCAAGGAGCTTTATCTGCACAGTGAGTGTCATGTTAAGTCACCCCTGAAGGAGATCTTTACCACATCTGAGAAGACAACACCCTCTGCTGATTTCTCTCCAACCTGCTCCACAGGTGGTTGCACAAGACATGGTGATTAAACTTGAAACCCCACCAAAAGGAGGCAGGTCTCTAGGCCTTCTCCTGAACAGTATGTATACAATCTTATTTAATGTGATTAGAGTCCATAAAAGAATATAAAACACAAATATACCTCTGTTAAATTTATCTGCTTTCTCCCATTTTATCAGTTCATGGAGAAAGTTATGCAGTAAATTTCGATCACACTCACTTGATCCTTCTACTCCCTACCAACCCAGGATTGTGCCCTTCCCCCCCTCTTAAAGTAAAACACAGCAAGGTTCACATTACAAGTTATGCTGGCCATATACTCTTGAGTGTGTATCCTTCAGTGAAGGGTGCACCCTTAAAGAAACCTGAATCTTTCTCCCAACAGTGAATGCCTGCCAATTGTTCCCAGCCTAGTGTGGGAGTGCCTATCTTCTCTCTTAGATGAGACTTTTCTGGCCTGACCTTTCCTAGTCTTATGTCTGCTGCCAACTTCTGTGAGTCCATATTAGAGCTGCATTGCTATGTCCAGAAAACATCATTTCCTTAAGCTCCTCCACCATCTATGGCTCTCACAGTCTTTGCACCCCCTCTTCCTCAGTGACCTCAGAGCCTCAGAAGGAGGATGTGGGGTGAGATGTGCAATCTGGGAGGAATGAGCTGCTGTCTCTTCTTTTCTGTAGCATGATGATTTCTGGGAATGAGCTGCTCTCTCTTCTTTTCTGTAGCATGATGATTTCTGGGTCTCCTATAACCACCAGGTGCTGCACCAAGATAAATGTTATTATAACATTTTATTTCAAATTTTAAAATATTTTTAAGAAGATGGAGAATACAATCCCAAATTGTCTGAATGAGTTACAGCTAATTTTCTCTTTTTCTTTAATGTCCACATTATATTTGTCACTTGAAAACTAGCAAATAGCAAATGCTACACTTCAAGGCCTGTGACACAGGATGTGGATGAGGCTCTAGGCCCCTTAGCAGGTTTGAGGACAGGCTGCAGGTGCCTGTGGAGCAGTGTGCACTTGCTGCACAGAAGTACATGGCTGAGTCTCCAGGCTGAGTGTCTGTGATGTGCATGGAGAAGTGTTTGGCTTTCTTATCCAATAAAACTACAAGTCTTTGGTTCTGCTTTCTTTCCATATTTGAACGAATGTCCATGAGGAGCTTAGGACCCTTCCCAGGTTCTTGCTTATACCAAGGGAAGTAGTTTGAGACACTGTCGGTGTAAGTGCAGTTGATAACAGCATGGGCTCCCTCCTGGACATTCAGGGAGGAAGGATACTGCTCCACCTGCTCACCTTGACTCATCCCTGTGCAGAAAGACAGAAAGGAAGGAGAAAGGTTGTAAGGCCACCATTTTCCGGAATTCTATTTTTTTAACAATAACTAGGAAAACATGAATAAAATATAGTTCCTTCCTATAAGATGTCTTAGAAATGTAAACCGACTATTCTGTGGCCCCAAAATATTAACTCACCATCAAGCCGAAGCCACAGAAACATGAATAAAGTAGGGACATTTGTCTTCATTGTCCTTCTCGATTAGATAAAATCCACTGTAGATTGTGATGGATACCTGGTCAGCTATCAGGCTGTTGTTCTTTCTCTGTGAGGATTCTGCCCTTGAGTCTTCCCCTCAGCCAGTATGAAAAGGGCTTTGCTTCTGCTCTAAGCCTGCAGTCAGCATACAAGGAGTGTGGATGGTCTGCATACTCCTAAGCAGTTGAGATCTACTGCCACCTTGTGGATGCAGCCCTAACCAGCAAGGACTTTGCTTCAGTATTCTGACACTCTGAGGGACTCAAACACATAAAGCACAGAATCAACTGGGTTCTAGTGTTGAGAGATCAAGAATGGTATTGTACACACCAGTAAAGCTGTTTCTTCTCCTTAAATGTAGCATAGCATATTTATGGCACTTCATATATAAATGTATATACATGAAAATTTCCCATATGCATGTTTTATGTGGTGTGCTGCTATATAAGGCAGATGGGTCTGTTTGGGGGGAGGGGTGCAACATTTCTTCTGTTTAGAACTGTATTTAATAATCTACTCTCACATTGAAGACTGCTTGGATCATTCATTAAGCAAGTCTCCCTTTTCTTGGAGGAAGAATCTTAGCCCAATTTGTCCTTGTGAGTTATACACTCATATAAATGCTTTTACAGGTCCCTTGCAGGCTTTCAGTTGCAAAAGGACAATGCTCTTTCTATTTCATGAGGTCCTGTTGACAGTACAGATATGATGTTTTTATGCTTGCAACTCGCCTTCCTGAGAACTCATCCTGGCATGACAAGTACACATAGCTACACTTAGGATAGTTCTCAGAAGCCATTTAGTAACTAGGACTGCGCCATCCATTTTGCTCACGCTCACAGCATCCAGTGTGGGTAGACTGAACTGGTGATAGAATACCAGTGGTAGGTATCCTAGAGAATCTGCCAAGTCTTGCAACAAACCGATGCTTCGTCGTTCCTGTGGACCCTCCCAGCGCATGCTCAGCCCTTTCTAGTGTATTTGCTTTTCTTTCTGCCAACTGTGAATGGATCAAACACCCTCTGGGAACCCAGTGTCCACACAGGTTCAGAAAGCCTGCAGGCCTTCTTCTTCTTCTTCTTCTTCTTCTTCTTCTTCTTCTTCTTCTTCT
>OU015746.1:127216101-127226573 GCA_907169655.1 Acomys percivali | reverse complement strand
TTCGTTCCTGTGGATCCTTACAGCACCCCCTCTAGTGCATTCTCTTTCTATCCTGTCCCCTTTCCATGTAGAAAAACACTTTCCACCTGCCATCACAGGGCCTCAGTAGGATATTAAAGATATCCTTCCTGTCCTCATTATAGATTTTCCTTTCTGATCATCAGCCTGGTAACAACCTGCTTACAGGGGAAAACTCACCTCTGGGTCCACATCCCATCCTGATTTTTAACTATCTATGTTCACCCATTCAGGAAATCCATCCCTCTCCCCTAGTTGGCTACTCAATACTATACCTAACTTCTGTTCAGGAAGAGTTGGTGGGACCTAAGTGTTGGAGGAAGGATTTAGGAAGAGAATGCTGGACCTGGAATAAACCAGGAGTGATAGTTGCTGTAGATGAGCAACTACATATACTTCCAAGATGTAGGCATAGGATTATAGTGTAATTCAAATGCTGATTTCTGTATATAAACACACACATACACACACACACACACACACACACACACACACACACACACCATATCTGGTTGCAACCCTGGTTCTGAGAATCTTTTGTCTCACTGTTGTGTAAACACTGCTGCCCAGTTGTCCCCTGACAATAAAGCAGCTTACTGAGCAGGGGAGAGAATAAGGCTGAACTTGTTGCCAGCTCTGGGAGGAGGAGTTAGAGGAAGAAGAAGAGGATGGAGACTGGAGAGGTCATTGGAGATCAGGAAATGAGGTGGAACAGAAAAGCTAGAAAGTATCTCTGGGATGTACAGAGGGAGGAAGCCAGATTAGATTAGACGGTTAAGGATAGATTAATAACTGCTCAGTTGTTGTACTGTAAAGCTTGATAAAAATAATATAATAGAGTGTCGATTATTTGTGTGGTAGCCAGGTTCAGAGAGAAGCTGCGAAACAAACACAGTTTTATAAAAATAACATTAACAACAAGGCTTGTTATAGGAGGTTAAAGCTCAAGATTCCACCTAATATAAATTGGAAAGAGTTAATCAAAGTTGATCCAGGGGACCTGCCACTTCAAGAAGAGTTGGCAGATAATTTATAGATTACCTCATCAAAGGTGGAAATAATTGTGCTAAACAAAGTGGATAAAGGAAACATGGAGCCTGGGGCATGGTGGGACATGTCTTAAACCCAGAACTTGAGAGGCAAAGTGAGGAGGGAGAGGTAGGGGGATCTCTGTGTGTTCCAGCTTTTCAAGTCTACAAAGCAAGTTCAAGACAGCCACGACTACACAGACGAAGCCTGTCTTGGAAAAAGAAAACGAAAAACATAAAAAAGAAAACTTGGTACATCTATTCAAAATTACTCAGATGCTGGAAGCAGCCTGGCTTTGGAGAAGTTTAAAATGCTGGTAAGAGACAAGCAAAATATGAAAATCAATTAAAGACAAAAGTAATAAAACTGGCTGGAGATGTTTCAACAGTCTGCCGGTGGATATGACACTAGTTTACATGATGAAATTCAGCAACTTGAAAACCAGTTGCAATAAAAAGAAAATTAGAGAATGGGGGAAAGAGTTGGATAGAGAAGAAAAGTTAAAGGGAAGTTGTGCCTTTTAATGAAGAGGCAGAAAATGGAATTATCAAGTTAAGAAAAGAATGAACAGCTTCATCAGGTCATTCTGAGGACCTGATACTAATAGATTCACAGAAGTTATCACTTTGATCGGGAAGAGTGAGAACCAATCAGAGTTGTCTGAAAACAACTGTAAACTTGCTCAGTATCTGGATAAAACTCAGACCAAAATGGAGGCTAATGAGAAAATTGTTCAAACCTAAGAAGTGAGGAAAAAAAAACCCTACAAGAGTCTGTAGGAAATTGAGCAGATGACTGGTAACTATAACAGGAGCAAATTTTTTGTGCATCTCACAGATACTGTTGTGAACCAAATTTAAAAGGGAATCTCGATTATCAGCATCAAGTGTGAGCACTCAGAGAAATTCTGAAAGCATGGGGTGAAGATGATCCAATCACAACAGCGGTTGATACAAATGTAGAAATATGGAAGGGGCCTTTCTCAATTGATACATTTTCTTGTTTTGATTTAAGTTTAAATTTGATATTGATTTTAAGTATTTACACCAGACAGCACCATTTATATTGCTCTTTTAAAAGTTTGTTGTCTGTCTTGGCTATAAAACTTCTATAACTGCTATCTGTAGTCCTCAAGCTCCTTTGCTTATTAAACAAACATTTTCAGTCCTGCTTAATCAGGAATGAGGCTAGAAAAGAGATTCCTTAGAATGGGGTTACACAAAAGATCAGTTACAGAGCCTGTTCAGAGTGCCCACTTTCTGTGCCCAATACCATATTCCAATCTTTCCTAATTCCACATCCAGGAAGCCTGGATTAGGACAGATGCTGTCTTTGAACTCTCTGAGATGACTGGGTAAATATTTGTTAGTGTAAATGCTGTCAGTTCTAGTGACACCATTTGTAGCCTTGCTCATGTAAATCTTACTGGCAATTAGGAATTGTTCATTATCTGGGAAGCTCAGATAATCTATATTTTAAACAAGTGTAGTTGCAATGGGAATGAGGCTACATGAATCACAAGAGGGACAGTTAACTCTTGAAGCTCTAGAAAGAAAAAGTTTGAGCCAATCCAATGTTTTTCATGCCCACTGAGGTGCAATTTCTACTTGAGGACAGCAATGGTCAGACATTACGTGGGTGACTGAGCATGGCTACTTTCCACTTCCATACAGAAGCAAATGACGGGCCAGTGATTGTCAAGTGTGCAATGTAATCTGCCAACCAATAGGGAAAGGCAAGTGACTGGCTCACATTTGATTATTACATAATGAATTAGTCCCCTATTATGTTTTTAGAAAGTTTTCAGTTTTCTTTGGAACACATATGTGTATATATATATATATATATATATATATATATATATATATATATATTTGCTGATGTATGAATACTTCAGATGAATCAATTACTATAAAGATTATTATGACACACACACACATATATATATCTAGTTGTTCATTTATCCTTTGGCTTTCATAAGTTTTAATATCAAGAATTTGTTTTATATTGGATAAACATATTTTAAGAATATTAAGTCATTGTGGAAATAATGTCTTGATTTATAATATAAATAGTTTGTCTTGCTTATACAACTTAATTTATTATATTTTCAAAATTAATACTTTTATCAACCTCACATCTAGTAGACTAGCTGGATGTGTTCTCAGGAGCTTTGTAAAACAAAATATGAACACAGTTTCTCTGAGTTTCTGAATATGAGAGATGACCCAAATGATTCTGAAATCTGTAAAAGGGGTTTTCTATTTTATGGCATTAGCATGAGCATATGATAAAATGAAGTATATATCTTAGTCATGTTGGCTGATGCTTCTGAGCATTTAATATTCTAGAAATAGTGTCATGTCAGTTTGAATTTAAGTGTGGACTTCTGCAGTAGTATTTTTATGTTTTTTTTCATGTGTTCTGTGTAACTTGTGGAGATCTGATAAATGCACAGCTGTGTGAAGGCTTCTGCAGAGTCTGCCTGTGTCAGGGGCTGGGGCTGAACACCAACTGCAGTTTGTGGCCAGGCCACAGGCTTTCTTGAAGCACTGTGCCTCAGCAGCACAAAAGTAGGTGCCTGAGTCCTCCAGCTGGACATCCCTGATGTGCAAGGTGCTGTATTGCTCCTTAGAACTGAATGTTGAGTTTAACCTTCCACTCTCTTTAGTTCCTGAAGCCAGGTAGAACAGACTGATGAGGCTGCCCCTGGGATTCTGCTGGAACCACTGCACACTCATCATGGTAGTAGAAAAATTGCATCTCAGAGCAGAACTGCTTCCCTTGTGAAGACTCAGGGCTGAAGGACTCTGCTCCACCTCAGCTCCTCGCACCCCTGCTTGGAAACAAAACAACAATCCAGAGTCACACAGAGGCTTCCACCCACCCTGTCCAGTGCCCCAGGAGACTCCCATGAGGATGGATTTACAAAGCTTTGCATTGGCTCTCTCCGGTCCACACAGACATTTCAGGAGAATTCCTAAAGCAACTCAGCTGAGTACAACTCACAGCAAATCTGCAGGCACAGAATCCAGAATGCAACTCCCATGTTCCTCCTCATTTCGCTGTCTTCTCTTGGGCTATGAGGAGTATCAAGTCTGATGTTCAAACACACTGAGTATACAGACAGCAGGTTCCCTATACCTAACTTCCTCATTCATCTGAACAAGAAACTCCACCCACCTCCACTTGCTCCAGGACTCTGTGCGTGCATGCATGTGAGTGTGTGCATGGTCGTGAACATACATGATATACACACTATTAGAATAATTTATACATCTTTGCACTTGAGGAATTTTAGACATTGACCTAAGAACATGAAGCAGTAGATATTTTCTCTTGAGTGTCCCTTTTCAAAATTCCCAATGAGATTCTATTTTGTTTATATGTGTGTATGGAATTGTTCTTAAAATAAATTTATAGACACACAAGATCCCATGAACAGGCTCTAGATACCTGTAGTTATATAGAAATGACTGACAGATAAAGATCTGTGTGAACTCCACATCATCAACCCTATTCCTAGCTTTGTGTGTGAAATGCTTTATGTCTCTTCTCAGCTCTTCTAACCTCCAGGCATCTTATGAAAATGTAATTTCTAAGGACCCTGCAGTGCCTCCTAGTGGACTGACATGACAGCAGAAGTGACTTCAAACCATCTCCACAAACCTGCATAAACCAGTCCTATTCACTCCATCACTTCCTGGTGAAGGAAGTGCAGATGAGCAGAACAAAGACTTCCTCAAAGAAGTTCTCAAAGAAGAAGTAAAAATGGCAAAGAAATATCACAAAATTGGTCAACACACTTAGAAGTTAGGGAAATGCAAATTGAAACAACTTTGAACATTACCTCAGAGTCAAGGGTTAGGAAACTATATTCCAAGCCAACAGGCCCAAGAATCAAAATGGAGTAGCCACTGTAGTTCCTAAGGAAATAGACTTTCATCCAAAATTAATCAAAAGAGATGGAGAATATGAATTCATCCTCATCATAGGAAAAATCCACCAAGATGATTTCTAAATTCTGAACATCTATGTCCCAAACACAGGAACACCCACATTTGTAAAGGAAATGTTACTAAAGCTTAAGTCACACATCGAGCCCCTCACATTAATAGTGAGAGTCTTCAATACCCCTCTTTCACCAATAGACAGATCTCCAAGACAGAATCTAAATGGAGAACAAGGAAACTAATAGACATCATAAAACAAATGGACCTAATATCTACAGAACATTTCACCCATGCACAAAAGAATATACCTTCTTTTCAGCACCTCCCAGAATCTTCTCCAAAATTGACCATATACTTGGTCACAAAGAAAACCTCACCAGTTCCAAGAAAACCGAAATAATCCTCTGTATCATATCAGACCATCATGGATCAAAGTTGGAACTCAACAACAAAAGAAACAACATAAAGCCTACAAACTCATGGAAACTGAACAACTCCCTACTTAATGATATCTGTGTAAGGGACTACATAAAAAGAGAAAATAAAAACTTCCCAGAATTCAATGAAACTGAAGGCACGGCATACCCGAAATTATGGGACACAATGAAAGCATTGCTAGAAGGAAAGTTCATAGCACTAAGTGCCTTTCTAAAGAAGCTCAAGTAGTCACATACTAGCATGTTAACATCACACTTGAAAGCTCTAGAACTAAAGCAATGAGACAAACCCAAGAGGAGTAAACTGTTGGAAATGATCAAACTCAGGACTGAAATCAATAAATTGGAAACAAAGAGAACAATTCAAAGAATCAATGAATCCACCAGCTCATTCTTTGAGTAAATCAACAACATTGACAAACCTTTAGCCGAACTAACTAAAAGGTAGAGGGAGAGTATTCAAATCAACAAAATCAGAAATGAAAATGGAGACAAAATGACACACACTGAGGAAATCCAAAGAATCATCAGGTCTTACTTCAAAATCCTATATGCCACGAAATTTGAAAACCTAAATGAAATGAACAATTTTCATGATAGCTATAAACTACAAAAAATGAATCAAGATCAGGTAAGTAAACTGAATAATCATATAACACCTAAGGAAAAAGAGGCAATCATCAAATGTCTCCCAACAAAAGAAACCTCAGGAGCAGAGATTGATTCACACAAAATTCTACCAGACCTTCAGAGAAGGCCCACTCCTAATTCTCTTCAAATTATTCTACAAAATAGAATCAGAAGGAACATTGCCCAACTCATTCTTTGAGGCCACAGTCAACTTGATACCTAAACCACAGAAAGACACACAAAGAAAGAGAATTTCAGAGCACTTTCTCTTATGAACATTGATGCAGAAATACTCAATAAAATACTCTCAAACTAGTAGAGAGTGGGGTCTAACATTCACACGAACTCTGCTACTCCATATTTGACTACATTCCCTGGATGGGAAGGCCTGATGGCACTCAGAGGAAGGATATCAGGCTACCAAGAAGAGACTTGAAACCCTATGAGCATATACAGGGGGAAGTGGTCCCCCTCAGTCACAGTCATAAAGGAGGGGATAAGGGGAAAATAGGAAGGAGGGTAGGAATGGGAGGATACAAGGGATGGGATAACAATTTAAATGTAATATGAATAAATTAATAAAATATATTTTAAAAGAAAAAAAGAACTCATCAAAACTATCATTCACCATGACCAATTAGGCTTCATCACAGGCATGCAGAGGTTCAGTATATGGAAATCCATCAATGTGATTCATCATGTAAGAAAACTGAAAGAAAAAATACCCACATGATCATATCCTTAGATGCCAAAAAACCATTTGAAAAAATCCAATACCCATTCATCTTAAAAGTCCTGGAGAGGAGGGATACAAGGAACATACTTAACATAATAAAGGCAATATACAGCAAACGTACAGCCAACATCAAACTAAATGTACAGAAATTTAACTCAATTCTACAGAAATCAGTGACACAACATGGCTGTACACTCTCTCCCTATCTCTTCAATATAGTACTTGAAGTACTAGCTAGAGCAGTAAGACAACTAAAAGAGATCAGAAGGATACAATTTAAAAAGGGAGAAACCAAGTTTTCACTATTCTCAGATGATATGATAGCATAAAAAAGTGACCCAAAAAATTCTATCAAGGAACACCTACATCTTACAAACACCTTCAGCAATGTCGCTGGATACAAAATCAAGATGAAAAATCAGTTGCCTTCCTGTACACAAATGACAAACAGGCTGAGAAAGAAGTTAGGTAAACTACATCCTTCACAATAGCTACAAATAATATAAAATATCTTGGTATAACTCTAACCAAGAAAGTGGAACACTTGTATGAAAAAAAGTTCAAATTTATTTTTTCAGAAATTGAAGAAGATTTCAGAAGATGGAAAGGTCTCCAATGCTCATGGATTGGGAGAATCAATATCGTAAAAATGGCCATTTTACCAAAAGCAATCTACAGATTCAATGAAATTCCCATCAAAATACCCACACAATTCTTTACCAACTTGAAAGATCAATTATCAACTTCATATGGAGAAACAAAAAGTCCAGAATAGCTAAAACAATCCTGTATAATAAAAGTTCTTCTGGAGGAAACTCCATCTTGGATCTCAAGCTGTACTTTAGAGCAACAGTAATAAAAATAGCATGGTACTGGCATGGAAATAGGCTAGTTCATCAATGGAATAGATTCAAAGGCCTAGAATTAAATGTACACACCTATGGACACTTGATTTTTGACTAAGAAACCAAATCCATGCAATAGAAAAAAGATAGCATCTTCAACAAATGGTGCTTATCTAACTGGATGGCTACATGTACAAGAAAGAAAATAGATCCATATTCATTAACCTGCAGAAAACTGAAGTCCAATTGAAGGGAAACTTCCTCCATTGCTGCTGGAAGTGAAAACTTGTACAACCACTTTGGAAATCAGTCTGCTGCTTTCTCATGTAATTGGGAATAATTTTCCCTCAAGACCCAGCCATACCACTCCTGGGCATATATGCGGAAGATGTTCCACCATATAACAAGGACATTTGCTCAACTATGATCATAGCAACTTTACTCATAGAAGCCAGAATCTGGAAACAACCTAGATGTCCCTCAACTGAAGAATGGATAAAGAGACTGTGGCACATCTAACAATGGAATTCTACTCAGCTATTAAAAGCAAGGACACCTTGAAATTTTCAGTCAAATGGATGGAACTAGAAAAGATCATCTTGAGTGATGTAACCCAGACCTAGAAAGACACACATGGTATATACTCACTTATAAGTGGATATTAGCCACATAATACAGGATAACTACACTACAATACAGAGACTGATATATCAACCAAGGACCATGTATGATGTGGACATAGGCCCTCTGCTCAGATGTAGCAGCAAAATCTCCTTGTAGGTCCCACAACGTGGAGAATAGGGACTACTTCGGACATGCACCCTGGCCACCAAACTTTGTTTACTTCCTTCTAGCAAGGTAGCCTTGCCAGGCTACAGAGGAAGTAGTTACAGGTAATAAAGATGAGACTTGATAGGATGAGGTCAGATGTTAGTGGAGGAGGGCTCTTCTTTCCAAGAAATGGTGGAAAGAGGGAGAGGGGAGGAAGGAGTGGGATACAATCAGTATGTGAAGAATTTAAACTGTAGAACAAGCAGGTAACTTATATTGCTAATCACACTATACGGGAATATGTCTGAGACTTGCTGAGACACAAGGCATAGACAATGTTTCTTGTTGGCTACAGAATCCCTATGAATTAGATGCCATTCTTCATATGGCATGAATGAATGTTTACAGATGTCTTTTATTTTCTGCTCAAACAAAGAGCTGAAAACCAACCTTAATTGCTCTCTGCATCAGGCACACCATATACATTTATAATATTAGGACTGTATAATGCTTGTGAGAAAATATATATGTTCAGAGCAACAGAACCAGACATTGACATTACATCAGACCTGACATGATTCATTCCTCTCAGCATGCTGGACACTGAGATACTGCATCCTTCATGTTCCAGTACCAAGTGCTTCAGTTGCTTTTCCCCATCAGAACAAGACAGCTCCCAGGACACCTTCAAAAAAAGGTTCCAATCCCAATTGGTCCAGCATTTCTGACTGTCCCACACAGGACTCTAAGTAAGCCTGAAAATTCTCAACATTTAGAAACTGGACCACAAATGCTATTCCTAGCTTATTTAAACATTTATCCAATTTTATTTGGGCCCCACAAAGGTATTATTCATTCAACTCAGCCTGAAGAAACCTTATGAGAATGGTATCCCATTTCTTTATAGGGATTCGATAGGTTTTAAGTTGCTTTCTTTGGCTATAGAGGGTTTTTTTTCAATGGGAGTTGGTTATAAGTTATTGGTGATCTTACTTAGAGAGAAAACAAGGTTGGAATCAAGGATATTTTTCCTTTTTTTACTTTTCATTCTTAAGTTTGCAGATAGGACTTGGAAAGAAAGAAAGAGGAAATATATAGGGAATTTAGAACAAAGAGTAGATTACTGAATCTATTCCTCAACTTAATGCCTTAATTGGTACTTGAAGGTTATTTTTAATTCACTGGTATATATTTTGTATATAAAAGCAAAATAAATTTAATGTTGCATACAGTGGTATTGAATTCCAATGTAAGATTACTCTTTACACACATTATGTATAGTTCTACTCCTTTATGAGTTATTGTACCCATATAACTCCATCATAATACAAGGCTTACTTGTATACTTTGAACATGCTGTTGCAGGCTGTTTAGCATACATAAGTTATACAAGTTATATGTTAGTTGACCAAATCATGGACATATCAATTACTACTCTAATTTTATCACAAGAAAATACATCTTAGGTGAAACAGATATATATGATTGTATAGAAATATAAGGTAAAATAAATAAGGGTTTCAAAAACCACAGAGACATGCAGAATATGGCATTTTAAAGGAGGTTTTCATTATTTTAAAGAGTCACTGACAATAAGATAGGTTAACTCCTGACAACACCTAGCCTACCTCAAAGAGGATGATGAGCATCCTAGAACCTCCTTATGGTAATGGCTTCAAATGTGGCAAACAAGCCATGAGGCAAAAAGTCCTCACTTATACCACAGACAGAATTCTTCCTAAAAAGGGGCAAGCTTGGATGCAGGCCGAGTCAACACTCAAACTCTGCCAAGACAGAGTAAGCAAGTCTTCAATAGTTCCTGCCTCACAAATATGTCTCTCAGATGTATGGGGCCAGAAAGGGTGAAGATGAGGATCCAACGTTATAGTTTTGGGTGACTATTTGGATAGCAACTGTCTCTGCCACTTCTCACTTGGAAAGCTACTAACCTGTACTCCTGGTGTACTCAGTTAATCAATTTTAATCTTTCTCAAGTCTCTGATGGGGTTGAAGACCAGTTAGTTTAGTTTTACAATGAAGCTTACTTGTTTAG
>OU015746.1:127194985-127215101 GCA_907169655.1 Acomys percivali | reverse complement strand
GGGAGAATTAACATAGTAAAAATGGCCATCCTACCAAAAGCAATCTACAGATTCAGTGCAATCCCTATCAAAATACCTACACAATTTGTTAAAGACATTGAAAGTTCAATTCTGAACTTCATATGGAAAAACAAAAAACCCAGAATAGCAAAAACGATCTTGTACAATAAAAGGTGCTGTGGAGGAATCTCCATACCTGATCTCAAATTGTACTATAAAGCAATTGTAATTAAAACAGCATGGTACTGGCACAGCAACAGGCTGGTTGATCAGTGGAATCGAATTGAAGACCCACATATGAATCCACACACATATGGTCACTTGATTTTTGACAAAGAAGCCAAATCCATTCAATGGAAAAAGGATAGCATCTTCAACAAATGGTGCTGGTCTAACTGGATGTCTATGTGTAAAAAAATGCAACTGGACCCATATTTGTCACCTTGCACAAAACTCAAATCCAAGTGGATTAAAGACCTCAACATAAAACCAGAGACACTAAGTCAGTTAGAAGAAAAAGTGGGGAAGAGCCTGGAATATATTGGCACAGGAGACAACTTCCTGAACAGAACACCAACAGCCCAGGCCTTAATGTCAACAATTAATAAATGGGACCTCATGAGGCTGAGAAGCTTCTGTAAGGCTGGAGACACCGTCAAGAGAACAAAGCGACAGCCTACAGACTGGGAAAAGATCTTCACCAACCCTACATCTGACAAAGGTCTAATATCCAAAATATATAAAGAACTCAAGAAATTAAACACCACCAAACCAAAAACCCAATTGAGAAATGGGGCTTGGAACTAAACAGAGAATTCGCAGCAGAGGAATATCAAATGTCTGAGAAACACTTAAAGAAATGCTCAACCTCCTTAGTAATCAGGGAAATGCAAATCAAAACAACTCTGAGATTTCATCTTACACCCATCAGAATGGCTAAGATCAAAAACTCAAGCAACACCACATGCTGGCGGGGATGTGGAGAGAGAGGAACACTCCTTCATTGCTGGTGGGAATGCAAACCAGTACAGCCACTTTGGAAATCTATCTGGTGCTATCTCAGAAAACTGGGAATAGGGTTTCTTCAAGACTCAGCTATTCCACTCTTTGGAATATACCCAGAAGATGCTCCAACACACAACAAGAAAATTTGCTCAACCATGTTCCTAGCAGCCTTATTCATAATAGCCAGATCATGGAAACAGCCTAAATGTCCCTCAGTAGAAGAATGGATAAAGAAACTGTGGTACATTTACACTATGGAATACTACTCAGCTATTAAAAACAAGGAATTCCCGAAATTTGTGGACAAATGGATTGAGCTAGAAATGATCATAATGAGTGAGTTAACCCAGAAGCAGAAAGACTCAAATGGTATATACTCATATTTGCATACTAGCCCAAGGGGCATGTCCCACGAAAGCCTTCACTTACCAGGAAACTGGGACAGAGGGGAGGACACCCTATTGGGACTCTAGATGAGAGAACTATGGGAGAATAGCAATGTAGAAGGATCCAGTGTGTCCTAGAAACTTACAAGTAGAACATTATGATAGGCAGATTTTGGCCAAGGGGTCCCGCTCAAACTAAGGCACCAGCCAAGGACAAGACAGGCGGTAAACTTTAAACCCCTACCCAGATCTAGCCAATGGTCAGAACAGTCTCCACACTTGAGTGGAGAGTGGGATATGACTTTCTCATGTACTCTGGTGCCTCACATTTGACCATGTCCCCTGGAGGGGGAGACCTGGTGGCACTTAGAGGAAGGACAGCAGGTCACCGAGAAGAGACATGATACCCTATGAGCATATACAAGGGGAGTTAATCCCCCTCAGGAACAGTCATAGGGGAGGGGAATAAGGGGAAAATGGGAGGGAGGGAAGAATGGGAGGATACAAGGGATGAGATAACCATTGAGATGTAACAAGAATAAATTAATAAAAAAAATAAATAAATAAAAAAAGAAAAGAAGGAAGTCAATTGAGGAGAAGCTTCCATCAGACTAGTCTGTAAGCATGCCTACATATACTTAGGCAGCCGGTTCTGGAAGGTATAAGAAAGAAAGTTGAGCAGGAGTTTAGAAGAAAGTCAGTACACAGTTTTCTTCATTGTCTCTGCTTCTGGTTGACTACTTATACTAGCGTCCCTCAGTGATGGTCTGTCGTTGGGATGTATAAGGCAAATACACTTTCCTCCCCAAGTTGCTTTTGGTCATGCATTTATCACAGCTGTAGAAAGCAAACTAGTACACATGTAGACTGTGTCTGACAAGTCAAATGGAGCGGGAGTTCCTACCCCCTGAAAACCTTTGCTTTGTAGGATGTTTCGTATCATGCCATACCTCACAGATCTCTCTCCTACTGTCCTACTTCAAGCATCTCTCCTAATAAAGGGAAGGCTCACCCTTCATGGCTCCACCATGCTGCCTCTGGTATGAGGCTCTCCTAATGCTCCCCCACTTCCAGGCCTGGTTGGTCATACTCACTTCCAACTATGGTCACAAGAATCTCTCTCCTAATGGGAAAATCTTGTGTCAGCTCCTTCATGGAATCTGATGCTGTCACATTCTGATCTCTGATTTATAACAGTGAAGGACCAAGAGGAGACCATTTTCCAACCTATGTGACAGGCTTTGTGGCTGTATGGAATTGTTGTCCCCAGCTTGTTTACTGTGAGGGGGTTTACCTCACTTCAGAATGAGACACAGGGAGACTCAACTTGGGGTTGTTGCCTTAGAGAGCTATTGACGCTCACTAACTTTCTTGGTAATGCATGGTTACTTTAGTTAGAGAAAGTCGGATGAAGAAATGTATTTAAAGTGGAAAATTTACAAAAATAAAATAAACTGATAAATTTAACAGATGACAGAATGGCACATGGACTTAATGACTAGATACTAGTCTTAATCCTGGTCACAAATGCCACCAGAGATGTCTACTCTGAAAACTATATCCACACTTGAATGTAATATTACATAATAAACAGTATATCTTTCATCTACATCTACATTTTCAGTAACATTTACAAAGGCTTCTCTGTGATAACAATGTTTAGAGAAACAAATTAAAATAGAATCTAAATCCTCTTCTTTCCCTTGTTATTCGCCTCTCCGAAAAGATAGTGTCAACTGATTTGGAAATAAAATAACTGCAGTTTTTTTCTCTGCAACTACTTTTGTTAGTTTTAGGACATTAAAAGGCTAAACCTTTTGCATTTGACTTCTGCTTTTAATTTTTGAGACTTAGTATTCTTGAATATGGACATTTGGATAGAAATGATAAAATCAATAGAACTTGCAATTGCCTAAAAAATTTTAAACTAGTTTACACAGATACTTATGAACACGAATATTTTTGGACACAAATATCCAATCCAATATAAATTCTGTACTTACAGGTGAAGTTTATACCAATGTTTATGTAGTAGAAAATCAAATATAAATGTGGGGGAGTGAAGAAATTGACAATACAAAGAACTTGATTCAGGTTTTCTTGCTAAATTGTTCAATTTTTAGAAGCTGGATTAACTTCTTCAAATTTCATTATTCAACCTGAAAATTGAGACTAATAATTTATATGTCAAAAGTGTGATATAAAGGTTATGGTATTAATTCAACTGTATGTATTTGTCTATAAAAACTAGAGCAAATTTAGCCCTCTGTGCCCCTGTCACTCTCTGACTGACTCTATGGATAAAACCTAAGTCCTGCTATTGTCATCCTGACATTATCTTTTGGCACCAGCATTCCAAGAGAATTTGGGATACCTCTTCTTCTATACAACTCAATGGGTGGATCTGTAGCAGCTGGAATTTTTCTAACCCAAACTAAAATGCCCTATAAATACTGATGCTCTCTTGGGCTCAGGTGGAATGCAGTGAGGGGCACTTGTTTTTCATCTGTAACAGTTATAATAAGAAGACCTGAGAGACTGCCATGCAGAAAGACCCTTTATGTCCAATTCTATAGGAGACAGAGTGGGAGCAATAAGGAGGACTTAGAAGGAATTTGACTTAAGTGTGAAGCAGATTTTATGATACAAATTCACATGGGATTCAAAGATTTCAGCAGACTTGTGCTGCAAGGTGGAGTTGGTGAAAGGTGTAGAACTTTGGGAAAGACTCTCAGAAGGTAGAGTTAGTGTTAAAGACAGCTGAGAAATGCATACAAATTTCAGGGTTGCTAAGGAGCCCTTCAGAGCCGTTCCTAACTTTGGGTCTTGTAAATCCTTAGGGAGGAAGTTCTGAATTTTTGTGATTATTATTTATTCTCCTGCTCCATTAACTGCCTTGTACTTTGTCATCTTCCACCCTACTCTCATGGAATCAAAGCCTTCAGCTTAAAAATGCCTAAAAGCTGTTCAATTAAAAAAAGTCCCTAAGACTTTTTAGGTGATTGGTTACTATCTTTTTTATTTATATTAAAAATTATGTACTCTCTTGCTCCTTGTAGTTGTATATCTATACTTAGACTGTGGTGGAAGTTATTCTTTTGAAGGTCACTCATCACCTCACAAGGTCACTCACCACCTCACAAAGGTCAATTCAGAAACATTTGTTTGTTTGTTTGTTTGTTTATTCATTTATCTCCTTCCAGTCTCCGCTCACCTCCCCTCTTTGCCTTCCCATCCACTCCTTCTCATTTTTCTTCAGAAAAGAGCAGCCCTCCCATGGATATCAACCAGCCATGGCATATTAAGTTGCAGTAAGACTAGGGACCTCTTTCCAGAACAAAAGAACCAGACAATGATGCTGGATCAGACCTGACAGGATCCACTCCTCTCAGCATGCTGGACTCTGACATCCTGCATCCTCCTTACTCCAGCCCCAGATGCCTCTGTTGCTGCTGCCCATCAGATTTGGACAGCTTCCTGGACAGCACTGTAGAAAGATTCTGATCCAATTTGGACCAGCATTTCTATCTCCTATTAAGCCTGGAATCTCTCAACATTTAGAAACGGACCACAAATGCAATCCCTTGGCTTGCTTAACCATTTTCCCATATTTTGGCCTCTTCTAAGATATTATTTTCCCAAATTCAACCTGAAGAAACCTCAAGAGAACAACATCCCATTCCCTCTAAGGGGGTCGGCTAGATTTCTGTTTGCTCTCTTGGTCTACAAATGCTTATTTTCATTGGGAGGTGGTTATAAGTTATTATTGGTCTTAAATAGAGGAAAAACTAAGCAGAACGCAGGGGTGTCTCTCTTTCCTTTACCTTTCATCTATAGGTAAGGAGATAGGAGCTGAAAAGAAAGAAAGGGAAACACAGGAACATAGAGGGAGGACAGAACAAAAGCTAGATGATTGAACCTACTCCTTAACTCAAGGCCTTAATTGTTACTCATGATGAAGGTTATATCTAAATCATTGGTATAGAATTTTGTTGTTGTTGTTGTTGTTTTGTTTTTAGAGACAAGGCCTCTCTGTTTTAGCCTTGGCTGTCCTGGACTCACTTTGTAGACCAGGCTGGCCTCGAACTCACAACGATCCGCCTGCCTCTGCCTCCCGAGTGCTGGGATTAAAGGCGTGCGCCACCACACCAGGCTTTAGAACTTTGTATATTGATACAAAACATGGGCATGTCAAATACCTGTCAGATTCTAGCACAAGAATATATATCCTAAGTCTAACAGATAAATATGACTCTATAGATATATGAGGGAAAATAGTTAAATAAGGTCTTCAACAGTCTCAGAGACCTACAGAATATGGCATTTAAAGATGTTTTATTTTGGCACAGGAGACAACTTCCTGAATAGAACACCAACAGCCCAGGCCTTAAGGTCAACAATTAATAAATGGGACCTCATGAGGCTGAGAAGCTTCTGTAAGGCAGGAGACACTGTCAAAAAAACAAAGTGACAGCCTACAGACTGGGAAATAATCTTCACCAACCCTGCATCTGACAAAGGTCTAATATTCAAACTTTATAAAGAACTCAAGAAATTAAACACCACCAAACCAAATAACCCAATTGAGAAATGGGGGCTCAGAATTAAACAGAGAATTCTCAACAGAGGAATATCAAATGGCTGAGACACACTTAAAGAAATGCTCAACATCTCTAGTCATCAGAGAAATGCAAATCAAAACAACTCTAAGATTCCATCTTACACCCACCAGAATGGCTAAAATCAAACATTCAAGTGACACCACATGCTGGCGAGGATGTGTAGAGAGAGGAACACTCCTTCATTGCTGGTGGGAATGCAAACTAGTACAGCCACTTTGGAAATCTATCTGGCGCTATCTCAGAAAACTGGGAAACTCAAGACCCAGCTATTCCACTCCTAGGAATATACCCAGAAGATGCTCCAGCATACAACAAGAAAATTTGCTCAACCATGTTCATAGCAGCCTTATTCATAGTCACCAGAACATGGAAACAGCCTAAGTGTCCCTCAGTAGAAGAATGGATAAAGAAACTGTGGTACATTTACACTATGGAATACTACTCAACTATTAAAAACAAGGAATTCCCAAAATTTGTGGACAAATGGATTGAACTAGAAATGATCATAATGAGTGAGTTAACCCAGAAGCAGAAAGACTCAAATGGTATATACTCACTTATAACTGGACACTAGCCCAAGGGGCAGGTCCCATGAAAGTCTACACCTACCAGGAAAGTGGGATAGAGGTGAGGACATCCTATTGAGACTCTAGGTGAGAAAAATATAAGGGATAGGGAAGTAGGTGGATCCAGAGGGTCCTAGAAACCTACAAGAGGAACATTATGATGGGTGGATCTGAGCCCAGGGGTTCTGCTTGATCTAAGGCACCAACCAAGAACAAAACATACAGTCATCATCAAACCCCTACCCAGATCTAGCCAAGGGACAGAACATTCTCCACAGTTAAGTGGAGACTGGGGACTGACTTTCACAGGATCTCTGGTGCACCATATTTGGCCATGTCCCTTTGTTGGGGAGGCCCAGTGGCACTAGGAGGAAGGATAGCAGACTACCAAGAAGAGACTTGATACCCTAGCACCATATTCAGGGGGAGGCGGTCCCCCTCAGTCACAGCCATAGGGAAGGGGGATTGGGGTGAAAGTGGGAGGGAGGGAGGAATGGGAGGATGCATGGGATGGGATAGAAAATGAGATGTAATATGAATTATTTTATTTATCAATAAAAATGTGTTAAAAAAAGATGTCTTACTATCTTAAAGTTTCTTTGACAACAAGACAAGTTAACTCCTGAAAACACTCAGCCAATCTCAAAGAAAATGATGAGCATCAAAGAACCTCCTTATGGAGATGGCTTCAAATGTGGCAAACCAGCCACTGGGCAAAATGTCCTCATTCTTGTCACAAACAGAATTCTGCCTAAAAATGGGCAGCTTAGATGCAGGCAGAGTCGACGGCTGAACTCTGCCAAGACAGGGTAAGCAAGTCCTCAATAGTTTCTACCTTGGGAATAAGTCTGGCAGAGACATTAGGCCAGAAGGACAAAGATGAGGCTCCAACGTTATAAAGTGTATTAGGTGACTGTTCAGGCAGTAAACTGTTTCGGTCATTTTGTTCACTTTGGAAGCTGCTAACCTGCACTGTGGTTCACTCAGAAATTTAAGTCTTATTCCCTCTCAAGTCTCTGAGGGGTGTCGAAGAACATATTGTTTAGTTCTACAATCAAGTTTAGTTGGTTAGGGGATACGATCTTTTTAGATCAAGATAAAGAAGTTAAGTTATTAGAGTTGAGATAGGATAGATATTGAATTTCATTCAAAAATTTAGACCCAACAAGACAGGAAAAATGTTTCCTTCAAGTTTGACAAATACAAATAGCCAAATCACTATGACTATAACATTTATAGAACTCATGATTGTCACATGGTTCTCCCTGCCGTATGTAGTTTGTTTTATGCATGTGCTACTTCCTTGGCAATCTTTTATATAACAATAATTTAAAAAAAAGACTCTCCTGTTAAGGCTAGACAAGGCAACCCAGTAGGAGGAAAGGCGGCACCAGAGTCAGAGACAGCTCCTGTTCCCACTGTTAGGAGTACCACAAGAAGACCAAGCTACATAACTGTAACATGTGTGCAGAGAGCCTAGGCCAGCCCCACTCAGGCTCCCTGGTTGGCACTTCAGCTTCTGTGAGTCCCTGTGAGCCCAGGTTGGTTGATTCTGTGGGTTTCTTGTGGTGCCCTTGACCCCTCTGGCTCTTATAACCCTTCCTCCCTTCTTCCTGAGCTCTGCCTAATGAACCTTTTTTAACATGATATTTTTATTTATTGTTATTAATTATTTTAAAAAAATGTATTTATTTACATCCTGGTCTAGCCCCATCCCTCTTCACCTCCCATTCTCATCCTCCCTCCTCCGTCCCCCTTTCCTCATTCCTCAGAAAAGGGGAGCCCCACTTCCAATCCACTCCAGATCATCAAGTTGCATCTCATCAGGACTGAGGGCATTCTCTAAAAATATGGAATGCTTCATGAATTTTAAGGGGCCATGCTAATCTTCTCTGTATCATTCTAATTTTAGTACCAAAGTGAGCACCATAACTATTTTTATTGATTATTTTGGACTTTCATATAATGCATCCCAATTACCCATACTTCCTAGCTCTCCCAGGTCAACTCCCCCACCCTGGTGGTCTCCCTCACAAAAAAGGATAAAAAAAAGAGAAACAAGTTCAACTTGTGTTGTCCATGTAGTCACTGAAGCATGGTCAAGCTCCAGTGGCCAGTCCCTTAAAGAAGAGTGAATCCTTCCCCACCCCAGTCATGGCAGACATACTTTAGCATTCCTATCACAATTGTTAACAAAGATTTATTTATTTATTATGTATGTATACAGTGCTCTGTATGGTTGTAACCCACCATATGATTGCTGGGAATTGAACTCAGGACCTCTGGAAGTGCAGTGTGTGCTCTTAACTGCTGAGCCATCTCTCCAGCCCTCCTATCACAATTTTTAAAAAGTTCTCTTCGATGGTTTCCTGTCTAGGTTGTTACTGTTTTGGAGGTGGGGCGGGGGTTGTCACAGAAGCCTTCTCTGTCCCTCCTTCTCAGCTGTGAATCTGCAGTCATGGAAACCACTTCAGAAGCTTCCTGTCCTTTATGGTCACATGGAGCGTGGAGCATGGAGCATGGGCTTTCACATGGTATTTGGCCATAGCATGGACCACAGACATCTGCCTGGCAGCTGGAGTCCACGTGTGATATGGCCCTCAGCATTGTCTCTGGTGGCAGTATGGGCCATGGACACCAACACGGTTCTGAGTAGTAGCCTGGCCCATGGACACCAACATGGTCCCCAGTGGTAGCCTGGCTCATAGACACCAACACAGTCCCCAGCAGTAGCCCATCCCATGGATAACAACATGGTCCCCAGTGGTAGTCCAGCCCATGGACACCAACATCATTTCAGGTGGCACCACAGACCATGGACATCTGCATTGCTTTCAATGGTAACACCATGAGCATGGACATGATTGTGGCCTTAGGTGGCAATACAGGCTACTCACACCTTGATGGCTACCAGTGCACCATGACCCACAGGCATCAACATGACCCCAACAGAAAAACTTTTTTAAAATATAAACTTACCAGGGTATGTGCTATTTTTGGTTTTCAACTTGACTACCCATGGAACTGACTAAAACCCATGGTGCTTTAGTTAACAAATTATCAAGACAATTGATTATCCTGATTTACCTATTCTGAGAAAGAACAGATTTAGTGACTCTATGTATAAAACTTTTGACACTGTGTGGAAAAATCAGGAAAATAATGATGCTGGCTGGTAGCTTTTAGCACTGTTGGATAAACTGACAAAAGAAAAAGATGAGCTCTGATAAAACCATACAGCTGATAGCATCTCAGAGTATGGTGAAGGACAACAGTGGACTCGGTGGTAAAATTGACCGGCTCCAGAGGTGTGTAAACAGTCTAAAGTTTTCTAAATGTGCCCTGGAAGAGAATCTTCTCACCAGCAGCCACAGAATTCATGTTTCAGAAAATTAGACCAAAGTATTTTTAGTAAGATTGGCTGAATTATAGAGTAAATTCAAGCCCCAGTCTCAGAGGTTGTCAGCATTAATTGGTAAAGAAAGGGATCCGGTAACTCAGGGTGAAGATGTGTAGGAAGAGCCTCCTTTGTCTGAGAACTTGAAGCCCAGATTCTTTTTTTTAAAAAATATTTTATTAATTTATTCATATTACATCTCAATTGTTATCCCATCCCTTGTATCCTCCCATCCCTCTGTCCCTCCCATTTTCCCCTTACTCCCTTCCCCTATGACTGTGACTGAGGGGGACCTCCTCCCCCTCTATATGCTCATAGGGTATCAAGTCTCTTCTTGGTAGCCTGCTATCCTTTCTCTGAGTGCCACCAGGCCTCCCCATCCAGGGGACGTGATCAAATATAAGGCACCAGAGTTCATGTGAAAGTCAGACTCCATTCTCCACTCAACTGTGGAGAATGTCCTGTCCATTGGGTAGATCTGGGTAGGGTTTGAAGTTTGCTGCATGTATTGTCCTTGGCTGGTGCCATAGTTAGAGCAGGACCCCTGGGCCTAGATCCGCCCATCATAATGTTCTTCTTGTAGGTTTCTAGGACCCTCTGGATCCTTCTATTTCCCCATTCTCCCATGCTTCTCTCACCTAGAGTCCCAATAGGATGTCCTCCCCTCTGTCCCACTTTTCTGATAAGTGAAGACATTCATGGGACATGCCCCTTGGGCTAGTGTCCGAAGCCTAGATTCTTAAGGTTTGTCTCATCTGGAGGAAGTCTTTCCACCTTTAAAGAAAGATGTCCCTGCCAACTTCACCAACTGAAAGTCCTTTTTGCCTTTCTCTGTGATAATTAATCCTTCATTGTCTCATAAACAAACAATGGCTTTCCCTGGAGATGCCAGGCAAGACAACACTGATGTCCCTCGTGGCCCATCAATAGTTTCCTTTTACTTTTTAAAAATATATTTTATTAATTTATTCATATTACATCTCAATTGTTATCCCATCCCTTGTATCCTCCCATTCCTCCCTCCCTCCCATTTTCCCTTACTTCCCTTCCCTATGACTGTGACTGAGGGGGACCTCCTATAAACTTAAGGTTAAGAAGGCTCCTAGACTCAGATTTGTTGGCTCTGTAGGTCTTCTTGTGGAGCTCCTGTCCCCTCTAGGTCCTTCTGTCCTTGCACTGTTCCATAGGACTCCCTGCACTCTGTTCAAGGTTTGGCTGTGAGACTCAGCTTCTACTTCGATCTCCTGCTGGGTGGAGTCTTTCAGAGGACATCTATGGTAGCTCCTGTCCTGTTCCCTCTCTTCAACACTTCCACTGACTATTCTGTTTGCCCTTCTCAATGAGGATTAAGCATTCCCCTAGGGTCCTTCTTGTTACTTAGCTTTTTAGGTTTGTGGATTGTAATATAGTTATCCTGTATTATATAGCTAATATGCACTTGTAAATGAGTATATACCATGCATGTCCTTCTGGGTCTGGGTTACTTCACTCAGGATGATCTGGCAGAGACTTACATACCTAACAACGACCATGCATGGAGAGGACCTAGGCCTCCCACTCAAATGTAGCCAATAGGCAGCTTAGTCTCCATATGGGTTACCTACCAAGGGGAGCAGGGCCTGTCCCTGCCATGGACTCTGTTGCCTGCAGTTTGATCACTTCCCTCTGGTGGGGTGCCTTACCATGCCACAGAGGAAGAGGATGCAGGCAGTCATGATGAGACTCATTAGGCTGGGGTCAGTTGGTGGGGGAGAAGGGCTTCCTCTCTCTGAGGACCAGGGGAGGGGAATAAGGGGGAAGAGGGAGGGAAGGTGAGACTGAGAGGAGACAGGGGAGGGGGCTACAATTGTGATGTAAAGTAAATACAAAGTAAATAAAAACTTTAAAAATAAAATAAAAATTAAAAAGAAGGCTCTTAGGAAGGAGATGGAACATGTAGTCTATGAAGAGATATGCTACACTGCTAAAGAGCTTAATGAATTTGCTATTTTTTTCAATCAGAAGTCTTGGGAATGTGTGGGAATGGATTTTGAGGGTGTGGAATAATGGTGGAAGGCATATGCAACTGGATTAGGCTGATCTTACTGACATAGATTCACAGGAGGCTCTAGGTTTAATATGGAAGCTCACACAGTTAAAAAAGGTGCCAAAAGTTTGTTTGATTGGTTGGGTAAAGCATTTGTCAAAAGACGGACTCCTGAAAAGGAGCTGGAGCTGCCTGCTATCTCTTGGCTTAGTGTTAAAGAAGGGATTTTTAAAGCTCAGAAGAACTGCAATGTTGGAGTGTGTGCACTGGGTAAAACCTAATCCTCTACAATGGGAGGTCCAGAAGACATGCCCTTCGCTCATTTTACAAGACACAGAACGATGAGGGGGCACCAGAACACTTGAGGAACTTTGTCTTTGTCTTTTTCCTTGAGGCAGACCTTATGGATGAAGCAAATGTTATAGGTTTAATTGGGCCCTCAAGTAGCAGGGGCCAGGCGGCAGTATTGGATTGCCAAAGGCAAGGGAATTGTAATGATCATAATGGGCAATGCAGACAAAACACTGTCTCTAATGGCCTATTTGCCACTGTGCTATTGCTGTGAAGAGATACCATGACCAAGGCAACTCTTATGAAAGAAAGCATTTAATTGGAAACCTGGTTAACAGTTTCAGAGGTTTAGTCGGTTATCATCATAGTGGGGAGTACGGTGGCATGCAGGCAGGCATGGTACTGGAGAAGCAGTGGACAGTTCTATATCCTAATCTGTACAGGGGTTGGGAAGAAAGGGAGGGAGGCACAGAGGGAGGGGGGGGGAGAGAGGGGGGGGGAGGGAGAGAGGGAGAGAGAGAGAGAGAGAGAGAGAGAGAGAGAGAGAGAGAGAGAGTCTGGGCTTAGAATGGGCTTTTGAAACCTCAAAGCCCACCCCCAGTGACACACTTCCTCTAAAAAGGCCACGCCTCGTAATCTACTTTAAACATAATTTTTATTGATTCTTTGTGAATTTCATATCAGGCACCCCGATCCTACCCATTTCCCAGTCCTTCCATATCTGCCCTCTACCCTTGTAAACCCCTCTTCCCCCTTCCCCCACTCCCTGCCGCCCAATGGCTCTTAGATGCCTTTAGGCAATAACCTGCTCCTCTACCAACTGCAGCCTTCTCTTACACCTGTCACAGCTGATGCATCTCCAGTTCTGCTGTGCATGTACCACCATCCACATCTCTGTCTTTCCCACCTCTCCATCACCTGTCACAGTGACATTGGAAGCTGCAGTATACTATTTTGCCCAAACAGCTTTACCTGCAAATGTTCATTTCAATAAATCAGTCTGGTTCAAAGCCTCTGGTTTCTGCTACACCATCAATGCTGGACCCTCACTGAAATTTCTCTTCATAGGGCCCAGACAGCTCTGCTTCTCTTTCTCTTCCACCTCTTTACCACATACTTGCTTATTGTAGTGGTGCCCCTGGTGGGCAGACCTCTGGCTGTCTTCTGCCCAGCCTTGTAGCAGCAGGTGGGCCCCTCCTCCTAATCCTTTCAAATAGTGCCACCTCCTGTTGACTAAGCATTCAACTATGTATGCTATAGGGCTATTTTTATTCAAATCACCACATGACCTGACAGGCAGCATAGACAAAGGGATATTTTTTTAATGGTGACATGACTCATATGAACCTTGGATATTGGCTAATCAGTCATGATGTGTCTAGGCATGAAATAAATAAGAAAAATACTGTATTTTGTTTGATCCGCATATGAAGAAAAATTCTTAGACAAATGGAAGAAAAGTTACATTGGATCAGGGCAAGAGGGAATCTTAGCCTATGAAACAATTTCTAGACTTGTTCCAGTTTACAGACCCAAAGCCCCTTGAATAAAGGAAGACTGAATCTTCCTAAAGAAGGCCTTGCTAAAATACCAAAGAGTTTAACTTTTAGTCTTTCTCCCATCCTTCCTCGGAGGGACCAATGACCTTTTACAAGGGTAGCTATACACTGTGAGAAAGGAAACAGTCAGACATTCCAGGGGTTATTGGAGACTGGTTCATAACTCCTTGATTTCAGGAGACTTCAAGGAATATTGTGGACATCTAGGTAAAGTAGGGGCTTCTGGAGTTCAGGTGATTAATGGTGTTTTGACTGAAGTCCAAATCACAGTATGTGTACACATACATATAAACATATATTCACATATACATATTTATGTTAGCAGAATTCCCACTGTATACATGGGCAATATGTTAAAAATATTAAAATATATGGCATGACGAATGACTATGTATACATTCATGAAACTATTATTCTAACCAAATTAACTAACTTAAACATTTCCAAAAGCCTTCTTGTGTCCCTTTAGAATCTCATTTTCTGCTAAGACTGGTAGATTATACCTATATTCACAGCACTTGGGAAACTGATGTACTATGAGTTCAAGGTGAGCTTGGGCTGCTGTGTAAGACACTGGCCAATAAATAAATATCCTTTTGTCTCTGATTTCTTTATAGGGAAGTAATACTAATACTATATTTTATGTTAATAGGTTAATTTTCATTTCTAGAATTTTATGTAAATAGGTAAAGTTTACTTTAGGGGTATTTAGTTTCTTTTACTAAGTATAATTATATTAAGAGTAATTTCTCTTTATCACTAAATAGCACTCCCTTATGAATATATCAGTTTGTTTTTCCAATTTTAATATTAAAGATGTTTATCAAAATGATGTGAAAGATATACAATTAATCAAAAGATCCATGGAAGAACACAAAATGTGAAATCTATTTCACAGAAAAACTGAGAACATTAGTCAAAGATTTAGAAATATTTAATAAAAATTATTTGGGGCATCACATTTTTACTAAATGCAATCTCTTCTTAACACTTTCCCCATCAGGCTTGTCCTCAGGTGGAAGATACTTATATGTTTACCTGGAAGATCACTAAGCTAGGAGACTGAAATCCAATCTATTGAACTTATTAAATATCTTATAATTTAAGGCAATTGTTTATCTCCAACACTTGCTTCTGTCCCAAGAAATGACGGACTTGCTACAGGTCAACTGCAAGGTGTCTTTCAGCTCCGAAGCCCTCACAGTTTTAGAACTGCAGCTGTATTCCTGATTGACTTTAAGAGAGAAAGTCAAGTGTGAAATGGAAAGAGTTGCAGCACTGAACAGACTAACTCCCCACCCAATGACCACTAGACTACCAGTTTTCTGTGTACACTGTTTTCTCTTATTGATGAAGGAAGCTGGCCGCAAAGGATAGACAACACCTGCCTCTGCTCTGCCTGGTCTACTGACACTCAGGAGGTTAGGCATTTTAAAATAAGACATAAAGTTTTTGGCAGCTATAAGCCTAGAGTTGGTTACTTTCGACAAGTTATAGACCCACAGGGATTGTCTGTTAAGATGAACATCCCAGAGGAAAACATAACTTTTTAATTAATCTCTTGTGTTTTCCTGGCTCATGCCAACATGGATGATAAGACATAGGTTGCCTCTAGTGGTTCATTATAGCTCTTTTCTCATTAATTGTCCTCTGCTCTCAAAATGCTTCTCTTGGGGAAAGGGAAGCTGACTTCCTCAGAGGACCTCATTAAATGTATCATAGTTTTGAGGTGATTAATTCACATAAACGAATTAGTATTATCAATGAACCCTGCATCATATGCACACAGAAGAATGAGAAAAACCACAGTCATACCCAGGAGAGCACTGTTTGTCAGTCAAAAGTTAATTCTGGAAGAAGAAAGAAAAAGGAACCCTGAGGTCCACAGCTGTAATTTCAGATATATTAAACATGAAAGGATAGAATATTAGATCTTTGTAGAATTTGAACGTGCTGTTGTTTTAGAATGTATTTCTGGAACAAAAGAAAAAGTGCCTTGTCATTTAGGGAGGCTGATCAGTTACAAAAGCTCTTCTAAGTAGTCTTTGTCTCCCTGTTGGAACTGTGTCAACATCGTCAAGTCCCTTATACATGTTCAGAGGCTGAGTGCTTTTAGTCTGCTGTGTAGAGCAGATAGGATGGAAGGTGGAGCTAGGCTAAGATCTTGAACCTAGGTAAATAGTAGTAACAAAAATGGATACTGAAAGTCAGAAAGATGCAGTTGCTTATGTCAAAATTTAGGCTAGATTTTGGCTTGTTGAATGACAAGATGTTCTAAGGAAAGAAAATTGAGTTTGTTAGGAAGTCATTAGTTTTCTTTGTGCTCTCAAGTTATTAGAAGTGTTAATAAGGGACATTATGGAATTTTGGTATGAGTTATAAAGAATTGTAATATATTTGCAATTTGCTGATTTTTAGGTGATAAAGTTGTTTTAGCATCATTTCTCAGAAAATTATCTGTGAGTTCACAATGGGAATCATTCTCTTAGGATTGGGTAGTGCACACTTGTATGACCGCATGCAGGGTCGTATCAGGGTAGAGATTCATATGCAAATAAATAGGGGCTGGGGATGCAGCCCAGTGGCAGAGCACGTGTTTAGCATTAAGGCAGTCCTGGCTTCAATTCCAAACACCCGAACCAAATGAACAAGTAATAAAATAAAACAAAGTAAAAACAAAAGATTTACATGCTTCCTCAGAGTATATATTAATACATGACAGAAATGATTATCAAAGACAAGCAGTGCCACTTTATTTTTATTTTCTAAAAAATTTTTATTAATTTATTCTTGTTACATCTCAATGGTTATCCCATCCCTTGTATCCTCCCATTCTTCCCTCCCTCCCATTTTCCCCTTATTCGCCTCCCCTATCACTGTTCCTGGGAGGGGATTTCCTCCCCCTGTATATGCTCATAGGGTATCAAGTCTAGCAGTGCCACTTTAAAAAGAACAAAAGTATAAGGCTGGAAATAGAATCTTAGAGAACGCGTATGGAAAGGAGAAAAGTAATGGATGGATGAAAAGATAGTTTTACAAGTAGTAGGTTTTAATGTAAAAAAACCCCTATTCTTTCAAATGGAGTATAAAATAGTTTATTCTAGAGCCAAATAAGAATGACTATGGCAGTTTCTTTATCCATTCTTCTACTGAGGGACATTTAGGTACCCAGACTAGCCGATGGACAGGACATTCTCCACCGTTGAGTGGAGAGTGGGGTCTGACTTTCACACGAACTCTGGTGCCTCATATTTGACCATGTCCCCTGGATGGGGAGGCCTGGTGGCACTCAGAGAAAGGATAGCAGGCTACCAAGAAGAGACTTGATACCCTATGAGCATATAGAGGGGGAGGAGGTCCCCCTCAGTCACAGACATAGGGGTGGAGATTAGGGGGAAAGCGGGATGGAGGGAGGAATGGGAGGATACAAGGGATGGGCTAACAATTGAGATGTAATAAAATATTAAAAAAAGAAAGTTAAAAAAAGAATGACTATGGCCTGGGAACATAGATTTTGGTTACTTTAAACACCATTTTACCACAGAATAATGGTTTCAATAACTTTAAAAAATTTTTATTTTATTAATTTATTCATATTACATCTCAATGGTTATCCCATCCCTTGAATCCTTCCATTCCTCCTTCCCTCCCATTTTCCCCTTACTCCCCTCCCCTATTACTGTGACTGAGGGGGACTTCCTCTGGTGCCTCATATTTGACCATGTCCCCTGGATGGGGAGACCTGGTGGCACTCAGAGGAAGGATTACTTCTAGTACCCCATTTGAACATAATCAAAAAATTGCCCCAAGACTGAACCCCAAGTTTTATTCAGTTGATCTACAACTTTACAAGTTGAGGTAACAGAAAACAGAGATCTACAAAGGAAATGTCCATTCAACAAAGAAGAGACAAGATTCCCATACCAAAAAATACTACTGAGAGCCTAACTCCAGATGCCTAGGTCCCATTACAGAAACATGCATAATCAAGACAACATGTTACTGTAAAAAAAAAAAAATCAGTACTCCCATAGTACTGTTCCTTGAGAAAAGCAGCTTGGATGTCATATAAAACAATGATTTCAAAATATCAATAACAAATATTATGAAAGAACTCAAAGAGGATATTAATAAATATCAGGGTGAAGACTGAAAACACAGTTGAATAAAATAGCTAAAATTTCAAGACATGACATAGAACTTAATGAAGAGATAGAATATCTGAAGAAAAGCAAAAATGAAATAAAACTTAAAAAAAATTTAGTAATTCAAGTAAAAATTTCAGCAGAAAGCTTTATTAATAGATTGGATCAAATAGAAGAGAGAATATGAGGTTTTTTTCCAGGCAAGGTTATTAAGTAAAAGGAAATATAAAGTCCACCCCATGAATATGACATATAATAATTCTGGGAAAGTATAGAAAACCAATCTTGTGAACCACAGATATAAAGGAACAAGAAGAAACCCAGGTCAATCAATGGCCCCAAAAATATTTTCAACAAAATCATAGAAGAAAATGTCTCTAATCTATGGAATGAGATATCTATCAAGGTCTAAGAGGCATTGCAGAAAATTAGATAGACAGCATCAGAAAGAATCTCTCCATATTTTAAAATATTCAAAGCAATAAATAAAATTTCTATGATAAAAATAGCTTAAAAATTTATGACCACTATAGAGGATACTGAAAGGAATACTTAGATCTGAAGATAAGGTTGAAAATACTGAAGAAGGCACAAGAAACAAATAACTCCAGGGCATTAAAATGAAAGTGGTCTAATAAAACACCACAATGCAATTATATGATAGGAAATAATAAACATTAGTTAATGATAACTTTTAATATTAAAGTTATTAATGAATAACTTTCAACTTTCCAACACAGGCTAACAGATTGGATTAGAAAGCAGGATTTATATTTTTCTAAGAAACACACCTTATAAAAAATAACAGATACCACCTCAGGGTAAAAGAAAAAAAACTGATATTCCAAGTAAATGAAACTAAGAAAAAAGCAATATAGCTAATCTAATATCTGACTAATAGGCTTCAAACTAAAACCATCTAGAAGAGAAAATGAGGGATGCTTTAGCCTTAATAAAGGAGAAATCTACAAACAAAATATCACAATCTTAAACATATGTGCACCAATCACAGGATGTGCAAAAAATTAAAAGAGAAACACTATTAAATGTAAAACAACAGATTGATCCCTGCACATTGATAGTGCATGATTTTAGTACCCACTCTCATCAGTAGATAGGTCATCTGAAAAAAAGTAAACAGAGAAACTCTGGGTTTAAATGACATCATAAATCAAACAGACCTAAGAGGTATCTTCACAGCATCACATCCAAATAGTCAGGAATAAATATCCTTTTCTATGGAAACTTCTCCAGAACAGACTACATATTAGGACACAAGGAAAATCTCAGTAAGTATAGAAAAATTGAAACTACACTCTGCATTCTATGTGACCACAATGAAATAAATCTATATATAAACAGCAATGCAAACCACAAGAAGTTCATAAACTCATGGAAATTAATCACCACAGAACTGACTGATAAATGAGTCAAGGAAAAAAATCAAGAAAGATAATATTAAAAAGTCCTGCAATTGAATGAAAATAAAAGTACAACCTACCAAATTATGGAAACAATGAAGATAATCCTAAGAAGAAAGTTTACAGCACTATATGCCTATTTAAAAGTATTAAAGTTTCAAGTTAATAACTTAATGATGCCCCAGAAGGCCTTGGAAAAACAACAAAAACCACAAGCCAAGAAAAAAGTAGATGGGAAGACAATAAAAATTAGGGTTGAAATCAATGAAATATAGATGGAAGTAAATTACAAAGAATCAATGAAACAAAAGTTGGTTCTTTAAAAGAAGTTGGTGGTTTAAGCTGGGCAGCGGTGGTGCATGCTTTTAATCCCAGCATTCAGGAAGCAGAGGCAAGAAGATCTTTGAATTCAAGGCCAGCCTGGTTTACAGAATGACTTCCAGGACAGCTTGTGCTACACAGAGAAGCCATGTCTTGCAAAAACCTAGGGAAAAAATAAAAAGTTTAGCAAGACTGACAATCCTTTAGTCAAAATAACCAAAAGAAAGATGTAGAGAATACAAACTAATACAATTAGAAATGAAAATGAAGGCATTACAACAGATATTGATGAAATTCAGAGGCATGCAGATTTCTATAAATTCAAGGCCAGATTCCATCTTACACCCATCAGAATGGCTAAGATCAAAAACTCAAGC
>OU015746.1:127170846-127184841 GCA_907169655.1 Acomys percivali | reverse complement strand
TGTGTGTGTGTGTGTGTGTGTGTGTGTGTGTGTGTGTGTGTGTGTGTTTCCATGAAGCTGAAAATTGTTTTTCAATTTCTGTGAAAAAAATTTGTGTTGGAATTTTGATAAGGATTCATTGACTCTGTAGATTGCTTTTCGTGGGATTGGCCATTCTCACGTCAATTCTATAGATCCATGAAACTAAGAAATCGTTCCATTGTCTGGGGCCTTAAATTTATTTCTTCAATAGTTTAAAGTTTTTAATTAAACAAGTTATATTGGGGGTAACTCTAGCTGTGCAAGTGAAGACTTGTTTATATATTTTGGATATTGACCCTTTATTGAATGTGCTAGTTTGCATGGCCAGAGTTACCCCCAAGATATTTTGAGGCTATTATAAAACATATTGTTTCTTTAATTCTTTACTGTGTGTTTTTCATTTGAATATAGGAATAATATTTTCTTTTGTGTAATTTTGTATCCTGCTACTTTGCTGAAAGTGTTTACCAGCTGTAGAACTTTGCTGGTGGAGTTTGTATGGTCTTTTATGTATGGATTCATATCATCTACCAATAAAGATACTTCGACTTCTTCCCTTCCTATTTGTATCCCCATGGTCTCCTTCCATTGTCTTAATGATCTAGCTAAGACTGCAAGTGCAATATTGACTAGATATAGAGAGTGAACACCCTTACAGTGTTTCTTGTTTTAGTGGAAATGCTTTCAGTGTCTCTCAGTTTAGAATGATGCTGCTTGAGGGCTTGCAGAAAGTGTCTTTATTGTGTTGAGGTTTCCCATTGCATATGTAATATCTCTAGGACTTCTACCATAAAGAGATGTCAGATTTTGTTGATGATCTTTTCTTCCATGAGCTTCTGAAAGAAAATATGTTCTTTAGTGTTTGAGTGAAATGTTCTGTAGATATCTGCTATGTCTGTTTGATTTGTGATGTTATACTTAGTTTTTGTCTGGATGGCCTGTCTATTTTCAAGAGTGGGGTATTGATTGAAGTCTCCCATTATCACTGTGTGAGAGTTGAGATGTGATTTTTAACTGTAGTAGTGTTTCTTCTATGAGCTTGGATATCCTTGTGCTTGGTGCACAAATATTTAGAATTGCAATGTCCTCTTGTGGATTTTTTCCTTTAATGAGTACATAGTATCCTTTCCAATGTCTTATGATTAGCTTTGTTTTGAACTCTATTTTCTCAGCTATTAAAATGACTGTACCTACCTGCTTTTTGGAGCAATTTGTTTAGAATATCTTCTCTCTTTTTACGTTGAGGTGATGTCTATCTTTGATAATGAAGTGTGTCTCTAAAATGCAGCAGAAAGAGAAATCATATAGTCTAATCCAAACTTTTAGTCTATGCCTTTTTATTGGAGAATTGATGCTATTAATATTGTGAGCTATCAGTGAACAGTGTTTATTGGTTTTTATTATTTTGTTGTTATGGTGTGAGCTTTTTCTCTCCTCTTTTGATTTACCTGCATTATTCATTTCTTGTGTTTTCTTGGATGTGGTTAACCACTTCAGACCGAAATTTCTTCCTAGTGCCTTCTATACATCCAAGTTGGTAATTAGAAATGGTTTAAATTTTGTTTTATCATGGAATGCTTTCTTTCTCTGTTAATTATAACTGATAGTTTTGTTGGGTATGCTAGTCTGGGCTATCATATGAGGTCTCTTAAGAATTGTAGAATATCCATCCAGGTCCTCTGGCTTTCAGAGTCTTCACTGAGAAGTCAGATGTAATTTTAATAGATATGGCATTATATATTATTTGGTCTTTTTCCTTTGTGGATTTTAATATGCTTTCTTTGTTGTGTACATTTCATGTCTTAACTATTATTTATCATGGGGAATTTCTTTCCTGGTCCTGTTTACTTGATGTTTTGCATGCGTCTTGAATCTTGTTAGGCACCACCTTCTTTAGGTTGGGAAATGTTTCTATATGGTTTGTTGAAAATATTTTCTGTGCCTTTAATATAGTCTTCTTCTTCTTCTTCTTCTTCTTCTTCTTCTTCTTCTTCTTCATTTCTTCTTTTCTTCTTTTATTTTTTATAGATTTTGTCTTTCCCTAATATTCTAGATTTTCTGTGTATTTTTGCCTGAATCGTTTTAGACTTAACATTTTATTTGGTTGAGTTATCAAGTTATTTTAGTTTGTAGAGTTTCTCTTCCACATTTTGTACTCTGTTGGTGTGAGGCTTAACTATGAGGTTTTTTGTTTGACAATCTAACTTTTTCATTTCCATCTTTATTTCAGTTTGGGCTTTTTTTAGTAATTATGTTGTTGTTGTTGTTGTTGTTGACTTCTACTGAGTGCTTTCTTTGTTGTCTACAGAAACCTGTTTCTTTCATGTGAAGCAATTGGAAAGCCTGAAATTCACCACGTGCATTCTCAAGATTCATGCCAGCGAGATCTTTGACTTTCGTGGTAATCCCACTATTGAGGTTAATCTGTGCACCTCAAAAGGTCTCCTCCAAGCTGCTGTACACAGTATCCTGGCAGCCCCAGCTTTCAATGTGATCATCAGCAATTATGCTGAAAACAAGCTGGCCATGCAAGAGTTCACGATCCTTTCCGTGGGGACCTCTAGTTTCCAGGAAGCCCTGTGCATTAAACCAAAGGTTTACCACAACCTGAAGAATGTCATCAAGGAGAAATACAGGAAGGGTGCAACCAATGTGAATAAGGAGGGTCAGTTTGTGCCTAACATCTTGGAGAACAAAGAAGTGCCAGAGATGCTGAAGACTGCAGTTAAGAAGGCCAGCTAAGGGCAGGATGTGGAGAACGAGGAACACTCCTTCATTGCTGGTGGGAATGCAAACTTGTACAACCACTTTGGAAATCTATATGGCACTATCTCAGAATAGGGTTTCCTCAAGACCCAGCTATCCCACTCCTTGGAATATACCCAGAAGATGCTCCTCCACACAACAAGGACATATGCTCAACCATGTTCATAGCAGCCTTATTCATAATAGCCAGAACATGGAAACAGCCTAAATGTCCCTCAGTTGAAGAATAGATAAAGAAACCATGGTACATTTACACCATGGACTACTACTCAGCTATTAAAAACAAGTAAATCTTGAAATTTGTGGGCAACTGGATGGAACTAGAAATGGTCATACTGAGTCAGTTAACCCAGAAGCAGAAAGACTCACATGGTATATACTCACTTATAATTAGGCACTAGCCCAAAATGTACGTCCCATGAAAGTCTTCGCTTACCAGGAGATTGGGATATATGTGAGGACATCCCACTGGAACTCTAGGTAAGACAAATATAGGTGATGGGGAAATAGAAGGATGCACAGGGTCCTAGAAACCTATAAGAAGAACATCATGATGGGTAGTTTGGGGTCCAGGGGGGTCTACCCAAGCTATTGCAGTATCCAAGGACAACACTAGTAAACATTGACCCCTACTCTGATCTACCCAATGGACAGAACATTCTCCACAGTTATGTGGAGAGCACAGACTGACTTAGACATGAACTCTGGTGCCCCATATTTGACCACCTCCCCTTGGTGAGGAGGCCTGATGGCACTCAAAGAAAGAATAAGCAGGCTACCAAGATGAGACTAATAGCCTGTGACCACATAGTGGGAAAGGAGGTCCCCCTCGGTCATAGACCTAGAGGAGGAGAATAGGGTGAAAGCAGGAGGGAGGGAGGAATGGGAGGATATAAGTGATGGGATAACAACTGAGTTATAATCTGAATAAGTTAATAAAATAAAAAATAAAAATTAATCAATTAATTAAAAAGGCCAGCTATACTGACCAGGTCATCATCAGCATAGCTGTGGCTGCCTCTGAGTTCTTCAGGTCAGGCAAGTATGACCTGAACTCCATCAAGTTCATCACCCTCGACCAGCTGGGTGACCTACATAAGTTCCTCATCCAGGAGTATTGAGTGGTGTATATCGAAGACCCCTTTGACCAGGACAACTAGGAAGCTTGCCAAACGTTCACAGCTTGTGCAGGTATCCAGGTGGTTAGGGATGATCTCCTGGAAACCAAGCCTAAACAGATTGCCAAGGCTGTGGGGAAGGAGTCCTGAAAATGCTGGAGTCCAGGTCATAGAATATTGTATACAGGAAAGAGAGTATTTATTTCTCTTTTTCAATGTAATTTTTTAACTGACAATGTGTTTTTAATCATATTCTTTCCCCTTTCTCAATTCCTCCAAAAACCAAAGATCAAAGCAAACAAACAAAGCATCAATCAGCTAATAAATACTACAACAGAAGAAAAAGCATGCACACAAGAAATAATGGAGTCCATTCTCTGTTGGCTAACTATTCCTGGGCATGAGGTCTACACTGGATTGTGATGTATGTTGCAATGTTTGTAGCTGAGTGATAATGACAATTACTTTTCTCCTCTAGTAGAGTGCAAAGTACACTCCATCACCATGAATGCTAGTCAGGACGTAGAAAAGAAACTTCTGCTTGGGCACCAGATCAATTTCTCCAAGTCTGATAATGTAAGTCAGTGGTGTAAGATGCTGGAGAATAACCAATAGCCTTAGCAATAGCCATAGACTTAGCAATAGCCATGCAGGAACTTGTAAAGTGTTTTCTAGAAGCTAAGCCTTTATCAGAAATATGATCTTCTAATATTTTCTTCCATTCTTTAGATTGTCTTTTTGCTTTCTTAAATATGTTTACTTACTATAATTTATTCACATTACATCCCAGTTGTTATTCTCTTGCTCTTATCTTTCATGTCCCACCTTCCCTCGCTCTTCTGCTGTATTCCCCTCCCCTAGACCTCTGGGGGGGAGCTCCTCCACCACCATCTAATCGCAGTCCATCAGGTCTCTTCAAGGTAAGCTGCATCCCCTTCCTCTGTGGGCCTGCAAGGCTGCCCCACTAAGGGCCAGTGATCAAATCACCAGCTTCAGTGTTCATGTCAGAGTCATTCTCTGCTCTCTCCCACCTCACCATACACATGGAGAATGAGCTGTCCATCGGCTATATCTGAACAGTGGTCTAGGTTCTCTGCATGCATTGTCCTTGGTTGGTGCATCAGTTTGTGCAGGCCCCCTTAGGTCTAGATCTGCTGGCCTTGGTGGTCACGCTGTGGAGCTCCTGATCTTAAATTTTGCAGGCATATGGATGGAACTAGAAAAGATCATCCTGAGTAAAGTAACGCAGATCCAGAAAGACACTCATGGTATATACTCATTTATAAGTGGATATTAGCCCAACACAGAGGTCCTCTGAGAACTTCACCCAGCAGGGGTTTCAGGACAAATACCACAACTTGCAGCTGGACCCTGAGGGGAGAGCTGAGAGCTGTATGGAAGAGTGGGGGCAGGGTGGAAAGACCCAGAGAGGTCTTTTTGCTTTTTTGATATTGTCCTTCTGTGTATTCATATTGTTAATTTTGAAGGCAATGTATCTGCTTTTGGTGGCTTCTCTAGAAGTCACTGCTAAATCAAGGGTTGTAAAAATTACTCCTATCCTTTTTTTATTAATTTTTATTAATTTATTCATATTACATCTCAATTGTTAGCCCATCCCTTGTATCCGCCCATTCCTTCCTACCTCCCACTTCCCCCCTACTCCCCTCCCCTATGTCTGTGACTGAGGGGGACCTCCTCCCCCTGTATATGCTCCTAGGGTATTGAGTCTCTTCTTGGTGATCTATTATCCTTCCTCTGAGTGCCACCAGGCCTCCCCATCCAAGGGACATGGTCCAAAATGGCGCACCAGAGTTTGTGTGAAAGTCAGATCTCCTTCTCCACTTAATGGTAGAGCATGTCCTGTCCATCGGCTAGACTGGGTAGGGGTTCGAAGTTTACTGCCTATATTTTCCTTGGCTGGTGCCATAGTTTTAGGAGGACCCCAGGGCCCAGACCCACCTGTAGTTTTCCAGGACCCTCTGGATCCTTTACTCTAAGAGTTTTATGTTTGATCTCTTTAGTTTAGCTGCTAGTTACAACTCTCAGGAGATGTTTTTGTTGCATATATTCAGTTGTCCCAACACCGTTTGTCAAAGATCACTCTTTCCCTCACTGAATGGTCTTGTTATCTTTGTTGAGAAACAAATGGCCATAGCTACATGGGCTTTTCTGCTCTCTCTCAAGCTTGTCCTGTAATCCATGAAAAAAAGCAAACAGAATTATTTTAGACTAATAGTTTCTAAAGTATGTCCTCCAGCCAAGCATAGGTCAGAAATTTTTTTAAATACTGATTCATGGATCTTACTCTAGATCAAATTAATTGGAACTTTATGAAGGGTTTGTTGGCATTAATTTTTAGTCTATTTTATTGGATTCTTATACCTCTACCTCCCCTCCAACCTTTATTCCTTCCACCCCCCAACACTAGGTGATAAAAGAAGAACATTAAAGGGGGAAAGGGACTTAGACCTCTTTAGACTACTTCCTGCCAATTAGGTATGTCATTGGGGCATGGTTGATCTTCACTGACAGGATTTCTCCAACTTCATCTGCTTCATCCCTTTGCTCACAGCCACTTAACAAACCTCACAACAACAGCAACCAAGAGCATAGCCTTCTTCTTCTTCTTCTTCTTCTTCTTCTTCTTCTTCTTCTTCTTCTTCTTCTTCCTCTTCCTCTTCCTCCTCCTCCTTCTTCTCCTCCTTCTCCTCTTCCTTCTCCTCCTCCTTCTCCTCCTTCTTTGGAGCATCTCTGTTCTACCATTTATAATCTCTCCAGAGTCCCTAGAATTCCACATACAAGCTATGTGCAGCTAGCAAATATCATACCTCTACTAGTGCATGAGGCAAATCAAAATCACCTGCTGTGAAGCAGCCTCTTATCCCACTGCTACAATTAAAACAAAAAATTTAAACAAAAAATTCACATAACTTAACTTTTTTCAAGAAACAAAAATTTTTACCACAGAGGTTTCAGGAAATTAACATAAATGTTCTATCTTAAACAAATGTTCAACCACAGAACCACATCTTCAACCATCTTCTTACCTTTTAATTTGACACAATGTCTCATTCATTTACCTATTTCTGCCTTGAACTCATTAGCCCCTGACTTAGGTGATCTTGAAACAGAGGAATTGGTAGATATTTGTGTTTCAGTAAGTCTTTTGAGTGATTCCAATACATTATAAAGCTTGAGAGGCACTGTTCAGGACTTACATTGAAAACTCTCTGACTAACAAGGCCTAAGATTTCAACTCAGGTCCAGCATGAATCCTGACACTCATCTTCTTTTCAACAATGTTTTATTCTCTCCATTGCTTTCTTGCCTCAGTACTCACAAGTCTTCATCAAATATACTTATTCTAGGAACAAAGAAAAGACAAATGTAAAGCTGATTATTTGAAAGTCTTAGTTTAAAACCTTTTATTTGAATTTTGAGATACTTTACCACATTTATTCTCCTCCCCTCCCACAATTTGTTTAGTTTTATTTCATGTGTACAAATGTTTTGCCTGAATGTATGTCTGTACACCACATGGACTCAATGCCCACAGAGGCCAGAAGAGGGTGTTGAATGTAGCCACCATGAAGGTTCTGGGTAACAAATCCAAGTCCTCTGAAAGAGCAGTCAGTGTTCTTCACTACAAAGTTGTCTCTCCAGCCTCCCTCTCCCTCCCTCTCTCCCTCCCTTCCTCCCTCCACCTTCCCCCTCCCCTGCTCCCCCATCTCCCAAGTCTCTCATTTGTGTTTAAAGGGGAAAATCCATTGCAGCAGCTTCCTGGAGGAGGAAAACATGAGGAGAAAGAAACCATGCCATTGAGTATCAGCATGGAGATCAGCCACATGGTAAAGAGGGGAACCTTTGAGAAAGGAAGGTCAAAGGACCATAAAAAGTATGGGTGGGTTTTGGTTATCATGCAAGAGATGAAGTCGGGGCGGGGGATTACAAATTCTAGTTAGGGAACCAATAGAGCTTAGAACAGGAATTTTTTCAATGTCTAAATTAAGCTCCATTTGAATTTCCTGATTAACTGAAAAAGAGTACCCATCATTTCAAACAGTAGTGGCCCTATCTCTCTGGGCTGTAGGTGGGCACTTCAGTGCTGAACTGACACAAGGCCATGTTCTCTTATCTGGGTAGCACTTTTCTCATCAATGAAAAATAATTGTTTAAATAACACCTTGTACAGACTTAAACCTAATGTCTGGGGACTGAGATCCCCTGGAATGTTGAAGAAATAATCTAGTCACTTTAATCTTTGGTTGTACTTTCCCGTTGGGTGTTTAAGGTCTTGCAGGTGTCCAAAAGTAATTACTTTTTGTTGCAACTGTTGCTATTGCTGATGTTGTTTGATGATGGTGGTGGCCATTAAGATGATGATGATGGTGGTGGTGGTGGTGGTGGTGGTGGTGGTGGTGGTGGTGGTGGTGGTGATATTTTTAATGTCCCTTGGGGTTCCTGGTCTTCAGGACAAACTTCCTGCTTCTCTAGCCTTCCTTTTAAGTTGTTCAATCTATGTGAGGACAAATCAAAGGCTTTTTAACCACTTCACTCAGAAGTATGGAGTGTTAAGCCTTCACTTTGCAGACTGCACACTGGCTACAATCCATCCAATGCACTCTCCATGGCCTCCCTGAAGAAGAGAACAAGTGATGTGCTGTAGCTACAGGGCATTTTGGAAGATACCCATTTGGTCTCTGGGACCTAGTTGACCTTGGAGGGTAAGGTGCAAAACATTGTCCCTTTAAATCTCTCTTTCCACATCAGTATAGGCTTCTAAGTACAGTAATTGAACACCTAAAAGTTGACTATACCAGTCTGGTACATTTAACTACTGTGTTATATTTTAATAAAGATTGGAAAAAAACAAATACCTTTAAGTAATCCTCAATTAGATTTTAGAAATCCATTTAAGTTTAATTTAATATTGATGTATTGAAGTTTGGCATTAGAAATTTTAATATTATATGTGTGTCATCTGTAGTCTTACCTTTTTATCTGCCTTAATTAATTTACTTAGACTTTTGAAGAATGCTCTTAAAAAGCCAGCTTTCTATTCTCTTGTTGTATAAGTTCTTGAAACTTTCATGATATATTTTTTTATTAAACTCATCTCCTCCCTCTACTCCTCCAAGATCCATCCCACCTTGCCTACCTACCTAACCTTGTGTCATATTTTGAAGCCACCAAGTATAGTTTATGCTGTCTGTTTACTCTTGGATATGTAGCCTTCACTAAAGCATGGTCAATCCATACCCTTAAAGAAAATTGACTTCCTCACACCCAGAAGCTATCAATTGCCAATAGCTCTCTTGCTAGGGATGGGGCCTTCCCTCTTTCTGCTGGAACTGTTCTGGCTGGAGCTTGAGTGGGCCATGTGCAATGCTATGAGTCCATATGTGTAACTTCCCTCCTGTATCTAGAAAACACATTCCTTGTAGTTGTCTACCACCTCTTGCTTTTATAATCTTTCTTTCCCCTCTTCCTAAATCCTATAGTCATGGAAAGAAGGAATATAAAAGATGTCTCACTTAGGGATGAGAATTCCACAGTATTTCATTCTATGCACCTTAGCCCTTTGGAGCTCTGTGTCCATCATGATCTACTGCAAAAGGAAGCTTCTTGGATGAGGGTGGACACCTGCTCTAATCTCTGCCTGCAGCAATAAATCACTAGGGGTCAGTTTAACACTATGTCCATTTAGCAGTAGGTTCCCCTTTAGGCCCCAAGACCTTTCTAGCCACAGGTTCTTGACTCTGGTAACCATGCCAGATGTGAGGTTTGACTTGTGGGCCATAAGTGGGCCATAAGCTCAATGACAGTGTAGTTGATTATTCCCATGACATCAGAGCACCTATTTCACCACTGGCTATGTCTTTCCAGGATGGTCACAGTTGTAGGCCACCACTGGGTAAGACTGGTTGTCTTAGTTACTCTTCTACTGCTTTGAGGTGACACGATGTCCATGACAACTCTTACAAAAGAAAGCTCTTAGTTGAGGGCTTGCTTACAGCTTCAGAGGCTTTGTATAGTATCGTCATGGTGGGGTACATGGTGGCATTCATGGTGCTGGAGCAGTAACTGAGAGCTACATCCTGATTTGCAAGCCAAAGAGAGACACTAGGCTTGACATGGGCTTTTGAAACCTCAAATCCAATGACACACTTCTTCTAACTTCTAATACTTTTAAATAGCTCCATTCCTAATGGCTAACATTCAAATATAGGTGTATATCCCATTCGTATCCAAACCACCACCCTTTACACTTCAGATACCTAAAATTTCACTAGAAAACTTCTAGAAAGGATAAATAAATTCAGCAATATGACAGGATATAGAATCAATTCGAACAAATCAATAGCTTTTGTATATGCCAACAGCAAACATGCCGAGAAGGTTGTTAAGGACACATTTTCATTCACAATAGCTTCACAAAGATAAGACATCCATGAGTAAACCTAACCAAGGAAGTGGAGACTCTCTACAGCAAAAACTTTAAGCCTCTGAAGAAAAAGAGAGAAAAACACTGGAATCTGAAAAAGACATTCTCATGGACGTGAATTGGTAGACTTAACATTATCAAAAATGGTCATTCTACCAAAAGTATTTACAGATTCAATGCAATACAATGAAAATTCTCACCTCATTTTTCATATAAACAGAAAAAAACTACTCTCAATTTCATATTCTAGATATCCAAAACAATCCTGAGCAAAAACAGCAATGCCAGATAATTACCAATCCAGATCTTAAGATACATTTCATAGTATTAAAAACAATATGGTACTAGCACAAAAGCAGACATGTAGATAAATACAACAAAATCAAAGACACAAACATGAATACACAAAACTTTAACCACTTAATATTTGACAAAGATGTAAAAATCACATGGTGGAGAAAAGAAAGTATCTTCAACCAATGGTGCTGGGGAAACTGGATGCCCACATGCAGAAGAATGAAATTAGACCCATACCTATCACCTTGCACAAAAACTTGCTCCAAATAGATGAAAGGCATAAACCTCACACCTAAAGCACTGAAATTGCAAGAAGAAAACACATGCAGCACCCTACATGGTAGCGTTGTAGGAAAGGACTTCCTGAGTCAGACTCTATTGCCCAAGAATCAAGGGCAACAATTGACGAGTTGAACTTTATATGGCTAAAAAGCTTCTTCAAAGCTAAAGAAACAACTGAATAAAGGAGAAGTCCACAGAGTGGGAGACAATCAATGCCAGCTATACATCTGACAGAGGAATAATACCCAGAGTATACAAAGAACTCAAAAGGCAAAGAGTCAAAAAATAAAACAAACCAAAAAAAGACCCATTTGAAAAATGGATCAGGAACCTGAATATATTGTTCTCCAAAGAATGGGGGAAATGGCTAAAAAATGTCTCAATATTTATCTTCCCTAGTAATTAAGGAAATACAAATCGAAATAACTTTGAGATTTCATGTACCCCAGTCAGAAAAGCAAAAGTCAGCAATAACAAATGCTGGGAGGGATGCAGGACAAAAGGGAACTCTTGGTCACTGTTGGTGCCACTAAGAAAATCAGCATGGCAAATTCTCAAAAAGCTGAACATTCACCTATCATATGATCCAGCTGTACCACTCCGTGGCACCTGTTCAAGGACTGGCCATTCTACCGCACAGATACTTACTCGGCCATGTTCATTGCTGCTCTATTCACCATAGCTAAGAAATGGGGGAAAACTAAATGTTCTACAGCTCATAAATGTATGATGAAAATGTGGTGCATGTACACTATTCAGCTGTAAATAAAAATGTAGTCATGAATTTTGAAGGTAAGTGATCATACTGAGAGAGGTAGCCGAGACCCAGAAAACAAACATCACATGTTCTCTCTTACTGGAAGCTCCTAGCGCCAAATCTTCATATGTGAACAAGCCTGAAATAACTTCAGAAACCAGTAAGGTAAAATTAGATTATTGCCAAGTTAGGGGCTTAGCAGAGCAATAGTGAGTAAAATAGATTGTACTCCATGATTTGGATTTGGATTTGGATTTGCTTTACTTTGGTTGGTTGGTTGGTTGGTTGGTTGGTTGGTTGGTTGGTTTGGTTTGGTATGGTTTTGCTTTGTTTGTTTAAGAGAGAAAAACATGGAGTTTTGTGGAAAAGGAAGAGTGTAGAATCTGTGAGGAATGAGAAGAGGGTGAATAATAATGTCAAAATGCATTGTATAAAGTTCTCAAAGAATAAATTTTTTAAAACTATCATAATAATGAAGATAAGAATTAGGCAGTGGTGGCACACATCATTAATCCTAGCACTTGGGAGGCAGAGACAGGTGGATCTCTGAGTTCAAGGCCAGCCTGGTCTACAGAGTGAGTTCCAGGACAGTCAGGGCTACACAAAGAAACCATGTCTCAAAAAACCCATAGATAGATAGATAGATAGATAGATAGATAGATAGATAGATAGATAGATAGATAGATACAGGGTGGTGGCCTTTAATCCCAGCACTTGGCAGGCAGAGGCAAGCAGATCACTGAGTTTGAGTCCAGCCTGTTCTACAAAGTGAGTTCCAAGACAGTGGGGGGGGGGACACAGAAAAACCCTGTCTTGAATAACCAAAAGACAAAATATAAAATAAAATTAAAATAATTTAAAAATAAAAACTTTGAAATCCTGTTTCAAAATAAAAGATTTTCTAAATGCAAATAAAAGGTGTTGTTTGTATTGTTGTAGAAGGTCATAAGTTTTCTCTCCAGTGCAACTGTTTACACACAGTTGGCAAATTGTTCTTGTGGACTGCGTACAATTTACCTTTGTTCATTCAAGTGTTGATTTCTCCATCCCACTCTCTGGATCAATCCAGGCGTTGCATTGTGATATTTACTCTAAATATATCCTGTTTCAAGTTTGTGTAAACATGTCACCATTTGTTCTCTGTGATGCCTATAAAAACCAAGTAGATAAAGCTGAGCAATAACAGAGAATAGAGTGGGACATTCTGATGGGGGGGGGGCAGGAGAAAGAGAAGGAAGAAGATGGAGCCACAAGGAGAAGACCAGGAAGCGCTAGGACGTTATGACTAAAAAGCAAGTATAAAGTGGGAAATGAGAATGGGAGGAAGCTATCCTAGCATGGAGGTTTAAGATGGAGTAATTATTGTGCAGCGTTGTGCTATAGGCTAATTAAATAGATCCTACTCTCTCTGTGCGGGTGTTTGGATGTAAAGTTGGTTAAGGAGTAGCCTCTGATGTTACTAAAATAACAATTCAATATTAAATATTAACAATCTTTCAACAACACACACACACAAATAAAGATTAACTGTGCTGGCAAGGATTTGGATAAAAGGAAATCATTACCTACTATTGTATTAAGCCAATATGTAAACAGTTCCTCAAAATTAAAAATACAACTATCATATGATTTTTCAAGCACACTGTGGGTATACCAAAAGAAATAATTCAGTACCTTAAAGAGACAGATGCCCTTGCATGTTTGTTGAGCATTTTCATCAAAATCAAGAAATGGAAACAACCTAAGTGTTCATCAACTGATGAATTTTTATAATGTGGTATGTGTATAAAATGAAATATTGTGTGTGTCAGCCACTTTTGAAAAGAGAGATATTGTCGCTGGAGAACATCAGTGGAAATCAACATAATTGTGTTAAATAAAATAATCTATGCTCAGAAAAGTAGGTACTGTGTTAACTCACAATTGGAATATGTCTTAGACTGTTTATCTCACAAGAATTGAGAGTAGAATGGAGGTTTAAAAAATCTGAGAAAGGAGAGGGTTGAAGGGTGGGAAGACACTGACTGTATGTATTTACACAGGAGCAAGAAGTCTTGTCTGCACAATAGGGTTGCTATAGATAACTCCACATATTTCTTAATTGCTACAAGACAAAACTGAGAATGTTTTAACTATAATTGATAAATACTTGAGAAGAGAGTGGATATGTATAATCAGATATATACATTATATACATAAACACACACCAAACATGGCATTGTACCTCATAACATGTATAGAATGTGTGTGAAAGAGAGTATCTGTGTGTGTGTGTGTGTGTGTGTGTGTGTGTGTGTGTGTGTGTGTGT
>OU015746.1:127145926-127169600 GCA_907169655.1 Acomys percivali | reverse complement strand
GTCATTCCGGCTCAGAGGTTTATCTGTGAATCCGAAGGTACAGATGGCTGTGTTTGTCATGTTCCTCATTTTCTATGTCCTGACACTGATTGGTAACATCCTCATTGTCATAACGATCATATACGACCGCCGGCTCCATACCCCCATGTACTTCTTCCTCAGCAATCTGTCCTTTATTGATGTCTGCCATTCCACTGTCACTGTCCCAAAGATGCTCAGAGACACCTTGTCAGAAGAAAAGCTCATCTCTTTTGATGCCTGCGTGGTCCAGATGTTCTTCCTGCACCTCTTTGCCTGCACAGAGATCTTCCTGCTTACTGTCATGGCCTATGATCGGTATGTGGCCATTTGTAAACCCTTGCAGTACATGACAGTGATGAACTGGAAGGTGTGTGGGCTGCTTGCAGGGGCCCTGTGGACCGGGGGCACCATCCACTCCATATCCCTCACCTCACTCACCATCAAGCTGCCCTACTGTGGTCCTGATGAGATTGACAATTTCTTCTGTGATGTACCTCAGGTGATCAAACTGGCTTGCACTGACACCCGCATCATTGAGATTCTCATTGTCTCCAACAGTGGGCTGATCTCTGTGGTATGTTTTGTGGTTCTTGTAGTGTCCTATGCAGTCATCCTCGTGAGTCTGAGGCAACAGATCTCTGAAGGCAAGAGGAAAGCCCTGTCCACATGTGCAGCCCACCTCACCGTGGTCACACTGTTTCTGGGACACTGTATCTTCATCTATTCACGCCCATCCACCAGCCTTCCAGAGGACAAGGTTGTATCTGTGTTTTTCACTGCTGTCACCCCTCTGCTGAACCCTATAATCTATACCCTTAGGAATGAGGACATGAAGAACGCCTTAAACAAGTTAATCAGGAGAAAAGAAAAGTGAAAATTTGATGTCCTTAGAATTCTTGGTGATCCAAATCAAACAACCATCTACATATTATATTCACCAGATGATATGACCTGTCACATTTTCTTCTGGCCCTATATCTAACAATCAAGTAATTGCTGTGACTGGTAGCGTCTTCCTCATTCTAGAAACTGTCATAGGCAGCGGACGCTTACTTAACTCTCTCTATGGAAGTAACATGATCATCTAGCTACAAGGAAACAGAAGCTCACACTGAGCAAATAGCATGCTGAAAGTCACCCTGCTACAAAACCATACAGGACTCAGAGGGCTCAGAGTGTAGCTCAGTGAAATATGTGTAGTTGGCATACAGGAGGCCTTGGGTTCAATTCCCTAATTCACACACACACACACACACACACACACACACACTCACTCACTCACTCACATACACACCACGACAAGAGTTATGAGACTGTATTTCAAACTATATCCATCAACCCACAATTGCTCTGAGGGAGAAAATACCAACTTGAATTCTCTTGTTGCTTTTCAATTAACCATCAATCTAAACAACACCAGATTTCTGGACACCCTTCCCCTGCTCACCTATTTATCCTGATGCCTAAATGACTTACCAAACGCATGTAAATGAACCAAAGAACATTAAAGTATGACTGGCGACAAAGAAAGAATTTGAACCTTTGAAGTAACTAATTTTCTTGAGAGTTTATTGAAATCTTTAATCAGACTAATGGAATTGGGGACACTTTATTTCTTATTTTACAAACACTTACTGAGCACCAATTTGTGCTGGATACTAGATTTGTAGTTGTAGATATATAAACACTCCTACATGGAGTATACAATCTCGTACCAAAAAGAAAAAAAAACAAAAAACAAAAAGCAAACATGTGAACTACTAAATGTAGTTATAGATGCAGTGAGAAAGAACAGGATGAGTGCCGTGCACAGGCAGGGGTGGTGGCCTACACTGAGCAGTCCAGAGAAGCCTCTTTTTTAAATATATTTTATTAATTTACTCATATTACATCTCAATGGTTTTCCCATCCCTTGTACCCTCCCATTCCTCCCTCCCTCCCATTTTCCCCTTACTCCCCTCCCCTATGACTGTGACTGAGGGGGACCTCCTCCCCCTGTATATGCTCATAGGGTATCAAGTCTCTTCTTGGTAGCCTGCTATCCTTCCTCTGAGTGCCACCAGGTCTCCCCCTCCAGGGGATGTGGTCAAATATGGGGCACCAGAGTTCGTGTGAAAGTCAATCCCCACTCTCTACTCAACTGTGAAGAATGTCCTGTCCATTGGCTAGATCTGGGTAGGGGTTCGAAGTTTACTGCATGTATTGTCCTTGGCTGGTGCCATAGTTTGAGCAGGACCCCTGGGCCTAGATCTGCCCATCATAATGTTCTTCTTGTAGGTTTCTAGGACCCTCTGGATCCCTCTATTTTCCCATTCTCCCAAGTCAGTTAGAAAAGTGGGGAAGAGCCTGGAACACAGAGAAGCCTCTTAAAGGAAGAGGTTTCACATATAATGTGTGAAACATGAAAAGAAGCCAGCCATGAAAAACAAAAGCATCAAACACCCAGGCAGAATAAATAACAGGTATAAAATGCTCTGTAGGGAGACTGATTGCTCCAAGAAGTGACAACCACTGTGGTTACGGCCTACACAGGAGGGCAGGCTCACAGAAAAGAGGCATTGGAGAAGTGGAAAAAAACTTAAGGGGTTTAGAGTCTTTTCCATACAATGAGAACATGCCATAATGAGGTAAGCAGAGAAATGAGAAGTGACATGTGGATTTTGTTAGGTAAAATTGATTTTTGTTGGTTTTTTGTTCATTTGGTTGGTTGGTTGGTTTCTGTTTGTTTGTCTCTGTTGTTCAAGATAAGGTTTCTCTGTTTAGCTTTGGATATGCTAGAAATCAGTCTGTAGACCAGGCTGGCCTGGAACTCATAGAGATCCACCTGCCTCTGCCTCCTGAGTGCTGGGATTAAAGGCATGAGCCATCAATGTTTATTGTTGGATTTGTTTTGTCGTTGTTGTTCTTATTGTTGTTGTTTGGGGGTCAGTTTTTTAGTGACAGGGTTTCTCTGACCAGGCTGGCCTTGATCATCCGACCCTTGCCTTCCCTAGTGATGGAATTACAGGCGTAAACCATCACACCAGCGTATTGCTGTTTTTGAGATAGACTTTAACATAACTGAGCCTAGCCTTAAACTCCTGATCCTCTTGCCTCCAAGTCCCAGGCACTGGAGTTACAGGCATGAGACACCAGTTGAGGTTGGTCTACTGATTATGCAGAGAATTAACCCAACCAACATTTATTGCTAAAACTACTAATAGTCACTTAATGTTGCTTCAAGTGCTCAAAGAGAACACCAAGTTGAATTCATGGTCTGTATGCAACCCCTTTAATGTGTTTGCAGTGGCATGAACCACAGCAAAGTGGCATGTGACAAGTGGAATTGGCAAACAAAGAATTGTGTCTCATATACTTATTTATAAATCGTAAGTGGCTGGGCATGGTGGCACCAGCTGTTATTCCAGCACTTGGGAGGTAGAGGCAGGGGGATCAGGACTTCACACTCAGTCTGAGATACTCGCTGGCTTTATGGTTAGCGTGGACTACATAAGAACCTATATGAAGGAACATAAGATGTTGGGAATAAGACATTCACTGTGACTCCACCAGTCAGGGTCACACTGCAGTTCAGCAGGGATCTCCTGAGCCATCCACCATCAGTGAGGATGTCATCAATAAGTCCCTGGGCCAAAACAACTATCTGTACTTGTAATGGTCTTTTTGCCAGCATATGTGTTAAGTGATTCAAGCGTCAAAAGCTCTAGCTATGCAGGCATTAGGTAGAGGTGGGGAGCTTCTGAGGTAGCACATGTAAATTTCCCACAGACATATCAGTTCATTAATACCATGCTTGCTTTCCCCAAACATCACTCCCTAGATAGCGTTATACCATATATGTTCTTCCACCTGGTGTGATAATTGAGGCAGGTTTTAACATCATAGGGTTTGTATAAAACAAATGTCCTTTTCTTCTAGGCAATAATAGATATGAAATAGCTTTCACGCAAACAGAGCCCCTGTATGCAATCAGCAGAGGAACGCATGCTGTTTGATAGAAAGGCAACATCAGCCAGTGTTTCCTAGCAGCCACTGAAGCTGTAAATGGTCATTTGTTGTCAATTATGTTAATCTTCCCAGTTCTCTGAAGAAGTAAAATAAAACATTATTCTTCATTTCACAGGAACTGCTTCAGATTCAGACAAAAGATAAAAAGGTGTTTAGTTACTTGGTAAACAATAAAATGAAAATATATTGACTTTTTGCTTTTTTTTTTTTTTATCTTTTTTGAGACAGGATCTCCTGTAGCCCAGGCTCTCTTCAAATGTACTACATAGCTGATGCTAGCCTTGTATTCACTATCCCCTTGCCCTCACATCTCAGGAGCTATGCTTACAAGCATGGGACACCTTGAATAGCTCAAAATACCTTGACTTTTGTTCAGCTGCTTTTTCTCCAACCACTGAATTTCTCAGGCAGTGACAACATCCTTTGCAATGAAACAACTGATATTTTAATATTGCCACAAAATAAATAAGCAAATAAGGTATTAGAGTCTTATTTCTATATAATAAATACCAATGGGTCTCAATACCAATGCATTTAATATAATTAGATTGTTTTTTCCTAAATTCTTAAATTTAAGTTTAGAATTTATATACAGACTTTCTTACATCACCCTATATCACATAAGACTATTTTTGACTTGGGTTTTGTAAGATAATTAAGAGGTGGAAAATATTTTGTACATTTTTCTCAACTAGAGAGTAATGGTTTCCATATTTAATACTTTTATAAACAGCTCCAGCTTTTCTTAAAGAGACTTCATCTTTGCCCTCTTATTTCAGTCATGTTTTGCCTTTTTTGTTGCACTTGGTGGGCCATTCACTCTGAACCATGTATGTCTGTGGTGTACCTATGCCCACACTATCTGGGTCCAATTCTCCAGAATACACTTGGGTATCATTTCCACAAGTTACTAGAGTGTCAGTTAATATCATTGGATTTTCAATTCCTTTCAAAATAAGCAAAATCCTCCATATGCACCTCATACTTCTGACCCTGCATCTCAAAATGTGCCATTAAAACTATTCTATAATAGATCAACAAGTTCAAGAAGTCAGGCTCTGAATTTGAGCAAAACTATGTTCCCATCTTAACTATTTTGATTTGTTGACTTTTCCCAAAAAACTATAAAATGGTACTGCGAACATTACCTGAAATGTTGTGTGTGCTCTTATGGTAAGTACTGACATTTATGTTTGTACTGATGCTACTACAAGATAGTGCTTTAAACATCATAAACATTGCATTGCAGTGCTTCTGTGATACAGACATCCAACACACATCACCTGGCCTGGCACCAGGTGTCAGGAGGATTGCATTTTCTGAAAGTTCAGTTTCCTTTTCCAATTTCTAGAGGCCATTTCCAGAGCTGTTGGTCCCTCCATCTTCAAAGCCAGTGATGGTGACCCTCCTGGTATCTTTCCTGGTTGCATCTTCCTTTAAGATCTTCTGCTTTCTTTCCCCAGTTAAAAGCACTTGTTACTCTTGTGAAAGACCTGTATTCAGTTCCCAGCACCTACATGGTGGTTCACAGCTATCTGTAACAGCAGTTCAAAGGGATCCAACAATCTCTTCTGCCCTCCATAAGCAACAGGCACTAGTACAAATACACCCATGTGGGCAATAACCCATTCACATAAAAATGAATAAATTATTTTAAAATATCTAGAAATAGAATTTACATATGACTCTTCAGTACAACTCTTGGGCATATGCCCAAAGGACTTCATGTCCTTAAAAGAGACACTTGCATATACATGTTCATCAAGGCTCAACTAACAATAGCTTGAAAGTGGAATCAAAAGAAATGTTCATTAAAAACTGGATGAATAAGATAAATATGTAGGTATATGCATGCATATGTATAGACAGGTAATATAATATTATTCAATTATAAAGAAAGATGAAATAATGAACTTGTTGGTAAATGAGTGGTAAACATTTATACAAAGTGAGCAACTCAGGCCTCATAAGACTAATGTCTTATGAGGGTCTTTGTATCAAATCTTGTTTTGTGTGTCTGGAGTACAAATGGAAGTCAGAAATTCACCTCTGAGGGAGAAGAATATTAGCAAGTGGCCTAGAGACCAGGCTTATGAAATTAAAGAAGGGAGAATAGTAGATTATAGGTTAAAAGAGGGGAGGATAGGACACTGGGGAGTGGAAAGGCGCTTAAACATTGTGGTGGTTTGAACAAGAATGACCCCCATAGACTCATACATTTGAATGCTTAGTCATCACAAGGGCCACTATTTGGGAGGGATTAGGAGGTGTGGCCTTGTTGGAATTGGTGTGCTCTTGTTGGAAGAAGTGTGTCACTCACTCAGGGTGGGCTTTGAGGTTTCAAAATCCCAAGCCAGGCCTAGTCATCCCCTGCCCCTCTCTCTTCCTGCTGCCTGTGGATCCAGATGTAGAAGTCTTTTTTATCCTTTTATTTATTTATTTATTTGTTTATTTATTTATTTATTTAAAGATTTATTTGTTTATTATTAAGTATACAATGCTCTGCCTGCATGCATACCTGCAGGCCAGAGGAGGGCATCAGATAACATTATAGATGGTTGTGAGCCACCATGTGGTTGCTGGGAATTGAACTCATGACCTCTGGAAGAGCAGTCAGTGCTCTTAACTGCTGAGCCATCTCTCCAGCCCCCCAGATGTAGAAGTCTTAGCTATTTCTCCAGCACGAGGTCTGCCTGCATGCTGCCATGTTTCCCGCCATAACAATAATGAATTAAACCTCTGAAACTTGAAGCAAAACTCAATTAAATGCTTTTCCTTTATAAGAATTAATATCATTAATATCACAGCAATAGAACTTTGACTTAGACAGAAGTTGCCACCAGAAGTATTAGTTATTGCTATAATGGGCCTCACCATGCTTCTCATTGGTGGAATATAGACTTTGGGATTTTGGATTAGTAAATCAGTTGAACAATTTAAGTGGGGCTTAATGGGCCATCCTAGTAGGAATGTGGAAGGCAGTGGTACTGAGAGCAAAGTAGATTATGACAGCAAAGCTCAAGAGGTTCCAGAGTAGAAGAATATTAGTAAGTGGCCTAGAGATCATGCTTATGAAATTTTGACAAAGAATGTGGCTGCTTTCTAACCTTGTCCAAAAATATTCTGCCTGTAGGTAAATTGAAGAGTTTTGGATTGATAGGGTTGGCAGAGGAGATTTCAAGACAGCCTAACAGTGACTGTGTTACTTGGCTATTAGTGGCCACTTTTATGCATATCTGTAATAAAAAAGGAGCAAGCTGAAGAAGGAACAATACAAAAGGTATATTTTTAAGAGAAAAGGAATAAAAGTAATTAAAGGAAAGCTTGAGCATAAGGAATAATGAGGGACAACTCACATAAAACTGGAAGCCCACTATAAAACTAAAATTGCCAAGACAGCATGCTCGAGTGTAATTATAGACATGTCAATCAATGTGGCAAAGTAAAGGGTTACACATTTGAAAAATCCAGTCATTTTAATAGAAGTAATCTAAAAATAAAATAATCATCTCAAATTGTGCCAAACCAAGTCAATGGATGAATAAAATGAATGTCAAACTTGTTTCACACCACATACAAAGTTATACCCCAAACAGATCATACACCTAGAATTTAAAGATGAAAGTATAAAATTTGTAAAGTAAAACAGCCAAAAAACCTTTGAGACTTTGAGGTAGACAGGTTCCAATGTGAAAGGATCAACCACAAGAATAAAAAATTGATAATCAAAATGTTTAACTTTTGATCTTCTGAGTATTTTATTTAAAAAATGGCTTTTCAAGGCTGGAGAGATGACTCAATGTTTAAGACCACTTGTTGCTTTCACATTAAGGATGCAACCACAACTGTGGCTATCACCACAATACCACACACACACATGATTTCATGAGCAAATTCGTCTCTGCCTAAGATGCTTCATGGCATTTTTCACCTCCTCGTTCCTCAAGGTGTAAATGAGAGGGTTCAACAGCGGGGTGACCACTGTGTAGAAGACAGACACCACCTTGTCAATGGAGAAGCTGGTATCTGGCCGAGTATAGATGAAGATGCATGGCCCAAAGAACAGGGCAACCACCATGAAGTGGGACGAGCAGGTGGACAGGGCTTTCCGACGACCTTCTGCTGACTGCTTCCGAAGAGAAAAGAGGATGACTGTGTAAGAAGCAACCAAGGCCAGAAAACAGACGAGGGAGATGGTTCCACTGTTAGACACGATCAGAATCCCTGTGAGGTACGTGTCTGTGCAGGCCAATTTGATGACAGGAGGTACGTCACAGAAGTAGCTATCAATGACATTTGGGCCACAGTAGGGTAGACGAATAGTCAAGAAGGTCTGCACAAGGGAATGAACCGTACCCCCCAGCCAGAGCGCGAAGACAAGCTGTACGCAGACCTTCATGTTCATCACATTGGGGTAGTGCAGTGGGATGCAGATAGCCGCGTAACGATCATACGCCATAATTGTCAGCAGGAAGATCTCGGCACAAGCAAAAAGATGTAGGAAGAAGAGCTGTGCGATGCAGTTGTCAAAGGAGATGGTCTTCCTCTCTAAAAGCAAACCCTCCAGCATCTTGGGCACAGTGACGGATGAGTGGCAGATGTCAATAAAGGACAAGTTGCTCAGAAAGAAGTACATGGGAGTGTGGAGACGTGGAGTGAAGGCTATGGTAGCGACAATGAGAATGTTGCCCAGAAGTGTTAACACGTAAGTGACTGTAAATGGTATGAAGAACAGAATCTCCAGCGCCCAGTTGTCTGTGAGGCCCAGGAAGACAAATTCTGTCACTCTTGTTTGGTTTAGAGCTCCCATCTAATGAGTGTTCCAGAGGATCTGGGAAGGGAGGGTTTTAAATTATCCTGAGTGATGCATGGATGGAGTAACTGAAATGGCTGTTTTCCTATGAGGCTTGGCATAAATATATAAGTTATCCAAAATTCTTACCCTTTGCTTTACCTGTCTTCTTTCATTTCAGAATAATCCACCAATAATAGTATCAGATTAGTATTCCAAAATTTGTAAGTCCTCAACTGAGACCGCTCATATTTGACTTCTGTTATTAAGATAACTGACTTTCAAAACCATAACGGTCTCTTGTTTTGTCCAATGTGGGGTCTTTTTACAGCTATTAAAATACTATTCATTCATCTTTTACTTCATTTTTAGTTTATCTCGGGTGTTAACTTTAGGAAAACTATCCTGATTCAACATTATTTTCATAATTATTTATGGTACTTAACTATAAAAGAAAGTAGGAGATTTAGTTTTTAGTCTTGTTAACTAAACTGCTCTTTCCCTGCATGGGGAGGCCTGGTGGCACTCAGAAGAAGGATAGCAGGCTACCAAGAAGAGACTTGGTACCCTATGAGCATATACAGGGGGAGGAAGTCCCCCTCAGTCACAGCCATAGGGGAAAGGAGTAAGGGGAAATTGGGAGGGAGGGAGGAATGGGAGGATACAAGGGATGGGATAACCATTGAGATGTAATAAGAATAAATTAATAAAATTAAATTAAAAATTAAAAAAAATACTAAAGTAACAGAAAGATTGTAAGTGCCAAAGGAAAACCTGCTGTGAGATAGTGTCTCCTAGAAATGACAGAGAATATGGCCACCTAAAGAAGACATGGTCATGTACAAATACCAGTAGATACACTAACATGAAAAGGGGGAAATTTCATGGGGCCCTGGCCCTAACCAAAGAACTACAGGCATCTATGGAATCCTGACAGTGGAAGAAATGGTCTTCCTCAGGGTGGAACCCCCTTTGTTGGTTGCACAATACCAAGTGACCATCCCTGAAGTGCTATATACACAGATAATTCTAAACACTCATGGACTGAGCAAGTTGCACTTACATATTTATACATCTATATATTACTCATTTATAAATGTTATATATGTACTATAATAATTAAAGAAAAGCATGTCATTACTTTGAGAGGGAGCATGGGAAGGTACATAGGATGGATTGGATAAAGAAAAAGGAGGAGGGAAAATCACACGATTTTATTTTAATTGTAAAAAATATTTTTAAAAAGTAATAACCACATGTGACTTATTGCTTGCAGCACTTTGCATGTGCCTTGTACATTGTAGGTTTACAAAAAAAAATTTTTTTTTTATTTGCACGAAACTTCTCAGACATGGTAAGCCCCATCATCAATGGAACCAGTAAGCCGCAAACTGTGCTTCTTTCAATTTTGTAGTATGACTTTTATGCCAGGCAAGATTATGTACAGATACTATCACACTGCTCCTAATTGTTCATGACCATAAACTGTAACATAATCATCACAACCACCAAAAAAAAGTGTAGCTTTGATCCAATTATCTTACCTAATAAGGTAATCTCTTATCGTGTCCAACCTGCAGAAAAAGCTAAAGGCAAAAGAATATTAAATCTAGTACTACCTGAAGCAACCTCATGGAATTGGGGTTGGGGGAGGCGGAACAAATGACTGAACTTGACTAGACTTGTATCCAGCCATCAGGAATTATGGTGACAGAGATGACCACCACAACAGCTATTGAACAGTGCATAATGGCGACATCTGACAGTAACTGTTAGAAGGTGGTGCTACATAAGTTGTCAAAGGACAAAGAGGAGACTGGAAACGTCAGAACACATACGACGGAAAAGAGGAATCGTCCCTTATTCAAAGACCCTTTAAATTTGATCATAATACAAATGACCAGATTGAAAAAACGAGCAAAGAATACAAGCACAAAGGTCATGGGAATGGAACCAAAAAGGAGAAGTGCATCTGCGTGAAAGTTGCTCAACTTGACCGGAAGTTAGAGACTAAAACAGAATACACTGCTCTTCATCACATCGACAACAGCAAGAAAAACTGATTCATTCTTCGCTTACTGTTACTGGAAGTTAGTTCTTAAGACCTTTTGTGGTAAGTAAATTGGCAGTGCCAAAGAGAATTTTTATTGTGAGCCTAGCCCTTAATGGCTGAGCCATCCCTCCAGTCCCCAAAGAGAATTTTAATGTCTATATTTCTAGACCAAGACTGTATTTTATAGAACTGGTAACTAATAACTAAAGGAACATCCTTATCCAAATACTTTTTAGTAAAGGAGGATGTTGGAAACAAACAATGCTTATCAATAAGTTTCTTTAGTTTTATCTTGTTATTTTAAGGATATGTTGTTTTGAATGTATGTGTGTGCAACATGCGCATGTCTGATGTAGGTAGAGACTAGAAAAGAGCGTCAGAGCCTCTAGAATGCAAGTTCCAGGCAGTTGTGAGCTGCCATATGGGTGCTAGGAATTGAACCCATGTCCTATAAAGAGTAGCCAGCACTATTAAATAATGAGCAGCCCCAGGAATAAATAAATTTTGGTATGGGAACAATATGGAATACAGTGGAATCATTAATGAATTAGGTTTGAGGGTGGCAACCTAAGGCCAAGTGGCTGTCAACATGGCTACAGATCAGACGTACTTAAATTATTTTCATAAATTTTATTTTATTGATAAGTTTTATTTATAAATTATTTTATAAATGTTGATGTCTGGGCTCACCTCAAACAATTAATTCATCTCTCCTTGGTTATGTCAATATATAGTCAAGATCACAAACAACTAATTTCAAAGAAAGTTCAATAAAAGAATCTATTATGAATATATTGTAAGTCTTGGAAAAGGAGGGAGAGAAAATAAAGAAATGAATGAGGAAAGGCACAAAGAAAGAATCAAGAGACATCTGTGCATGCTTATATGTACATATATTTTTAAACATGCAAATATACGTACATATTCATTATTTTTATTTGTATGTATTTCTAAAATAGTAGATGTTGAAGAATATCCATTTTAATATTGCTTAACTCCACAAGCATGGAATTGAAAGGAATATGAAGATTTTATTAATTTTTATATGACACTATAATTTTATATACTAAGCACATTTTAAAAAGAGAATGTTTAAAAATGCATGAAGAAAATTATATCTAAAACATGGTGACTTCATAGAGTTGCAAGTAATTTTCTTCCTTGTCTGTGTCTAAGGGATTATTATATGGTTTTTGTCTTGGTCTGTGAAATGGTCTCACCATGCTGCTTAGCCTGACCCAGAACTCCCTTTGTAGCCTAGGCTGGCCTCGAACATACAACCTTCCCCCCTCATCCCCATAAGCACTAGAGTTACAGGCATGCACAAACACACCTAGCTACTGTTGTTTCTTTTATAAAGAAATATGCTTGCACCGAGCATCATCTCTACCATCACAGAAACATGAAGTCACACAGCCATTTTGGTTTGGTATTTTTTTTTAATGGTACTGGCAACTGAACCTATTTAATGTATGCTTCTAGACAAGTACTTTACTACTAAGTTATATCCTCAACCTATGAAAACTTTGAAATACATAAAAAGTTAGACTTAGTGCCTTGCAAAATAAGGATGTTAAATAAAAAACATTAAATTCAAATTAGAGTTTTTTTTAAGTCATCTAAGAAATGCCTCTTTGGGGCTGCAGTGCAGCCCTGTGGTCAAGCATTCACTTAACATATACAAGGCCCTAGGTTTGATACTCTGAAGAAATGGAAGGAGAGAGATGAGGAAGGTGAAAAGAAAGAATTCCTCTTCTGTCATTGACTTAGTGATAGGCCTTTTAAAATAACAAAAATGATCATCTGGGTGTTGTAGCTCGCGCACGCCTATGATCTTAGCACTTTGGAAGTTGAGGAGTGGGGTCGGACTTCCCAAAGCCTGCATGCTAAAACACAGTGCCACACTGCTTAAAGCACAGAAGGTGAGGAGAAAGCAAGCAAGCATGCAGCGGCCTCTGAGGGATGATGGGCTCTAAGCGTGCACCCCTTGAAGGGTGCGTGGGAAATATTTTCTTGTTCTCTCCATACAGGAAAGTGCTTGCTACCAACAAGGTGAGGCTCACTAAATACTTCATAGTTGGGGGAAATAAGTAATATTACAAATTTTTTTAATTGTAAAAAGACCAAACTTTGGGGGCGGGGCAGGGTGGACAAGATGACCTACGCCATAGTAGACATGTCATCTATAACGAGACAGGAGAAGCAAAAGGCCAGAATCCACAATGGCACAAGAGGAGTGTGCCAAAGCGTGCACAGTAAGGCAGTGAGAACCGGTGTCTTTGGGTCCTTTGCTTGCCTGTTTAGCTGCTCCCAAACACAGACAGTGATGACTTTCTCTTCCTTCCATGACTCCTCTGAAGAATCTACTGAGCTGCCAGAGATCAAAGGCCTTCCCTTCCACACTCCCCAGTTTTAGTATCTGTCATTGTATCAGAAACCCCCAAGTGTATTTGTCTGTCCTCTGCCTTATCTGTTTCCACCTGGCCACTATTTGAACACTGCAGGACCAAAACCTTGGCAAAGACACACTTAGAAGGGGCTCCCATTTGCAAGAGAAGCTTCAGTGTCCATTACAGTAGGCTACCACCTTAGCTTCAGGTAGATCTGGAAAGTGCTGGGCTGCCAAGACATTGCTTGAATGAATCCAGTATGAGAAAATGCCCTGCACTAGTTAAATAACCAAGGGTACTCAAAGAGAGACACTTTAAACTTCTGACAGTTTCACATTCTAATTAAATATGGACAGTGGCTTTCAGGAATGCTTTGAGCCTGGTTTCATCATGTCAAGATTAGAACTCCATCCCATCACCTCTGCCACAGGTCTTCTCTGTTTGGTGGTTGCTGTAGACAACTGAGTTAAACTAATTCTTGGATCTTTTACCAGATTGTACTTAGTTTCTTCTTTTTTTTTTTTTTTTAATTCTTTACAATAGGCTGTATCAAGTTGGATGTTTGTTTGTTTGTTTGTTTGCTTGTTTGTTTGTTTAAGACTTGACTCACACGAACTCTGGTGCCTCATATTTGACCATGTCCCCTGGAGGGGGAGATCTGGTGGCACTCAGGGGAAGAATAGCAAGTTACCAAGAAGAGACTTGATACCCTATGAGTATATACAGGGGGAGGAAATCCCCCTCAGGAACAGTCATAGGGGAGGGGAATAAGGAGAAAATGGGAGGGAAGGAAGAATGGGAAGATACAAGGGATGGGATAATCATTGAGATGTAACAAGAATAAATTTTTTAAAATTAAAAAACGAAAGACTTGACTCTATCATATAAATGAGATCATGTGCCTGGTGGCAACCAACACAGGGAAAGAAGCTTCTGAGAAAGAAAAGTTCTCTCAAAGAGGCACAGTGCCTTCCACTCTGCACACAGAGGAATGCCTCAACTTCACATCCCACGTGTAGGGGTGCAGTCATGACAAGCCCCTGAGAATGACCCTCATAGGGAAGCCCAGGCAGCCAAAGTAAGTCACCATGCCTCAACTAGTCCTCTGTATCTTCACTGGAGCATCCTAAAGCTGATCTCTGAGCTGGCTTTCAGAGCACAGCGGAGAGCTTTCCTCGGGTGATGATACAAACAAGCAAAGAATAAGTGACCACACGCCAGTAAGGAGGCTTCTTCTTTGGAAGATGTTGTCAAGCTCAGCATTCATTCTATGAATTCTTCTCTATGAATTGGGCCAGAGATTCAAAAATGAAGAAGCAAAAAGAAGGGAGAGTATTGTTCCCTCCCTACCCCAGACCCCACCGTCCAGTGATTCTTTCAATAATCAGAAAAAAGAAGCAAGTGCTACAGTGAAATAGAAAAAGGCAACAAGTCATATAGCCTCAAACATCTCAAGGAATCTTGAACAGTATGCATGTCTTTATAAAAAGCAGTACATTTTTTTTAAATGGCCTATTCTGAATACAGAAGAGACATCAAAATCAGTCTAAGTTGGAAGTACTCCTGTTAAGATTCTAAGCCATGTGGATATACTTTACCAGATAAATACCTAGAAAAGAGCCTTGTTTGGTGCTGGTCCACAGTGTGGTCAGGTGCAGCCCTACAAGAGCATGAGACAAAACATAGATGAAGGAGGCTGACACTTACCAGTGCGCTCCAGCTGTCCAGGGATGCTCTGCCTGGTTCTTGAGTAGAATTATGCTCTTTTGTTCACTTCTAGAACTAAAACACAGTGAAATATTTTTAAATAAATAACACTCTGATTTAGGTTAACTGGTCTTCTGAGTGAATAATTACATTATTGTAATATTGATTATTTGAGGGTTTTTTTAAGATTTTCCTTATCTGAAAATTCTAATTTATCCTTTCCATCTGTTTTTTTTTTCCTTCTTTCTGGCCAGGAAAAGTAGAATGAAGCTTCCTTTTCAGTATCATTTTAAGCAGTCAGCAAGCATGGCCACCACTACATACCTCCTCAGACTTTTCACTCACTTATTATGCAAATTTTGCATACAAGAAAAGTATTTGTTCTAGGTAATGTAAATATGTGGCATACTTGAGTAGATATGACATGATACCAACATTAGGTTTAAATTTTTTTTCCTAGTAAAATATAAGTTACTAAGGAATCTATGTCAAATCTAATCTAGTTAATCTTAGGCTCTTTTATTGTCCAGATGAATTCATAAACATCAAGTGAAGATTTTTTATGAGTCTATATATTTAAAAATACACTTGGGCAAGTCACTTTACTCTGATTAAGAAAGTAGGAAAAAATTAATACTTTAAATTACTATGATAACTAGCACTATGCATCAACTCGGCTCTGCCACGAAACCCAGATGTCTGGTTAGTGACCTAGCTACTGCTGTGATGAAATCTTTATAAACAATTAAGTCAGTAGACTTCAAAAAATTCAGGTGATCCTTACAAGGAAAACCTTACAAGGCCAAATTTTCCAGAAGAAGAAAAGATTCCTCCTTCAACTTATTCATTAACTATCTATCCATCCATCCATCTACCATTTATCTATCTATCTATCATCTATGTATCTACCTACCTACCTATTTTTATCTGAAGAACTCTGGCTAATAGAGTTACCATTCTTGTGATGCTTTCAATGGCCTGAAAAATGACAGTGCACTAAGGGAGAGCACTGTCCTGTTCATCCTCGGAAGAGAACCATCTCCAGAAGATGACTTCTCTCCTTTCAGCTCTGATCAACATCCATTTTAAATAAATAAAAGCAAACTCTTTATAAAGATGGGGTATATAGAAAGACTTGTGGTCAGTCAACCCAAGAGCTCTGTTAAACTCTCTGTAAGGCCCAAAGCAGTAAAAAATAAATACATCTTTCTATGTAAGATCTACCTATCTTACCTGTTTAAAATCAATTCCCCCAGCTGACAACAGAAAAGCATCTATTCCATACTTCCACTGGTGTTTCAGCTCTCCTACACGCTGTTATAGATACCTAGCATACAGCAGCACAGGGCACAGAATCCTGCACTGCACATATTTCAGGCTTACAAGCTCTGGGGTTTTATCCACCTAACACAAGACCTTGAGGTGATCGTAGAATGGCTCTAATTGAACTTGAAGTGGTGGTTGAATGGCTCTAGTTGAACTTGCCATCAGTGGATGCCCAGGGGCATTATTAAAAGTTTCATGGTTTAATGCATTTCCTGTTATTAGTCACACTCATTTAGCAATTTAATAAATGGACAATAAACCCAGTAGCCTCTAAACAAGGAAGAGTTCCAAAGCTTTTGCGGTTTCCATGACAACAGTCTGTATGGACATGGTACCAAACATTGCACTACACAACAGGGATGTTAAGACCATTCACAAGTAGAACAGCAGCCTTGAATTGGAAGATATTTTGTAGAATTCTATGTATATGAAATATCTAGAATAGACAAATCTGTAAATATGGAAAATATGTTAATGGTTTCCATGGGCTGAAAAGATAAAGATAGAGAAATGAAGCAGACAGACAGCACGGGTTCCTCTTTGAGATATTGAAGGTGTTCAAAAACTAAGCTTGATTTTAAAACTCCACGAGTATACTTAAAAAATATTACATTGTGAATTATAACAATAAGGTTATTAAACTGTCAATGATAATAAATCATCCAACTATAAGCTTGATTTTTTTCTCTAATCTACTTTTTATTGTTTTCATTAATTCTTTGAGAACTTCGTACATTTGGCCATATTCACCAAGCTTCCACATCTCCTCTCCACCCTCCACTTAATACACACCCAACTTTGTGGGGTTTTTTCACTTATTGAGTCAAATAATTGCTGTCTATATACTTCTGAGAATGTGCCCATCCAATGATGTGTGTTAGATTTACTAGTAGCCACACCTATACAGTAAACTAACACTCCCTCCTCAGCACCTGGCAACTACGAATCGCGCCTTATCTAGGAGTGTGTGGTTTCATGCCTGCCTCCCCTCTCCATGTTGGGATTTGGATGGACAGGTGTGTGCGTGCTGTCATAACCACTGTAAGTTCATATGTGAAGCTGCCCTACTATGTCTAGAAAACTCTGACTCCTTGTAAGTCCTATACCTCTTTTGACTCTAAAAATCTTTCTGCCTCTCTTCTGCAATGATTCCTGAACCTTAAGAGGAAGATGTGTGTGCCTTTAGGGACTGAACATCCCACAGTTACTTATTCTCTGCAGCTTGATCAGTGTGCATCTCTGCATTAATAGTCATCAAAAAATTCTTCTATGATGAAGGCCAAAAGGCACATAAATCTATGGGTACAATGATAAGTTGTTAGGAGTGGATTTAATATTTTGTACCATTAGCAGAGTAACATGACTGAAGTAGGTTCTCCCCTAGGGCCTATGATCTGTCTAGCCACAGGTTCTTGGCCCCAATAACTGTTCCAGGAATAAGTTCCATCTTTTGGAGTGATGGTTGAGGATTATTCCCATGACATTTGTGCCACTATTGCACCGATGAGCTTGTCTTGTCTGACTGGTCATTATTGTAGCTCACGAAGTTCATAGCTGCGTAAAACTGATGATTCTTCTTTTCTCCTCCAGTAGTGTGATTAGCATTTTCCGACACTATGAAAGCTAGCCAGTATGAGCCTTCCAAGTCAGGCCCAACCTGATTCCTCCATGTCCTATTAGTCAAGTATGTGCTATTTTCAGCAACGGGATTTTACCACCAAGTTATGGAGAATAACCAAGAGCAATGACACTAGCCTATAATATTTGTAGTTCTATGTGATGTCACCAGACAGCAACTCCTTAAAGGTAACCAACTCCTGGCACTGGGTTTTTTATTTGTTAGCCTGCGTTATCAAGCATGACCATTGTTGCCCCAGTATAGGATAACTCCATTCAAGTTCTCCATATAGACATGTGTTTATAGTGTAGGAAGCTTATGTGAAGTCAGTTTTTCATAAGACTTTTTCAAGCGGTCTCTTGGTGTTACTTTCCCCACTCCACAGTCTCTCCTCCCCCTGCCCTCCCATTATCCACCCCATTTAATCCTTTTCATCCCATTATTCCCTTCCTCTTTTATATCATTGTGTTCTTTCTTCCCTCCTTGAAATCCCCCTTCCATGGCCATTTATTAATTTCCTGGCATCAGTAGGCTTTCCTAATGAAACACACAAATCTGAAGCTTCAAAGAAACAAATGAGAAAAACACGTGATGTTTGACTTTGTGGGCCTGGGCCACCATACACAGAGTGGTCAGCTCCATCCTCTACCTGGAAATTAATTTCATGATTCCAGTTTTCTTAACAGATGAATAATATCCCGTTGTATAGATGTACTGTGTTTTTATTAACCATTCATCCACTGATGAACATCCACACTGTTCCCATTCCCTGACTGTTGTGAGTAAAACATCAATGAGCATGGATAAGCAGATATCTCTGTTGTAGGATGCAGAATCTTTGTGGTTATATACCAGAGAATGGGTAAATAACTCTTTGAGGAGGCTCCATGCTGATTTTCATAATGGCTGTATGATTTTGAACTATTGACAGTAAACGAATGTTCCCATTACACACACACACACACACACACACACACACACATACACACACCAGCATTTGTAGTCTTTTTGTTATATATTAAGTATTCTAACTCGTGTAAGATGAACTCCCAAAGTGGCTTTAATATGCACTTCCCTAATGGCTAATAAGGTTTCAGAAGCTCAATCCAGGCCGAGTGTCACTCTCTTTTCCAGCTGCCTGCAAATCTTCATGTAGAACTCTTACCTCTCCAGCCCCACGTTTGTCTGCATGCCGCCATGCTTCCCACCGTGATGACAATGGCCTAAACCTCTGAACTGTAAGCCATCCCCAATTAAGTATCTTATTTTATAAGACTTGATTTGGTTATACTGTCTCTTCACAGCAATAGAAACCCTTTACTAAGATAGAAGTTGGTGCTAGGGACTACGGTATTGCTTTGATAGTCCTCTTCATGTTTTTGCTTGGGAGACTGTGGACTTTGGGACTTTGAGTTGGGAAAGCAGTGGAATCCTTTAAGTGTGGCTCAAAGGACCATCCTAGTAGGACCATCTAAGACAGTGTGCTGAGGGTGATCTGAACTCTGCGGTTCTGGCTAAAGAGGTTTCAGACGAGAAGAATGTTTCTATGTGGCCTAGGGACCATTCTTGTGATATTTGGGCAAAGAATGTGGCTGCTTTCTGCCTTTGTCTGGAAAAAAAATCTGCCTGAGGCTGATTTGAGGAGTTATGGATTAACAACCTTGGCAGAGGACATTTCACAGTGACCTAGCATTGACTGTGTTGCTTGGTTATTAGTGGACAGTATTATGCAGATCTATAATTTAAAAAAACAAGAAAACTGAGTAAGAAAAAAACCAAAATATACAGTTTGAGGAGAAAAGGAGGTATGACCTTGTTGGAGGAAGTGCTTCATTAGGGGTGGGCTTTGCGGTTTCGGACACTCAAACCAGACTCAGTGTCTTAATTCCTGCTACCTGCCAATCTGGATGTAGAATTCTGGGCTATCTCTCCAGCACCATGTCTGCTTTCATGGTGTCTCTTCACAGATAGAAACCCTAATTAAGACAGTACTTTACTAGATGTGTTTATTAGTTATAGGAGTTTTCTTGTGGAGACTGTAGGGTCTTTTATGTATTCAATTATATCATCTGACAACAAGGATACTTCAACTTCTTCCTCTCCTACTTACAGCCCCTTCATCTCTAAATTGTCTTACTGCTTTAGCGAAGACTACTGCTGAACAGCAGCAGGGAGAGTGGATACACTTTTCTTGTTCCTGATTTTTAGTAGAAATGCTTTGAGATTTTTCTCCATTTAGGACGATATTGGCTAGTCTCCTGTATATTGTCTTTATTGTACTGATATATGTCTCTTGTATCCTTAGACTTCTCAGGACTTTTCTCATGAAGGGAAACTGGATTTTTTTTCAAAAGCCTTTTTTGCATCTAGTGAAATAATCATGTGGTCCTTGAGCCTGTTTCTGCGGTGGATAATGCTTGTTGATTTACATATTTTGAACCATCCCTGCATCTCTGGAATGATGTTTACTTCATTATGGTGGATAATCTTCCTGATGTCCTTGAATTCATTTTGCAAATATTTTGTTGATAAATGTTTATGCGTACATTCATCAGAGATACTGGCCTATAACTTTCATTTTTGTTAAGTCTTTGTCTGGTTTTAGCATTAGGTAATACCAGATTTGTAAAATAATTTGGAAATGTTCCTTCCTTATCTAGTTTGCAGAATAGTTTGAGTACTGGTGTTAGTTCTTCTTTGAAGGTCTGATAGAATTTTGCGCTGAACCTACCTGTCATTGAGATTATATTTTGGTAGAGATTTTTAATTTTTCCTTTTATCCCATCAGATGTTATGAATCTATTTAAATTATTTACTTTGTCTTAATTTAACTTGGGTAGATCATACATATCTATCAATCTGTTATTCTTAGATTTTCCAGTTTGGTATAATATAGATTTCTTTTAAGTCCATCTTTATAATTGTCTAAATGTCTTTAGTCTCTGTTGCAATGTCTCTCTTTTCTTTTTTAACTTTACTGATTTGTATCTTCTCTTTTTTTCATTTATGCTTGTTTGTTGGTTGGTTAGTTGGTTGGGCTTGTTTTGTTTTGTTTTGTTTTGTTCAATTTTGTTTGTTGGTTATTTTATCCAAATATTTGTCTGCCTTGTTAATCTTTTCAAAGAAACAGTTCTTTAGCTAATTGATTCTTTGTATTATTTTTTCAGTCATATTCCCTGACTTTTGTTATCTCTTCCTGTGTACTTTTTAAATGACTTACAAAAATTATTAAAAAAAAACTAAGTTGGTGCTTGGAATAAGTTATAACTACTAAAAGTTTTGTTATACCTTAAAATATTTATAAATAGCAGTTTTAACACAGATTTTTATGATTCATTTATGCAAGGTTAACAAAATATCATTCAATTGGGCTTGGTCTATAGTTAAATAATCAGGACACTAGCTGATTATTTGTGGCTTAAGCACTTTCATCTGTCTTTGAATATAAATTAGCTGATGTCTTTCCCATTGTAATATTCAATAAATATATTGAGTTTTGACTTCCCATTCACCTCGAAATTTAAATTGTTTTTACTTTTTATATATCATCTTTTAAAATGAGCATTTACTGTCCTAGAGAGATAGTTCAGTGGTTAAGTGCACTTGTTAGCTAGTTCAATTCCCAGCTCAAAATCATCTGTAACTCCAGTTCTGGGAGATCTGATGGCCTCTTCTGACCTCTACAACACATGCCATGCATATGGTTCACATACATGCATGTAGGCAGAACATTCATACACATAAAATAAATAAATCATTAACAGTCTTTAAATAAAATTAAATTGACATTTACACAGAGAAATTTATGAAACACTTGATTACATACATATTGAATTATTTCAATATTTGTTTGAAATCAGCTGTTTACTATTTTCTGCTGAAATTGTCTTCAATGACTTATTCAGAACAACAAAGCATGCCCTATTATAAGGAAAGAAGTCTTCTTACTTTTTAAATACTACTTCTTTCTATAAACTGCCTCTTTAAGTTTTTTCCAAGTTTTTAGAAAAAAGTATATATAAGACTAACTTTTTGTCTTATAGGAAGAAGTTAATTCTCTGCCATTAGCACATATTTGACATTTAGAGGATAGAGCAACTCCTTTAATTTTCAGTGGGGGGGAGGGTAGTACTTATAGAAAACCCAGAGCATCACTTAGCTATGTCTCCAACATGGACTATAAACTTTAAGTACTATTAGAACTTTCAAGACCTTTGAGAAGCTTACCAGTAGTTACAAAGGCAAAATAAATACTCCAAAGTGCCTTCTGTGTTTTCACATAAATAATTTGCCCTTTTGAGGAATAAATACTTTTTTTAAAATCCCCTTTTCTTACTTTGAATAGTTAAAGAAAATGCATATTATTCCCTCATTTTTCTGATTGTTTCATCACATGGGGCATAGCCTCTGAAACTTTTGTATAAAGTAAAAATACAATCATATGGGAATCGGAAGGCCTTTGTGATAATTCTTTATTAAACAAGCATGATCCCCAACAAAAATCTAACATTTGTCCTTATCTCTGTAGATGTGTAGTTTTCACCCTTCATCAAGGAAACTTCTCTTTGCAACAGACTGAGGCCACTGCAGAAAGCTACAAGCAGTCAAAATTCAGAGTTGTGAAGTCCAGACCAACGCATACTTCTACAAAACACTCCCACACACCTAAAACTTAGAGAACATTGCAGAAGAAGGGGGGGAAAGATTGTATGAGCCAGATCAGAGAATTTGCTCTAAGATTGTGTCTCTTAATAATATCAGAAGCTACACCCATGAAGTCTCATTGATTTGAATACCTAAAAATGATCTGGACAAGGAAAATACCAATAGACATGCCAAAGAGGATGGAGGAAAGATCAGAGGCCTCAACCCCATGCAAAGGACCGCAGTTAACTTTAGAATGCTGACAGTGAGAGAAATAGTTTTATCCAAAGAAAAGTACACAAGTTGGTCAGCCATGAAAACATACACATCAGGAGTAACAGTATGCAGACTACTAAGCAACTGAGTGGTATGTATTTATGTTTTTAGGGATTGTGTGTGTGTGTGTGTGTGTGTGTGTGTGTGTGCAGTTATTGAAAAAAAGAGGTCATGAATTTTAAAGAGAGCAAGGAGAGGTATGTGGGAGGAGTTGGGAGAAGGAAAAGAAGAGAGAACTATTATATTATAATCTCAATTTTTTGTTTTTTAAATGAAACCATTATTAAATGTTATATCATTGCAGAAATTCCCTTTGAAAAATAATTTTAAGAATTAAAAACAAACTTTTTAAAAAAAACAAAGCCCCATGTATCCCAAGCTGGCTTTGACTCTAATATGTAACAAAGAACAACCATAAATTTCTAATCCTCCTGTTTCTATCTCTCAAAGTGTATGCTACCATACCTGATTTTATGTGGAACCGGGGGTTTTGAAACCAGAACTTTGTGAAGGTTAAAAATGTCACAAACTGAGTTATATTCCAAGCAAGAGATTCACTTTAAATGCAAAGACAGAGATGTTAAACGTAAAGACATTTGGAAAACGATATCCCACACTTACACAAATCTAAAAGAATCCTGGGCCACCAACAGGCATAGACATCCAAGGAAAGTCTGGTGCTCCTCAAAGTTCAGGGAAAAGCATAGTAGCCTAAGGACAGAAAAAAGAAATTTTCAGGCCGTGCCCTTCCTGCTCCAGACAAACACCCACATAAAAATGTTACCCCAGATTCCACCTAGTGAGTAGAAAGCAGATCTTCCACTGGCAGAAACAAGCAA